>VXBW01007604.1:0-45335 GCA_013400375.1 Thinocorus orbignyianus
CAAGGCCCGAGGCCGGGAGGGTTCGCTCTGCTTTGCGTGAAATCCTGCGGGTTCCCACGCCAAGAGGACGAGCGATTCCTTACATTTGGGATATTCTGGACGTGGATCTGAGCTTTTTTTTGTCACTGAAGACGTTGAACTGCAAGAGAAAGTGCTAAACGTGTGTCCTTAAAGTCGGTATTAAGGCCCATCTCTCTTTCAGATGTAGCTCTAGCCTACTTTTCCTCCCCAGGCAGGGAAATTAACTGCCGTCCCTACCCATCTGAGTAGCTTCAGCTCAAAAAAAAAAACAACCCTGAAGAAACAGCTCTGTCAGTTGCAAAAGAAAACATTCCACTTCAGAAATGTCAACGTGTTTTGTTTCAACAAGGTATTTTGATATTTTCAGCTTTTTTAAAATACCTTTTTTTTCCCTCAGAAAGTAATCAACTTTTTTTTTAAAAAAACTTTTTTCCCCCCTCTTTTTTTAGATAATCACCTAAAGGTTCACAGCATAATGCCTTTACTAAAATGTCTGATGTGCAGTAAAATAATTAGGTTATATTGTACAAATTGTTTTGCTCCCTTCCCACATGGGATCCTTTCTGCTTTGATTTTACTGGAAAAACCTTGAAGACTTTCTGTTCTTTTTTAATACTGATTTTTACTCCACCTCGCATGTTTCATTTACTTTACTGAGCTGAAAAAAGGCATTTTTCACACTGGGTGGGTAGTATCTGCACTTGTGGTTTCCCATGTTTCACCCAGGCTTGGCCACCTCCTCCATCCAGGGAGCTTGTGTGCCTTTCCCTGCCTGCTTTATGCCTTGCCCGCATCAATCATTGCAAGACTCAAAATTAGGCAAAAAATAAAGAGGAATGTGTTTTTCTTCTCATTTTTTTTCTTCCTTCTTTTTAATTTAAAAAAAATAAATTCCTAAATCACTTTACCTAAAGGGCTAGCAAATGTATCTTTTCCTATAATACAAAATCAATAATAATAATATAAAAATAATATGATAATATATAATGACAATATAAAAAGTGCAGCCACCTAAAAGCAAACCAGCATCAGCCTCTCCACTCTTCATCTGCTTCTGCCTGAAGAAAACAAACCAAAACTGACAGTAGCTACAAAAATCCCTTAAAATGTGGTTGCTGGGGATGCAAAACAAGCACTAATGAATGACAGGTGAAGTAGCTCTGCTCGCTGCAGAACTTTGCTCCTCTCATCATGGTCTTCTCCTGGCTCCCTGGGCGTGGTGGCGCAGGGGCAGCAGCCCAGCTGTGGCGAGGTGCCTGGGTGTCCCCCAGGGACTCCCGGGGAGAGGAAAGCAAGAGGGAAAAACGTCTTGCTGTAGCAATGTGGACAAAAAGTAATGCTCGGGTGAAGACAGAGTTGGGAGCTGACCTCCTCCCAGGTTGCCTGTGATAGATGGAGGCCTTGGTGACTTGTGATGGAGGCAGCTTCCAGCCCTGAGCTGCTACCGCAGCAGGTGAACAGCGTCGTGGCCTCAGTGTGTTTGGAGACTTTGGCTCCCTGCGTGGGAGAAGTGATCTGGGAGGGTGTTAGGTTCAAAGAAATGGGCGGGTGGAGAGGAGCAGGTTGAAATACAGATTTTTGTAGGGCACCTTCAGCTTCTCTAGGACTAATCCCCAGTCAAGATGGGATCTAACTCACCGCCTTTTGCAAGGAGCCAGCGTGTTCACATATGTCTCTCTCTATTTGGGTTATACAAGAGTTAAACAGATACAGTTGTTTTGCCGATTTTTTTTTCTTTTGTCCCCCTCCTCCCCCCCATCACCCTGAAACTAGGCAGCTGTGCATCAGCAGAATGTGGTTGCTGTCTGCGTTGGCACTTGGGGAGGGGACAGCTTTGCCCCCTGCCCGTTCCTTGCTGCTCCTCTGCCATCACTGGGGAGCAGGGTTTTGGATAGCCCCTTTTCCTAAGCTGGGCCTGACCCTGTTTTAATGAACTTTGTTAATCTGCAGGTTCTCCACAAGCAAAGGGTGCAACTCTCCTTCTCTGTAGCTTTGGAAAGGGAGCCTTGTGGTTGGAGCCAGCACGTTGCGTGGTGGGCTGATGCAGCTGGTGCCACCACTGTTGGTGCCACCACAGCAGAAGACACCGGTTGCTCTCCTGGGCAAGCCAAGCCGACCCCGGTGGCAGGTTGTGCTGGCAGAGGGGTGCCCCGCTGCGTCTCGGCAGCTTGGCACCTGCCAGCCAGCCCTGGGTGGAAGTGCGGAGCTACACACCTTGTGGTTTAGCGTTCCCTCTCCACAAGACAGGCTGTGCCAGTTCAGGCTTTTATACCTGGCCGTCCTACCGTGCCTGCGGCTGTTTGGAGGAGCCAGCAGGCAGGAACATTAGTTTCATTCCAGTTTTATCCTTGGCCTCACATCTGAGACTTCAAGCAAGGATTCCAGTCGTGGGCAGACGCCCCGTTTTTTGTGCTCCAGATGCTACTCCCACAAAGACCAAGCAGTCTTTTACATGGATGCCAAAAAAACAACTGTTGCCTGGTAAGGCCTTTCTGTCATGACTGGCTCTACCCACATTGAAACCAGGGATCTACAAGTGCAGGAGGGACTCCCTCTCACCCTACTACCTGGTCAGGCTGGAAGAGCCCTGCAAGTAGTCAGTTGTGCCCCAAGTGAGCATGGTTGCAGCTGTGGTCCTCAGTTTCCTTGGGGAGAGAGGCTGGAGGTCCAGGACTGACTATATCATAAATTTTTCCTGCCATGGGGTTGACGCCATAAGCTTGGTAACCTGGTAGACCGTGAACTTTTTTTTTTTTTTTCTTTTTCTTTTTCTTTTTTTTTTTTTTTTCTCCCCCTGGAGCGAAGTGATAAATTGTTCCCATTTGAGCTGCTGGCTTCCTGCTGTATTTATTTTACTCTAGTTGGGGACCAGGCATCAGAAGAGAAAGCACATGTGCGTGCTGACAAATATAGATAGATAATTATTTATTTCTATTAGTGGATTAGTGGAAGAGAGACCTCTACTGGCTCAGCCCGAAGAACCGCTGCCGAGTCTCAGCAGTGTTCCCAGTCACAGCCGAGGTCTGCTGCCGGTGGGGTTTCTCGCTCACCTTCACTTCACCTACTTTGGAAATTTCCTCCTAGGTCACAGACATTTTCCAAGGAAAGCTGAAAAACAACCTTTCACGTTTTCCTTTCTTTTTAAAAAGTCCAGCATGTAGGGAGTCACCCAGCTGCAACAGCTAGAGAATGAATTTGTGATGGTGCTCATAGTAGTAAGTAAAGTAGCTTATTTCCTCTAGGAGGGGATGAACCTTGGGCACTGAAGCACGGCAGAGAATTAGAAGTATGGCAGGACAAGGCAGCAGGGTATATCATCCACTCCACTGACTTCAGTTGCCTTTTACTCTTTTTCTGTTCTTCCTCCCAGCTGGTTGTGTGGTGCTGCAGTGGGGATGCCTTCAGAAACCATCTCGCTTGGGTCGGTGCCGTTAAACATCTTGTCCCTGCTTTCAGGCAGTTGGATAGATGTTGACTCCTACCTGGGTAGTACCTGGGGTCAATAATCAGTGACTGCTTATATTCTCGGGTTGGGGAAAAGTTAATGTGTTGATTTTTTATTTTTTTTTCCCTAGCAAAGCTATCTTTATCTGAGTGCAAGTGATGCAAGAGAGGGCTTGGTGTTTGCAAGCAGGTGGAGCTGGGTGAGCCATGGTTGTTCCTGGAGTGTAAAGCCTTTAAGTCCTGAGCTGCCAATCTGGCTGAATCCTATGGAGGTGGTAGTTTCACAACTGCTCAGATGCTGGTTTAGGCATCCTCTTCCCACTCATTCCTGCCCCTGGCATTGCTGGTGAAGTTACATGAGGAAAATGGATCTGGCAAAGATTTCCCACCTTTCCTTCTTTGTTGTTTTTTTTTTCTTTTTTCTCCCCCCCCTCCCCAGCTGGATCCATTTCTAGCCTAGTCCATCATGTGGCTGCACTAACAACCCAACCAGCACCGTGGGTGGGAATGAGCAAGCTGGCAGCACTACCATGAAATTGCGGCCTGCGAGCTGGTAGTGTCTTCCTTGTGCTTTGCAGTAAAGCAAAAACTAAAGCCTTGTGGGGGGCAACTGCCATTTGTTCCACAGCGATGAGGATTGCTAGAAGATGCTGGAAAATCATAGAATGGTTAGAGTTGGAAGGGACCTTAAGGATCATTGAGTTCCAACCCCCCTGCCACGGGCAGGGACACTTCCCACTTGAGCAAGTTGCTCATCTCTGGTACTACAGCCCAGGGGTCTGCCTTCCAGCTTTCGTCTCACATCTTCAGCCATCCAAATCTGCTCCACAAATGACTGCAGAGCTGTTTAGCTAGGGAAAGAGAAGTTAGTGCTGATGGCCTGAGGTTTCCAGATTGTCTGCCAGGGGATCTCCATCATGGAGGACAACGCAGAGGAGTTACAGAGATCTGCTGAGTCCCATTTCTTCATGTTTTGTAGGAAAGTAACCTGGTGTAGTGAATGTAAAGACAGAGAAAGGTGCAACAGTGGCTTGTGGAGCTGCAGGCCCTGTGTTCTTCCTTTGTCCCTGTGAAATCCTAAACAGCAGTGAGAAGCTCCTGTGATTGCTACTGTCCCATGGCCAGGTCCGTGCCTTGCCGTACCCCATGGATTGCTGTCAGTCCTTCTCCAGGTGTTACCCTGGTCTGTGCCTGGTGTAGGATCACGGTAAAGAGAGGTAAAAGGCAGCCTTTTAGAGACCCCTGAGCTGATGGCACAGTGAGAAGGTACAAGCTTTAGCTGTCACCTTGTGGACAGGCCTTCCATCTGCATGTCTTTGACAACTCAGTGTAGTAGGTGCCCTCACTGCACCTTTCCTGACAGAACTCTGTAGCAAAATAATTTGCTTGCTTTCAAAAGAGACTGGAAGAAGAAGTTGCTCTGCTGCCACCTTTTGTGCCCTTTCCTTCCACCCTCCCTCCCTGTTCACTTTTTACTAGTCACTGAGAGCACCCACTATTTTGCAGACATCAATGACCTCTTCTGCCTGGCAGGGCCAAAGTTTCTTTCCTCTCTGGAGAGTGTTCTGGGTACTGGATTCTTGGCTTGCCTGAGACCTGCTGTCCTTGTGAGCAGCTCCATCCTCCAAGAAAGAGTGAAAGATGCACTGTGTGCTGCCCAGAAATCTTTTGCGCAGGAGCTAGAACATGGAGCTCCTTGTTCTGAGATGAGTGTCCCAGATGCTAAGTACAGAAGCCTGTTTTTCTTTTTTTCCTTTCATCTGTCCTCTCTCTTTCCAGATCCTTGAGGTCCCAGTGGAAAGAAAACCTTGACAGACCTGATCAGTTCAGGTTGTAGAAGGTGGAAGGCTCCAAGCCTAGCTAATCTCACAGTAGGAAATTAAGCCCTCTGCTGTGCTCATTTGAAATCTAACCTAAAAGCATTCTCCTGCTTTCTAGGTGTGCTTGCTGCACATCACTCCCTCTTGATGCCGTTTGCTGCCCTGTCTAATCTGTATTTGTACTGCCTCATTTCGTTGAAATAGCTCTCAGTGCCACCACATCATGTCCTGCCTGTCACTCTCACCTTAAAGTGTGTCTCTGGGCTGAAAACAACGATACTTATGCTATTTTACACAGCAAATCTGTTCAGCACGAACAGGAAAGAGAGTCTCTGGGTTCTTCTCTTGTGCAGCGATGGAGCACTTTGCATCTCCCTCATTCATACCCAGTGGTTAGTGAGGTTGTCACAGAGGGCTTTGCTGGTTGACCAGGTTGTGTGGGTGGTTTCATGGGCTTTAGGAAATCACTTCTACTTCTGACAGAAACCTGTCCTGTGTTTCTCGTCTGAATGGCTTGGAAAAGGAGAGCTGCATCAAGCTCATGGCTTTTGTCTTTATGTTCCAGGTGTTCTGTGGCTGGAACATCTATCGATAAAAGATCTGAATTCCAGTCTGAGGATTATATTCAACCCCCCTGCTTTTCAGATAGAATCATAGAATCACAGAATGGTTTGGGTTGGAAAGGACCTTTGAAGGTCATCTAGTCCGGCCCTCCTGTGATGAGCAGGGACATCTTTCACTAGATCAGGTTGCACAGAGCTCCCCTCATCCAGCCTGACCTTGAATGTTTCCAGGGATGGGCCATTTACAACTTCTCTGGGCATCCTGATCCAGTGTTTCACCACCCTCATTTTAAAATCTTTTAGATCCCGGAGAACTTGTAAGCTTGTCTGTCTAGAAGACAGAGGGCTTCTCAAGGGCCAGTCCAAATGGCAGAAATTCCTCCAAAGAGAATCACCAGCTTGCTTTTCTTCCACCCTATGCTTAAGGTGTGCTTCCTGATGCTGATTTCTCTAGCAAACATCCAGAAGCACCTTAAAAATAAAATGCCAAAGTGAAACAAATCCCTGAGCACAAGGGCTCTCCCTGGGCAAGAGGATGAGAGTGAGCTAGGAAACCACATGTGACAGATGTTAGGCATGTAATTTTGGAAGCTGCTCAGATGCTGTGGTCAGGTGGATGGTATTACAAACCTATCTGGGCGAGAAAAGAGAAACATTTTTCTAGTAAATGAAACATATCTGGTAGAGGAAGCACTGAGGGGTAATAAACATGCGTCAGCGAACTGCCGTTTGGGGAAATGTTTTTGGAGGTAAAGCTGCAGCACTCTGGTGTATTATAAGCAAGTGCCCCATCGCTTGAGAGTTAGGAAGGACAAGATGTGCTCGTGGCAGCTTTACTAAGTCAGAAATGAGGCATGTGACAGACAGAACTGCTTTACCTCAGAGTACAAACTGGGTACTACTACCACAACCAACTGCTTTTAACTGAACGGCCTGGTGCTTCTGAGTGGGTTTTTTCCCCAGTCCCTGGATGTCCTGCATGGGCTTCGTGTGAAACCCTGAATGAGTGTTGTCACTTTGAGTAAGAGTGCTTCGTGCTTGCCTTTCAGTTTGTCCCCTCATCTGCTAAACAGTTTGGTGCCTAGAGTCCCTGTTTCTGTAGACTCTGTGCCTTTTTTAAAAAGGGTAAAAAAAAAACACCCCAAAAAATGTGGAGAAATTATGGAGGATAAAACCGGTACATAGATTGGTATTTTGTCTGATGAGATGCAAAACGGTGGTGTTCTGGAGCACACCTGGCTGTTAGGCCTTCCCTGGTACACTCTCAGTGTTGAGGATGCTGTCGTGCTCCCTGAAAAGCTCTGAAACCCAAACCCCATCTCTGCTCCCCTTGACCCATGATCACATGGGTATTTCAGATTGAGTCTGTGAACCCCTGTGGAGATGAGGCTCTTCGTTAGGATGATTATTTGCAGAACATGGGTCCCAAGTAGCCGCATGGGAACGTGGTTGCCATTTCAGGTACACTCCTAAGAAAAGTAGGATTGTACAGGGAGAGAGATGGTGGGACCATATGAGTTTGAAGTCTTTGATTAAGTGCAAACTATTTTTTTTTTTTGACACTGAACAAAACCAGGCCAGAGAAGCTAGAAAAAACCACATGAAATATGAGTAGGATGGGGTTTGGTTTTTTTTTGTTTGTTTTGTGCTGTTTTTGAACCCTGATAAATGTGAAGTTTTCTTCTATGTGACAAAGCCTTTTTCAGTCATGTAAGAAAACACATGGGACTGTGGAGTTTTTCCGGGCTGCCAGAGTGTCTCTTTGTCTGGAGATAGATAATTTATTGTCACATTTGACCTTTCAGAAATACATGATGGTAACCCAGGGTGGCAATCTCAAAAGAAACCGAGGACACCTGGATTATGCTGAAGAATCAACATTGTTTTCTGCTTTTTTACACCAGCCACAAAAAATTACAGCACTTCTTGGGGCAGATGATGAACAAAAAAGCAGTTTTCACTTTTTCATTCATACCCTACCACAGCCTGAATGCCTGTAATAATACAGAGATGCTCAGAATTGACATCAGATGGCCATTGGTATTTTCTGTGGGATCTCAGTGGAGGTAGAAACTACTCTATTTTTAATCTAGGCTGAAATGAATTAGAAATGACAAATGGGCATTTCCAAAGATAGTGCAAAGGTTTTCCTTCTTTAAGAAAAGTTACAAATAATCTACTTCCCTACCCATCCTTAATTTCGGGTTGCATATCTCTTCAGTCTGGGTCAGGGTCCTTTGGAAGACTTGCAGGCGCTCTGGCCAAGGCTGGGGAGGGCAATGATTCTTCAGTTCAGTGCAATTTGTTGCATCTTTGAAGAGCAGCTGTTGCCTTTGAAGTGAACTTTTCTGGACAAATGGGTATCAACGGATAGGGTGAGATTTTGGCTGCAGACAGGCAGAAGCAAATTCCCTTCACAGAGGGGACTCTGCTGGCAGAAGGCTTGCAAGATGGAGGTTCAGCTGCTCCACCAGCCACTTCTCATTGAAAATACACAACAAGTGGGGATGAAGCAGAGGCATGACAGAGCTGCTCTGTGTTAACCTCCTCCTTGCTTGAAGTCCTTGGGAAGGGTCAACCTTGCTGCCTGGCCTGGCACCAACCTCTCAGTCCTTCTACTACATCTCTCAGCTGATCTGGAGCTCAGGTAAAGGCAGAGTTTCAAGTCCAGGCTAGTCTGCCTCCAGTGTAGGATGGAGTGGCGTGTTGTGTAGGTTTTGTCTCTGCTAGAGCAATCTTATTGGGCAGGACCAAGACATTCCAGAGAAGCACCCAGTCCTGAAAATGCTCAGGTGTCTTTTTGTTACCCTTCTCTTTTTTTTCCCTTTTTTTTTTTTTCTTCATCCAGTATGTCTTTTTGTTCTCTGCAGGTGTATGTCCTTATTTCCTCTACACTTTTTGCTCAACCTGCAACTGAGCTCCGCATCCATACCCACTCGCGCTGGTGGTTTGTGCTATTATTCAGGGATATTCCCTGTCACTCTTGAGGATCTGGCTGGTATCCCCCCTGCACAGGATTAGCTGCTTCTGGCTGGGAGGGAGGTGCCATCAGCACTGCAGGTAAATCTTCTAGAGACTGGGAGCCAGAGCCTGACTTGTCATGTTAGGTGTCTAAATCCCCACTGTCTGCCTTTAAAATTCTGGATCATCTATCACCTGTATCTGAAGGTTCCTCAAGTTCCTTTTGCCCAGGTCAGGCAGCTTCACTCCCTCCCTGTATCTGGGCTTTGCAGCTGCCACTCTAGGCGTGTAATTCCACTTTATGAATTACCAAAAGAGTCTAGGTACCTGGTTCAGCCATTGCGAATACTGCTAGGGAGCCAAAGAGTGAGGATTTGGACATTCAAGCAAGGAAAGTGTCACTCTGTTATTTAATTTGGTGCGTCATAAATTACAGAAAACGTGGCTCTATAATATAAACCTTTAGGCAGGTTTGAGTATGGATGTATGTGGCTCTATGTTGTACATTTTGCTCTGTAAGACAGCCCTTTGGGAAGTGAAACCTGGAATCTTTTGGGTAGCTTTACTGATTTTTGGGTTTGCTTTGTACAGGGCGATTTCTAAAACACACTTTTCATATAGCAGCCTTCCAGTATCTGAAGGGAGCTACAGGAGAGCTGGAGAGGGATTCTTTGTCAGGAAGTGTAGTGATAGGACAAGAGGTAATGGTTTTAAATTGGAAGAGGGGAGATTTAGATCGGATATTAGGAAGAAATTGTTTCCTGTGAGGGTGGTGAGGCACTGGAACAGGTTGTCCAGAGAAGCTGTGGATGCCCCATTCCTGGAGGTGTTGAAGGCCAGGCTGGATGGGGCTTTGAGCAACCTGGTATAGTGGGAGGTGTCCCTACCCATAGCAGGGGGGTGGCAACTTCATGATCTTTAAGGTCCCTTCCAACTCTAACCATTCTGTGATTCTATGATTCTATTGATGTCGGGTAGTTCACACTACTGTGTGTTTCTATGCAGTGTTTTACAAGCGCTGGTCTGACAGAGAAACAAAGTAGTCTTCATGACTACTCAAATTTGTCTTGACTAAGCACACCATTGCTGAATAAAGTATATATGTATTGTTTTCAGACAGCTGTAATCCCTCTGCAGACTTTAGGGTAATTTAATCCTTGACATGACTGTGCAACTCTTGTTATTTTTAGGCACATACATTAAGAGAAGAAAAGGTCCATTTAATCTGAAAACATATTAGCAAGTTTTCCTGCTTTCACAAATCTGAACCAGGTACCACAGGGAATAACCTGAAAGTCATTAGCATATGATTACTATTTGATGGCCAGAATGAAGCAGTTTCTTAACCACTCCTTACACGCAGATACTGCAAAGCCAATTGCGACTCTCAAAGATTGTGTCAGCAAAGATTAAAAACTCATTGCAAATTGTGTGAAATGATACCCAGATTCTTTGCTGATGCCAGCTGCCTGCAATCTGTACGTGCAGTGGGCCACTGGGCATGCAGGTAAGCTGGTGGGGTCACGGGAAGGGCCTGAATTTCTCTCACATGGGTGACAAAAGCGGTGTGTTAGTGCTCTCCCTGATGATATCTGAGGGTGCTGAACTCAGCTGGCTCCTATACCTGGTGCTGCAGCCCAGAGCACTGTCACTGCTTGTTCTGCTGCTCTTCCCCTACTCCTCCTTCTCCTCTCCTCCTCCTCCTGTTCCTCCTCTTTCTCCTCTCAGCCTCTGGAGTCACTCAGAGGAAGCGATAATGGCACCTGTCAGGCTACAGGATATAACTGGTGGCTGTGAACACAGCCCAGATGCTGGAGCTCAGGCTCTAGATCTCCTCTTTGGCAAAGCAGGGAGGTCCTGGATCACTCACCACGGTCCTTGTGCAAAGCTGTTTCCCTTCCCACCTCTAAAGGGGAGATGGGATTACTGAAAACAAAGCAGTTTCCTGAAGGAGGTGGGGATTTTGTTTCCTTCGAGTATTCCTAGCAGTATTATCCAACAAGCATTGGGATGTGATAAAAAACAAGAAGGATGTTGTTCAGGCCTCCACAGACTCTTCCAGTCTTAGCTTGGGTGGGACCTTGAGGTTATGCGTGGCAGGCTTTGCTCATGACTGTCCTCTTTGAGAATGAATGGGGGCAGGCAAAGGCAAGGGACAAAGTGAGAAAAAAATCTTAAACTGCTGCATTTCATGGGTGGACTGTTGCAGCTAGGAGGAGATTGTTGATTGTTTGTTGAAAAGCCTCACTAGCTGTGTTTGCTTTGGATACCACAAGTCACTTGGTCATGATGGGAACTGTGAGTCATGCTCGTCCTGGCAATGGAAAGCACAGATTCATCACCGTGGTGCTGTATTCCTTGCTCAGGCACATGGCAGGGTGGGCTTCCCCTTGGGAAAATGGGAAGGTGGCACAAGGAGGAAAGCATGGAGGCCTTCCCCTCAAAAGACTGTACGAAATTGTTTCTGAAGTGTGTTTTGCTCTTCATGTATCCATCCTTGGGTCTGGTGAGAGCTTTGCTGGAGCCTTGAAAAAGTGGCATGCTGGAGCTCTCGTCTTCTTGTCTGCTTGTGTTGCTGTGGATACAGGACTCTATTTTTGTGCCTCTTGCCTAAGTTTTGCCTGCATCTTGCAGTGCCTTAAATGCAGTTTTAGGGTTTGGGGTCATGGGTAGCTCCAAGCATTGAAGTCGCATGATCTATGGTCTCAGCAGGAGTTTAGAGCAGGCTGGCCATGATGGCATTCCCTCCAGTGTCTCTTTCTTTGCCAGAACAAAACCAGGTGGTGGTTTTATTCAGTTTATAGAGGGTTGGTGCCTTTGCTGCAGGTCCCTTTCTTTGGCTTACATGGAGAAGCCCTTGGTAGAAGTGAAGAATGATGCCAGTAGCCGTTGGAGGCACTGGGGGGCTAGCACTCAGGTCAGCGTAGACATACACTGCCAGGATGCTTGTCCTGAATTTGTCCCTGAATGCGCAGAGCACACAAACCATCTTTGTTTCTCCCTTTCCCTTGGACCACTCCACATTTAACCCTTCATTTTCTTTCTGCTGGAACCACAGATCTGTGATGGCTCCAGATATGAACGTGGGTAAAGCATGTCAATGTGCATACCTAGCAAGGGAGAAGAACCTCTGTGTTAGGTGGTGGTAAGCCATTAACTCCTTCCTTTATGTACGGGACAAGAAATTCTTTCCTTGCTGAGGGACAAATAAGTCTTTTGGGCACCTTTGGTCTGCCGCACATTAACACATGCCTTAGTGTTACCCAGTAAATGGTGGAATAATAATAATGTGGTTACAGGCCATCTGAAATGAAGTTGTGGGCTGTACCTCTCCCCATGGGCTGCAGGCTCCTGCCTCCTGTGAAAGAGCATGGGGCTAGTAAAGAGGCTGTGTGTGGTAAGAGAATAGGTGTATTTAAGGAAATGGGGTTTAAATGAGAATTTAATTACTCATTTTTGGCCTCATATCTGAGCAAGAATAACATGAAAACCTGAAATTAAGCACTTGTTGCATTCCAATACAGAGAAGAATGCCTCCAGTATTTGAAAATAATTCGAAGATAAATAGAATTAATACTTAACATATAAAAGAGGCAGCTAATGTTTTGACAGACAAGCCTTCTCCTCAGAGCCAAGAACTTGCATTACCTAAAGGAGGAAAATCCTCATTTGTACTGAAGGTTGCCAGGAATCATAATTAAAGAACAAAATTAGTTAAGGCAAGGATGGAATGAAGAGTAAAAAGATTGCTGCTTCTTAGATAACCACGCAGACATTGCAGAAGGAGTTTGCATGATTGTTTTTTTTTACCTGATCTGTCCCTATGTCCATCAGAACCCTCACTGCAGGTTCCCTTACATTAACAATGAAAATAGAAATGTCTTACTGAGCAAGTTGTTCTATCACAGGTGGCAAGAAGCCCACTCGCCCTCTGTCATGTAGAGTCTCTGATGTCTAATTAGGGGTAAGGTGGTCTCTTGTTATTTTAGTGAGCCCATCACTGGGGGCACCATTAAAGTTTCTTTCCTCTGCTTGCACGAAGTGCGGGGGTTTGCCCTGACTTGGATACAAGTGCCCCTCTGTCACGTTTGATGGAAATTTCCTAAGCAGTTGAAAAAGCTCCTGGGAGGGCAAAGGGGAAGGGCAGATAACTGGAGACACACGGACCCACCCACGCACTGTATGGTTGCATAAGGCTCGTTTCTACAGGAGACCAGCCCGAAATTTTGTGTAGGATTGGACCCATGTGTAGGAGATTTGTTATTCTGATACTATTAATGCAGCGCCCTGGCCACAGTTACTCAGACATTCCCAAAAGACAGGGAAGAGTAGATAACAGCAGTGCCATAGCCAGAGAAACGGTTAACTGGAAAGGAAAAACTGAGGCATTTTTCTGTCTGAGAAAAACAGCGTCTCGCTTGGATATAGAAAACACACAGCCTTCTCCACCTTACACGTCTTTCATAGCAGCAAATGTGTAAATCTTTTCTTCCAGAAAGGAATCCAGATGCTTACTTACTTTAATTTGAGTGAAGATAAAATGGCCAAATTTTCTCTGCCTGGAACATTTGCAGAAACGCCACTGAGGGATTTTGGCTTCTTGTTTTAGATAGAAAATTGCAAGTCCTTCCATTTTTTCCTTTTTCGAGGTTGGACCAAAAATACGTTCAGCAGTCATAAGCTGTGGCATATTAATAGAAAGATTTTCTCTATAAAATGTCCACTGCTCCTAGAGGCAAATTTATACTATATAATCCACCATTTCAAAGGCTAAGGTCACAACCAAACATGTCAGCCCACCAGGATGTCATAACACATAAATTACATAATCAATAGCACATGTTTTCCTCCTTTCTTTACCAATTAATGGATTTTTAAAGTAGAGAGCTTGGCTTATATTGTTGCAATCGTGTTGCTAAGGGAAACCTGTGAGAAGAAGGATTAAGCAAAAATTCAGTTTCCAAATAATCAGTGAAAGGCTGGTGTTTAAGAAGCTCACAGCAATTCTTACTTGCCAGCATTCAGCAAGTGCTTGGGAGCATCAGCTCTACATCCAGAAGGCTTCATGCCTTCTGACAATTTTATTCTTTAGGAAAATGAATGTGTGTACTACCAGAAGATATTCCAGCTGTTTTTTTTTCTTCTTTTTTTTCTCTTCATCTCAGATTTGTAACATTTCTGTGCCAACGTACTTCTCATAAAACATCTCATTATCCTTTACCTCCTCCCATTCTTCTTGCAGATTCTGATTAGAGCATTCTTCTAATTTTGAATGGGATTAGGGCCAGAGGATGAGATAGCGAGTGATTTATATCAGTTGATGGGATATTTCCTGCTCTTACCATGGTTTTTTTGGTATAAATTAGGTATTTCTTTGTCAAAGTAGTGGGAGTTTGTGCCTGGCTCAGCCCTTTGCGCTAATTATTCTTCCTATCTATTTATTTACTAAAGTATAGGTATTTTGGGCTGAATTGTGAAACTGAGTGATCACATGTAAGAGTAGTTCCACTGAATCAGGAAGCATACTTACTTGAATAGAGACTTATCAGTGCAGTTTAGTTTAATTTCTGTTTGATTGCAGTAAGTATCCAGAGCAGGATAAGCAGTATTTCATGATGTTTATACCTGATCATGTCACATGAAAACACATTTTTAAAAGTGCATGGGACAGAGTGTCGAGTACAAGCTTGCTTTCATTCTGGGTTTCTTTTTGGCTTTGTCACCTTCACTTTCTGCTTAGGATTTCTTGGATATAACGTTAATGTTCTTAAGTTAGAAAAAGTGAAGGAGAAACTAAACTCACCGAAGTGAACCATTTCTGGGTTTGTGTTATGTGAAGGACCTTCCCAATTCCCATGCTGGTTTGTCAGCAAGTTTCTGAGAACATATTTCCTGAGGCAGCCAGAGAGGCATCGGAGGCAGGTTTCTCCAGGCTAGCCTCCCTCTGGAGGTTCCTTGAAGGAATCCTACATCCTGGTAGGTTTTGCTGTCAGTGGAGGTGATGCTCAAGGAACCATTTCTCGTTACAGAGGGACATGTATCCTTAAGGAATAGTCCCATTCCTTTTGTGTTCTTGTAGCAGTGGCTGACCACCATTAATGGAAGATATGCTGTACAATGCTTGACAAAAGCAGAGGCTAAACATATGAGTAGGCTTGGAGGTGTTGCTTCTCTAGCAATGGCTGGTTGGCAGCAACTAGCTTTTTTTGAGGTAGAAGCTTTTGTAGAGCCTAGAGCTGGCCATCCCCTCATAGTTTGCCCATCATTTTCCCATCGTCCCCTGATCCAATGGAGTCTTCTCCCTTCTTTCCATCAAGGTCCAGGCTCATGCATGAAGCACATAGATCGAGTTTTGAAACCCTAAAAAGTCTACCCTGAGCCCGCACACACTGAGGTTTATGGGAATCTTATAGTGTGGCTGATGTGGACACAATCACACAGGGGCAGCAGGAAGCCTGGCTTTGCACAAACGCCGTATTCGTTTTCCAGTGTATGGGTCCATTACAGGGTCTCCCAAACAGCTCTTTTCATATATATAGTCTGTAACAGGGGCAAAATGTGTTTTTCCCCTAGCCTTGTGCTGAGAAGCGACTGAACCATTTTGCTGAAGCTTTCCCAAAACCCACTTAGCCTGGGGCAGACAGCGTGCATGGAAAAAGTCCAGCCCAAACAGCTTAAGACTTGGCAAGGTTGGACGCAAACTGAAACACATTCTTCTCATGGAAAAGTGACCTCTGATAGGCAGAGCTCCCCACTCCACCTAGCTCCCACTTGCCTCCACACAGGCAAAGCATGCTGCTTACCATCTGTGCTCCTCAGCTTGGGTGTATGTACTCCGAACAGCAAATTTTTTATGTGTAAAAATATACAGCCTTCTCTATATACATGCTGCATAGCTCCACGCTATGCAGGGTTCCTGGCTGCAGATCAGTTGCATCACTCCCCTGATGTCATCCTGGCATATACCACCTCCAGCATTCTTCTCTGCCCAGGCAAACGGTATAGTCCAAGACTGTTTTTTCTCGTTATTTTATTTCTTTTTTCTCTCTGCCCGCCCCTCAGTTGGTTGCTGCCACTGCAGAAAATCAAAGGCAGCCTCACACACTTGTTTCTGTTTTTCATTTTGTTTTGCTACAGAAGTTAAAAAGAAAAGCTTTGGAAGGACTTTCTTCAGCACAAGTGAGGAAGCAGCTGTTTACCATGAAAAAAACCCCATAAGTTTGTGCTTCCTGAGCTAGGAAATAGCTGCCGTCGCCACCACTATGATTTCTTTAGATAGTTTTTGTGGCCTGGGACATGACTTGCTCTGACACTGTGGCACACAAGGCTGGAGGACGACATCAGGGTGGGGATGGGCGACTAGGCAAAGGCGTGTGGCTGTGACTCACTGGAAGTTATTCTTCAAAACCTTTACTGGGACCGCATGTCCAACAGTCCATGCCAAGCCCTGTATGAAATCTACCCTGTATTATAGTTTCCTTGAGAGAGGAGTAGCAAGAGCAAATGCTGTGGGAATGTTGGTCAGCGAAGCCTGAGAAACTGGTGGCTGTGTCACGAGGATGAGTTGTTTTGCTGCTTGTGCAGAAGTCAGGAGAGCAAAACCACTGCGACCCACTATCAGTGTTGGCACACAGTTCAAAACTGTCTATGTCCTTTTCCTAGATAAACAGCACTCAGCAAAGGTGCCACGGGTGACCCTTGCACTGCAGGTTCGTGGGCAGAAGGTCCCTGTGGGAGGTTTGGCAGGACCTCCTGCAGTCAGGGGCAAGTCATTCTGGGAAATGGGCTTTACAAACATTTCCTCCTCTTTGCACAAGCAGAAACACAACAACACAGGAAGGGTTGCTCTCGTTTCCCAATTTATACCCACTTGCTTCCCCATCTGGGCATCAGCACTGATGGGCTCTCACGCCTCTCTACCAGCCCTCAGTGGGCTGTGGTGGTGTTACGTGGGGCAGTGGTGAACGTGCACTGATACAGAGGATACATAAGAAGGTTGATGGGAGCAGTAACTGGGTCTCTTGGTGCTAGCCCGTGATACTGAGAGAGAGACACATCAGTAGTGACAGACACATCAGACCTTTTTGGTGCCTGAGGCATTCACTTGCTGTGATTTTGCAACAGGCGTTGCTTCGCTTCATGTGCTCATCCTCATGATAGTCCTTTGAGGTCTTTATTTGTAATACAGGAGTGCTACCAAACATAGCCATTTGCCCCAGGTGGTTGGGAGCCAGTTGCCTGCAACACTGCCTGGTCTGGAGAGGAGGATTGCTCCTTTTCCTCGCTATGGTCAGAGAGTGCTCTGCAGCATGGGCTCACCACAGGTAGTCCATGGTAGGTCCTGTCAGCCCTGCCTAGGATGACGTGGCCTTTTTCCTTGCCCGGCTCCAGTGCCACTGCTGAAGTGTGGCTGTTGGAGAAGACTGGGCAGGGAGGCTGGGGCACAAGGTATGTACCTGCTCTTGGAATGTATGGCCTAATGTCATGGGTCTCCAAGTGTGCATGGGGCTGTGAAAGCCGTGTTGAGTGCTGTGCAGACGTTTAAGGTGTCTCCATGTATCATGTTCTGTGTGTGACTTCCATTCAGTGATGCTTTGTGGCCCAGTATGTTGATGGGGAAGGAAGGCACCTGCCACAGCAGTGTGGGACCTGCTTTGAGGGCCAAAGACCTGTTTGCCTGTGGGTTATTTTTGTGTCTGTGGAAGAAGTGTGTTTCTGTACAGGGATACGAGGGTCAGTCTCATCTGCCCTAGGCTGGTGTTTTTACCTGTAGCCCATTCATCCTTGTTTATTACATGCAAGAAGCCTCTGCAGGCAGTAGGGTATGACAGAAAGGGGGATACAAGCACACATCTCAGAGACATGATTTGGTGTAGTCTGATTTAGTAATGCCGCCACTTCCACATCTGGAAGCAGGGAAGCAAATAGAACTAGATGTTTTATCTCACTTTTCTTCTGTTTTTCCCATGGGACCTGGCTTTCCTCGGAAGGTGGTCCCTGCATGCTAAGGCTCAACGGGAATAACAGGTGCATTTCACCTTAAGGTCCAGTGACGCAACTGGTGGGAAAAAGACTTACCATTTTCCATGGAAAATGAGCTAGTGGTGCTAGGGAGTGACTGCCAGAAAAGTGTCATTGAGGAGCTTGGGATTGCTGTCGCTGCCACGCTAGGGCATCACATGGCAGTGAAGACCACCTGTGTTTGTGGGGTGATGTGAATCAGCTGGGCCCAATTACCTGACATGCGCTGTGCTGATTTAGATGATCAGCTCAAAGTCCACCCCCAGAAGCAGCCACACTTTTAACATACTTCCAGCCGTGGCTTGTAGAAAGTACCGAGACATGCTGTGTGAGGATTGTAGACACCTGTGAGTGGGGTGGCTGGCTTGATGCTGTTTCAGCTTCCACTTTGTTTCCCTCTCAGCAAGGAAATCTTTCTCTTGAAACTGAAGTTTCACAATGAATGTACATTTGCTGAGATAGGGTTTGTGGGAGAATATTGTTTCACGTACGGCTGAAAACACAGCTAGCTGAGCGTACTTCTGAGTATTTCCTTTCTCTCTTCGGTGGGGTGAAGTGTTACATGTGGAAAAGAAACATAATGTAGTTGTTTTTTTTTTTTTTTCCACCAGAAGGTCCTGGTGACAAGTCCTTGAAGGACGCAGGAGAAACTGCATGCTGGGGGAACCCAGGAGTCCAGCTTTGGGAAACCTAACCCAGAAGCCTTTCCTGGAGAAAGGGGAAACTGCAGGAAGAAAAGGCTTTTACATAGGAAGTAACAAATTAGCAGGACCAGAAGATTGTCTGGGGGGAGAGAGGAAGCAAGGGGGTGGCTGGTGCATTTACAAGCTGCTCTGAACAAGGTGCTGAACTCCCTGTGAAGCCGTTTGGGTTTAGTCGGTGATCCCATAGCAGCCGTGCCTCCAGCTCTGAGACAGCCTGGGTGCACAAGGGATGATGTCCTTTCCCTGTGGGCAGTTCATGCGCTCCCTCGTAGGCTGGGGCTGGCCAGTTTACATTGCTGGCTAACTGGGAAGAGAAGCAGTTTCCTCCTTAGTTTCCCCACCCCGTGCACTTGCAAGAAGAGTAGAAGTAAGGTGCTGGAGTCCTTCCTTTCTTCTTGGGGCTGGGATCCTGGACCTTTGTGCTGGGGCTGAGCCCCTACGGTCCTGGATGGAGAAGTAGCTGGGGCCAAATGAGGAAGCAGTGGGTTGAGCAAAAACCTTGTGCTATAGAAATGTTTTTCCAGAAAAACGGGGAAGGGGGTGGGGCGGGGGAGGCTGGACACCCCCCCTCCTTCCCTTCTTGCAGCAGCATGTTTTCATTGTGATGCAAATATCTTCATGTAATTTGAGTCAGGTTCAGGTTCACCCAGTTCTTGTGGCTAGAACTGAAACCAGGATGTCTTCACTTTTGCTCACGGCTCTCAATGCTCTCCTCTCTTGCTGCGATCCCAGAGCTTGTTTTCGTGACGGGGCTTCTTCTTTGTCTCTAGAGAGGTGCCAATTGGTGAAGCACATCACCAGGTTTAGTCAGCTAGGTGGTTGCCATGCTCCTTTTCCCTTCTCTGGTGGCTTTTTTTTTTTTGGCTCTGAATAGCTTTTTCTCTCCAGAAAGGGCTGGTGGGATGCGCTCGGGAGCACAGGGGTGTGCTATGACATGATGAGGTTTTATGAAAGCTGGTTTTGTTCAGTCATTTGCACTAAAGTTAGGCTGATGCTGTCTGCAGCACCTGCAATTGTAGGAACCAGCCCCGCAGCACCAGATTGTAATCGCCAAGACACTGCCCCGTACACCAGTCCGGACGGCTTTGAAATTAGCAGCTTTGCTTCTGGGAAACACGATGTACAGATTTGAACAGGAAATTTACTGCCTTCTTGCACAAAACTTGACTTTCTCCTCACCCCCTGCTTGCAGTGAGCCTGTAAATGTTTAAGTCACCTCACTGTTATCCTGTGTGGGGTCTTTGTTCCTCGCTTCTCCTGCTTATGTTGACCTAGCCCCGCTTCTCTCACTGCACAGCCGGCATTAAACTCTGGGGGCACAGGGCAAAGGCAGGGCTTGGTCACCTCTCGCTTGCCTCCCTCAGAGGGGCTGACTTTTGCTGCTGTGTAATGTGGATTAGTGGGGCTCCCCTCCAGTTTCGGGCCCTGGGCAGTCACCTTAGTTGCTCTCTCCTAAATCTAATTCTGTTCCGCTTTGTCTAGATTATAATGCCCCTTGGAATTCATTTTAAATGCAGAGCAGGGTCAGGGGAGGCTTCAGGGACAGCTTGGATGCTGTGAGGGCTAGGGCTGTGCTAATGGCACTTCAGGCCTGTTTTGTAGAATTGGCTGTTAAAATCATAGCGGTTTCCTGAGCTGGCTGTTAAAAAAATCACTTTCAGCAAGTTCATCTCCTTACAGCTGCTGCCACCTCTCCTGGTACCCAGGCTCCCAGGCTGGGCTCTATGCATGACTCCTCCTCCCACTCATGCCAGCTCAGACTCGAAAATCTCTGTCCCAATCAATGGAGGGCCCAGCCCTTGCTAATTCTCCATCCTGGCCCTATCCCTCATGCTTCCTGGTCCTGGCCCTGACCCAGCTGGCAGCTCTGCCTGCCTGGTTTCAAATGGGTTCAAAGCTCAGTGAGCCGTTTTGGTACGTTGAGTGGGGATGGAGCATGGTTGAAGGACTGCAAATCTTGAAGTCTTGCATTTCAAAATCACCTCTTACTTCAAAGGATCTGATCATACTTTGCAGACTCTTTCGCCCCTCTAACACAAAGAATTGGTTTCCTTGCACTTAAATGCAGCTGCTTCTGGTGCAAAGTCGGACAACTGCTTTACACAGCTGAACAGGAGAACACTTTGGCTAGGGAGACCTAATGATTGTGGCTGAATTGGCTGAATCTGCATAGGGTATTTAGGTAGAGGGAATGTAATTATTGGAGTTTGACCAGGAAATGGGGAGGAAACACCTGTACTCTTGTGACATGTGCCATAAGATCATTATTTGCAGCAACAGAAAGGCTACCCAGTAAAGCAGTCAGTGTTAGGTAGGTCACTATTCTGCATGTTCAGCATCATGGGTAATGTTGTGCCCTCTCCAGCTGTAGCGAATGGTGTTTTAGTTCTTTGTACATGATAATTGCATGAGCCGACTATTTCCCTTAACAGGCACTCACAGAAAGAGGTAGTGGTCTACTCTAATTTTGTAGGGTCTGTGGGGAAGCTGTTGGTAAGTTCTCCTGAAATAACTCTGGTTTCCTGGGCTTTGGTTTCATGTATAATAAGAGAAGAAAGCAGAACTGGAATCTTGGATCTGTGCAGCTTGACAGGTTAGGGATGGAGGAAAAAAGGTTTCTTCATTAGGACTGGTTCTCTTCTACCCTGAGCCAGTTGAGAACCTGGGAGCTAAGGGGCTGAGTTTGGGGCTTGGGGTGGCAGTGCTCAACATCCCAAGTTTCTAGTGGATATAGTGCGAGATGAATTGGTCCCTTGGCCAACCTGAGGCTGAAGTCATGGCAACAGCTTCTTTGGTTTCTCCATTGTTTTGTCTCATTGCTAGACCTTAAGCTGTCCCAAACCAAACTGACGTGAGAATTTTGCTTTGTTGACCATCTTTGGCCCTTCAGAGTCACTGTAAGATCCCTTAGAGATGATTATTATAAGCTCATCAGAGAGGAAACAAAATCATTTTCTTGTGGTGTTCTCGCAGTGGCTAGACTGAGATGTGGTGAGATCTGTAACCTAACTCATATGAACGTGACTTACATCACAGTACAAATGGCAAATGAATGCAGTTGATTCTGACCCCAAATTTGACACCATTTTGGTCAGCTTCAGGATTAACTTTGCCTGATAGCATTCCTTCTTGGAGCTGGACTCCTTATTAAGGTGAAAAATAGCATTAAATGATTTCTCAAAAAGTTAGAAATAAAGGGAAGAAAAACTACTCCAGGCTCACTGTTATCACCGAGAAAGAAATTAGCTTTTGAACGGGACCACAGAATTGCTATGAGAATGAGTGGCTGACTTTTTCTTATGGAGGAGGAAGTGCTGTGTTACTCAGAGGGCATGAAGGTGCTACCAGAAAGTGGCACTAGTTCTTGGAAACAGCACTACTGTTTTTCCCCCACACACACAAATTCAGGAAAATTCAAGGGGATTTCCAAAGAGGAGAATTGGGACTGTAAAGAATGGTGGATGTTTCTGACAGATAAATCAATCTCCAAACACAGTGGTCCTCAAGAGAAATTGTGCTATTTTTTCTAAGCTATTAGTGAGATAACTATTAACCCCAATGAGAAGGATAAGAGGAAGTTGTCATGATGAATTGTTTACAAACAGGAAAGCCCCATGGACTGTTTTCTTCTTAGTACCTAAAGGAAGGTATTTCTGTTGGGGGGGAGGTAAAAGGTATTTGTTAAACCAGGGGATTAGCTGCCAGGCTTGGTCCATTTTCTTTCTTTCAGTTCTTGAGACCTTTGAGGTCAGATGAGTAGGGGGCATCAGGAACCCTCTCAGCCAGGGAGTTGGTGTGCAGGTTCCCTGCTGCCTGTGGAGACATGGCCCCATAGCTATGTGCCATCAGCTCACAACTTGTTGATTTTATCTTTGTTCCCTTTTGGGGAAACTGTGTCTGATGACACCTGAAACATCCCAAAGGGGCAAGAGAGCAAGTGTAGTTCTTTGCATAGAAAACGCTGAGCAATAGCAACTCAGACCTTCAGTGTTTCTTGGAAGCTACTTTCAGTTTCCAGGACTGCTTGTTCTTGGAGATGTGCTACATATCTCTGAGGCACACATCTCCTGCGATGTATGTAAATCTGCAGCAATACATCCTAGATTCCTGTAAGCTCATAGCCCCCCATTCGATTAATAGAAACCCCGAGTTCCTTTTTTAGCTTCCTCTGTTGACCACAACTCACGTCACGAGTAAAGTCCCGCCTGCCAGGCTGCTTGCCAGTGTGTGTGCATATGGTCTGCAGAACATGAATGCAGCAGACCACTTCACAGCATTGTTGTTTTCTTTTGCCTTTTTCTTTTTTNTCGCACAGCTGCTGTTGCTGCAGATGAAATTCTAACACCACAATAGAAATTTCAAGACAAGGATGCCCCCTTGGAAATTGCACTGAAGAGGGCTACACGTTTCCAGAGTGTGGAAAGCTATTGCAAAGACATGTCACTGTGTATTGAGCCACCAAACCTGTAAGTGAAGTAGCCTGTAAGGCTGTTCTCTGCAATCAGTGCAGGCTTGCAATTTCCTCCCTCACCTCTGTGCTGCCACTGAAACTACCCTTCCCCCCAAGCACAGCTACGGTTTGGAGACCTCAGATTCAGATGCCAATTCTGGCCTGAAGGTGAGGATGGTAGAGCTCACTGGAGGCTCAGATTTGGCCTGTCAACAGCTGGCTATTTGTCCTCTAAGCTTCTAGTTGCCTAATAGGGAGATATATGTAATGAGGGTGCTGACACTACTGTGTGGTTCTGCTACAGGGCAAAGGCAAGGGGGATGAAGATCTCCGTTCTTGCTTTCCTTCCTCCTCCTACATAGAGTTGAAAATGCTGTTTAAAAAAACATATATGCATAAAAATCAGCTTACAGGTTGGAGAGTGGATCCATCCAGAACGGGTGTTTGGGAGGAGCGGCTGGCCATGCTACAGAAATAACATTTTCTGTTGGCTCCTACTATGCCAGTCTGGATAGTCTTTGTAAGGTGGCAGGCACATCATTGTGGGCAGCAGTGTTTAAAGGGCAGAAGAAAGGTTGATTTCCATGGAAGTCTCCATTTCTGGATTTCCTTCCCATTTCAGTACAAGCCAGTATTTGTCTGTAGGTTTTCAGAGGACAGGTCACTTCTGAACTAGTACCTTTTAGTGCAAATATAGCCTGAGTAGCAGCTGTAGAGACTTCATGTTATTCTGTCAGCATGCTCAAGCCATCAACATGCAGACATACACACAAAATTTCCAAGCCTTAGGACTTTCAGTTCTTGTGTATGATAATTTGTGCTAATTGTAGTAGGAGTTGCTTTAGGTGGCTGCTTGTACTAAAAGAGTCAGGGCAGGAAGGTCTCTGTGGGGATAAGAGAAGCTGTTGCCCTATTTCAGGGCCACCAGAGCTTTTGCAGAGCCATCCTGAACTTCACCACGGCTAGTGGCCTGCTTGTTGCCCCAGGTGTGAGACAAGATCTGGCTGAGCCATGAGGCAGGTCTGGATGCATGCTAGCTGTCCTCTGCTTCTTGTGGCTCATGGTCCTGTGGTGCCCAAAGCCTTATTTCACCTGCCAATGATGCAGCAAGAATGTGCCAAGGCCATTTGTAGTAACAGCTTGATTTTGGCAAGTCAAGACAAATGTGCTGCTTTGGCCTAGGATTTACCTGGGCCTGGTAAGGGGTGTGGAAGTGTGAGGCGGTGCTGTCTTTCCTGATATTTTGCCTGCTTTTAGTTTTCTAGGACTATGAGCCCTCCCACTCATCCTCTGGAGTCAGCACCTGCCAAAGAGGCTAGAAGCACTCTGCTGAGCCATTCAAAGCCCTTCAGACTTGTCTCCTGGTTTATTCCACTCTAATTTAATGCAGGTGCTTTACATGTCTCATTTTGTTACAGGTGCCTATTTGCAAGAGTAATTACTCATTTGGAGTATATTAATAACTTTCTCACATAGCGCCCATTTTCAGAAGAGTGCAGCGCTCTGATGCAGCCAGTGGAGCATGTCGTGGCACCACTGAGGGGAAGGAATCGTCTTTAAAACATGTCCCTGGTGCTGACTATTTGTGTTGTTACCAAAGAAATAACCATAGGGAAAAAAAGAAAGAAGTAAATATCCCATCCTTCCCCTGAGTAATATTTCCTAATTATTTCACAATCTGGTCCCTGAGCATTTTGCTCTGGTTGTTAGAAACCACGTGTTCAGCAAGATAGTCCTGCAAGGCTTAAGGCTTCTGCTCCTGAAATGCAGAAATGGGGTGTGCCACCTGGGATCTGAGAGCTTGATCCTGCAGCCCTTCTTCAGACAAAGATTTTAGTCTTGCACTGTACAGGATGCAGTGCAAATTCCCATCCCATTCAAGCATGATTTGAACAGGGCCTTATCCAATGCTTGGCCTTTCACTGAATTTATGGGTGAAGGGGTAAAGGGAAAAGAGGACTAAGTGAAAAGAAGTGGTCATGGACATCAGCAGGAATATGCTTCTCTGCTTGGCTGTTCCCCTAATGATCGCCTCCCTACTTCTGAAGTCCATTGTATGACCTCAAGCTGGTCCTGGCAGATCCACCATCTTCCACTCTTAGCACAAAACCTCATGTACAACTTCAGAGCATCTGTTGGTTATTTACTTATTTATTTGTGAGCCTGTTGGCCTGGTCCAATAAAATAGGTTATTAAAAATTATGGTTGCCTGTTCAAAGTTGCTGCCTGCAAGCTCTGCTCCCTATCACTGCTGCTTTTTAACCAGGGAGATGGACTGAGTTTCCTTTTCTTGGCAAACAGTCCCTCTGCTCCCTGAGCCTGCTCCAGCCTGGATGCAGAAGCTTCTTCTCCAGCTCCAGCTTTCTGAACCCATCACAGGTTGTTGGAGACCCCTGTTCATGCCCGTGCCCCTGACGGTCCCAGACATTTTGGTTCCTGTGGACCAGTTTCTGTTTTCCCAAGAACGAAGGGCTGCTCAGGTCAAAACATCCAAGCTAAATGAGGAGACCTGCCACCTCTTTAGGTCTTGCTTTCCTATTGAAGAAGAGGGCAGAGGTTTATTGCGTCTTCTTTTCAGCCTTTTAGACACAAGCTTTGGGCTGCTAGCAAAGTGCGATTTGGCTTACTGCTAATCTGGCAGAGAGTGAGCCCTGTATCTCTTATTTACAGCTGCACTCCTAATTAGTTAGCAAGAAAAATACATAATAAAATACAGCTTGTACTCAGACAGGTTCTGGCTAAAGCTAAGCTGAGATATAGTAAGGTAAAAAACCTCAAAACTTTGAGCCATGCTGAAGGTAAATCCCACAGAATACAGAAAGTAACCTCCGCCCTGGGAAAATCAGAAATTTCAAGGTGTTTTCCATGCAGAAAGCTGTGAAAGTAACACATCAGAGCCAAGACTAGACAAATACTCATAATGTGCACATAATGAAGCCTCTGGATATTGAACAGGCTGGAGCTTGAATCTTTCCCACTGCGGCAACTCCTAACTGAAATACGTAGTCGTGATGACGAAGTAAGAGGATGCTTTTAAAAATACTACTTTAAGAGGAGATGTACATCTTTTCCCATGTTTAAAAATAAATGCATGTGGTATACCATCCTTGGTTTTACTGTTCTTCTGTCTGTCTTGCTGGGTGTTTGCTAGGATGATGTAGTGAATGCAGAAGGACACAAACAATTTTTTTTGTTGGAGACCCACAGTAGTTTTGTGCTAGTAACATACCAGATGTCCTACAGCTAGACATGTGCAATACTTAGCACAGGGCTGTGATTATTCCTATCCTTTTCTGCTAAATCAGCTTTCTCCCATCATGCTTGCTGACTTGGCTTCCAGAACATCTCAGATGTTGATTTTGCCAACGTGGAGTGCCCTTCTGAGTTTTAGCCCGTAGCCTCGCTTGGAAGGGTGCTCATGGAGGTTGTCAGAAGTCCAATGTTGAGTCCTACTTCTGCCTCAGGGGACTTTGTCCTGTTTCTACCAGGTGAATGTGGTGACACCTGGGCTTTTGGTGCTCAAGCCTGGGGTTTTTCAGCCTCAAATGAAAGCCTTAGCTAGTCTTCAGGCTGGCAACTGGATACCAGTTGTCTCACTTCTAGATGACTGCCCAACATACTAGATGACTGCTGTTGACACTGACTTTCTCCTCTCTCTCTGCATCCATGTGAGCAGCATGGAGATGATGAAGCCCATAACTCTGGTGCTGTGAACCCCACCAGTCAGCAAACTTACTGCTAAGTTTTGCAGTTTTCTAGAGTGTGCTGGTCTGCCTCGTGGATCTGGCCTGCCTTGCTGGGTCCAGCTCAATAGCTTAAGAATAAAGACCTTATTTCTTCTTGAAGCCCTGCAGAATGTTGTCTAGGAGTCCATGGGATGCGATGATGTGTTATGGTCTTTTTTGTCTTAGTTAAAAAAAAATAATCTTTTTTTTTTTATTGAGGCATTTTCCAAAGCACAAGCAAAACAAGCTTTTTTATTTTTTTCTTAGTTCTCTGGTATGCATGAGTGAGTCATGCTGATAGAGGAGCTCAAGGCCAATGCTGTGTCAGATACTTGTACTCAGCATGAGTGTTGTATGTAGCTGCTCCTTGTTCCTGTGAACAAGACATATCCCCCCTTGCAGATGAGCCAGGAAAAAAAAAGATCATGAATATTCATAAAAAATGTTTTTAAAAATCTTCCTTTAGCTAGACTTTAGCTGTTAAATATAAGGACTCCCTTTTCATTATAAGTGACTATATTTCTCGAGCAGTGCCTTCAGGCATTCCCCCATACAGAGAGTGGGAATAATCTGAGGTGTCCAGGAGCGTCTTTTGCTTGGAAGGTCCTGTGGCCAGGGTAGTTCTGCTAGACAGTGATGAGAGGTCATTTCCACCTGATGGCAAGCCTTGAAAGCTTGTGTGAAGTAGCTTGGTTCTTCCACAGGTTGTTTTCCATAGATTCAGGTTTCCACAGTGTGACAGCTACTGTCAGCAATAGCAGTATTTAACACAGTTTGAGTTCTGGCTAGGCTTGAGAGCAAAGCTTTGTTATCCTGCCTAAACTATGGTTGGACTGACACATGGAGGCAGAACGTCTTTAGGGATGTCCTTTGTGGTGCAGAAGACAGCGGTGGGGTCAGGTCAGAATCAGAGAATGCACTTGTGTCTCTACCATGGTCAGATTCAGCCTGCTCTGACAGAGGAATAAACACCAGCACCAACTTCTCTGTTTTAAGTTTAGAGGGAAAAAAAAAAAACAACAAAAGGACCCTCTCTGAAAAGTATGATGAAGTTGGCTGTTTCAGAACCAGCAGAAATACTGCTCCCCTCTGCCCCCTTATGGGTTTTGGCAGTTGCTGTGATTAGGGCAGAGATCTCACCCTTAATCTGGAGAGATGATGTGCAGAACACTGCCAGAAACAAAGCAAAATTGCATGTAATTTGCTTTCCTCCAGATTAAGCCCAAGGGAGCCAGTGTGCTGTGAGGATGAGGATGTCTGTGAGGGGAGGAAAACCCAAACAATTGCAGAGGAAAAATATATGAAGAAGTTAGATAGTGGAGATTAATTAAATGACCAGAAAGTTAGAAAAATAGGAAAAACAAAAGAAATTGGAAGATTTTTCCCCTCCTTCTTTACAACAGCTATGTAGATATCTTTCCTTTCCTTCTTCACAGCAATGTGGCCTTTTCTGTTAGAGCTTCAGTGGCAGGCATCGCGTTTTAGATGAAAAGACAACCATTGATGAGAAAGCCTAGAAATATCCTCTGCAGGCTACAAGGTTTCAAAGAGAACAGAGAAAAGATGATCCCTGTACAGGGCAATGAGACATGTCTGGGCCACCCAGAGAGGACATCCATCCTCCTGCAGCTGGTCAAGAGCTGCTTCTAGCAGGATGGATGAAGGAGATGCAGACCTGATGTACCTATCCCACAGCGCAGCCACTTGTCCTAGCAAGGCTGCTCTTTGCAAGGCAGGGTTTTTCCCCACTGGTGCAGAGAAGCAGCAGCAGCTGGGCAAAGGCATTTCTGCCTTTTGTTGGCTACGGGCAGAGGTCGGGACTGAAGACCTCAGCCTGTGAGCTAGTGGTAATGCAGCATTGTTTGGAAAGGGGAGGCTCTAGGAAAGGAGATGTGAAAAAACCCAAACAAACAAACCCCCAAGCAAAACAAAATAGAGAAAACAACTAAAAGCTCCACTGGGAAATGTTGTAGGAAGAAGTGGAGGCTTCCCCTGGGGAAACCTGCTTTGGCCTTTCTAGCTTATGAGGCACGTGAATGTCTTTCCTCTGCCCATAGGCCATTGACTGACTGCAGAAAATACCCTCTCCCTGCAGGACAGTATATCTGTCCTCATTGCAGCCCTCCCTGAGCTTTCCCTGCCTTCCTGCAAGGCCCTTGCTCATGCACAGTGAGTCTTCTGCCTGGTTTTGGCTCCTCTCCTTTCTGCTGTTCACCTGTGAACCTCTACTTCTGCTGATTGCAGCTGTCACCACCTCCCCTTTCTCTTTACAGGAGGGCAGACAGGAGGGTCTTCAAACCAGCAGCCCTTTCTTTCCCCTGGGATTTGTGGGATGGTAGTGGTGTCCCGTTGCTCTGTGTGCAAGGTGTGGCCCAGGGCACCTAAGTGCATGAGAGACACTGAGCTAGGACATCACCCATCCGGAGGGTCTGCATGGGTCTGCAGCACTGGCACAAGCTCCAGCTACCAAAGCCTTGTTGCGGTGCTGTTTTACTATCCCCTTCCACATCAACTAATGTCTCCAGTCTTTGAAATCTGAGTCCAAACCATTGGTTATTGAGTACTGCTCCTGCTACAGCTGCTACTCCCTCCCTTTCTTCCAGTCTTTTATTTCTTCTTCCTGGCATGGGCTTAGGTGGGCATGCATAGTGCCATATATTCAATGACTTACGAGTTTTAATTTCCTGTGGGAAACATGTCTTATGGCCTGCAGGTAAGTGCTTTGTTATTTTTCCTCCCCTCCCCTACTTCCCCCATTAGCTCTTTCCTTAGTTTTAGAGCTTTTCTGTGCCCCTGACTGCCCCTTTTGAGATCCTGAGCCTCTCTGGATCTCATTTACTCCTGGATGTAAGTTGGCTGGTTTCAGTGATGTTAGTGCTCATTCACATCTGGGTAAATGAGAGGAAAACCGAGTCCATTTGCTGTGTTTTCCATGGTAAGTGTAAACCAGTCTGTCCATATTGGTATTTGCAATTGGGAAGCATTCTGTACCAGTGCATCCTGGCGTACAGTAATGTGTTTCATCGTCCATCTGGTATGGGAGTCTCTGGGTGGAGAGAGAGAGAGAGGTGACATGGTCTAGCCAGTGAAAACTTCTAAATTGGTGTCTCCTGCTGGAGAACAGGATAGACTGTCTCACACTACTTATGTCACAGGTGACACGGGCAGGGATGCTGCTGCTGGCCATCAGCAGATCAGGATGTAAGAGGGGTGAGAGCACTCTGGGACTGTGGTGTCCCAGCTTTGCACCAAGCCTGGAGGCTCGAGGACCAGCAGAAGTGGAAGCTAGCTGTAAAAAGAACTCTTTGGCCTTTTGCAGTCTCTGCTTTCATTTCACCCCTGTGTTTGCAGTCTTTTAATTGGTTTGGACAGTCTTATTTCCCCAAGAGGGCAAGTCTTGACCTAGCAGGGGGGTCAGGGGCAGCAAGCCGTAACATGTCACTGGGCTGCACTCACAAAAGGGTCCACTTAACCATGGATGAACATGTGGGCATGCGCGGGTATGTGTGTGCACTCCGTGTTTGTATATCAGTGGTTAAAAGAGAGGCGTATGTATATACATGCATACATAGAAACACATCTATAAATATATATACATAACTTGAGCTTTGAAATACATTTCTTCCCCACCCAAATTTTTCCATCTGGGATCCCAAATGATACTCCTAATTTCATTTCACTCCAGCTCACAGATTCCCTGGACTCTTAGGATGTAGGGTAGGACTTCATAAAATCATTCTTCCCCAGGACTCTTGTGGTCCATGGGGCCTTTAAACACCACTTGTAAAGAGTAAAGAGAATTTGTAACCATGGCCATTTTCAACATGATTCCCGCTGCCCACAGCAGTCAGAGAGCCAAGCATGCGGGTGCTCAGAGTTCTTGATGTGTCCATCAGAGCCCTGACGCCGACCCCCCTGATTATAGTGATTGATTCCCCCAGCTCACCATGGTCACTTGGTGTGGTGGTGAGAGACTGTGGCAGGTCTGTGCCACAGCCTGCACCACTGGGGAGTGGCAGAAAAGGGAAAACACAGCCCAGCAAGCAGCTCTGGCAACCTGCAGGGGTGGGAGAGTCCAGTGGTGTGGCTTACCGAGGAGGTGAGGAGGGCAACTTGTGTTGAGCTTGGACTGATGTAAACTCTCTTTTCTTTTATGCAATCCCTATCCTGACATCCCACGTATTTAGCTCTTTTTTTTTTTTAAACAGTTTAGATTCACTCAGTTTAGCTTGAGTAAAAGGCTTAAATCCTGCGTTTTAGTGCAGATTTCTGACCACTCACAGATCTCAATGCTTCGCATTTGGAAGAAATTTGGAGATTTTGCTGAAAACTGAAGCTTTTGTTTTTCTTTCCAGTTCTTCCGTGCTCATTTATTAGCTGCCTCTGGCTTGGGTGCCTGTACAGCCTCACGTTGCATTGTGCAGATGCTCTCCATGCTCAGCAGTCCCATAAAAGAAAAATCTGATTTTCAAATGAGCTGAGCCTCTGAGCAGGTTCCACTGGCTTCACCTTATTATCACAGGGCTCCTGCTCCAACTTTGCCAGTCAGACCAACCAACATCAAAGGTGCTAGGCAGATTCACACCAGATGAAAGCCTGTCCCACCCCTCTCGGGATACACCCATTGCCTGCCCACAGAATGCCACTTTCCCACCTGGCCGGCTGTGGGGTGAGGGGTAGGGTGGGACCATTGCTCAGTGTGGCAATCTCTGCTCCCGTTTCCTTTCTGCTGGAGGCACCCAGAGATTCAAACTGCTGCCTTCTCCCCGGGCCGTGTCTACAAAGGGAACTTCACTCGCTGCCTTCTCCTTTGCAGGCAGCAGCTGCTGATGGGCACACTTGTCTGCCGTGGCTCCTGCTGATTTCATAGAATCACAGAATCATAGAACGATTAGAGTTGGAAGGGACCTTAAAGATTATCAAGTTCCAACACCCCTGCCATGGGCAGGGACACCTCTCCCTAGAGCAGGTTGCTCAGAGCCCCATCCAGCCTGGCCTTGAACACTTCCAGGGATGGGGCAGCCACAACTTCTCTGGGCAACCTGTTCCAGTGCCTCACCACCCTCAGAATAAAGAATTTCTTCCTGATATCTGATCTAAATCTCCCCTCTTCCAATTGAAAACCATTACCTACCCCGTGTCCTGTCACTACACTTCCTGACAAAGAGTCCCTCTCCAGCTCTCCTACAGGTTTCCTTCAGATACCGGAAGGCTGCTGTCAGGTCTCCCTGGAGCCTTCTCTTCTCCAGGCTGAAAAGCCCCAGCTCCCTCAGCCTGTCCTCATAAGAGAGGTGCTCCATCCCTCTATAATCATCTTGGTGGCCCTTTACTGGACCCATTCCAACAGGTCCATGTCCTTTCCATGTTGAGGACTCCAGAGATGGACAAAGAACTCCAGGTGGGGTCTCACGAGCGCAGAGTAGAGGGGGAGAATCACCTTCCGTGACCTGCTGGTCACACTTCTTTTGATGCAGCCCAGGATACGGTTGGCTTTCTGGGCTGCTCTCTGTGTCCTGTCTGTGGGGCTTTGTCTGGGTAATAAGTGCCACGGACAGGCATTGTGGGGTCATTTTCCTGCACCCATACAGTGCACTTTCACAGGTATGTTTTGGACAGTAGCACTTTGCCCACAGATTCAGGGGAATCCAGTGTGAAGTGTCTGAATTCCTCTTTGTTCATGCCCATTTTTTAACCTTGCGGGTCGGAAAATTCCTACAGCCCCAGTCCCTGGTGGCCTTGCATCTTCCCCATCTCCCGCAGTATGGTGACTGGCTCTGCTGCTGGCTGGGCTGCAGTTGTTTAAGGGAAAGCTGAGAGCTTTCCTCTCCGGGTCTCTTTTCCTTAGGCACAGGGGTCGCCTGGATGCGGCCTCCTAATTTTATTTAAGTAAGTGAATCAGTTTTAAAAGCCCGGACTGGTTTCCTGTGAAATGAAATCTCAAAAAAATAAAAAGCAGCCACACCTTTTCCAAAGACCCTGCTGTCAGCAAAACGCAGCTCAGAGTAGCAGGGCAACATCTCTGTGTGGTATAACAGACTGCTGGAAAGGTATGAGTTTGCACAGCTTAGCTTATATAAATTGAACAGCAAGTGCCAGCAAACTGCAGCCATCCGAGAGAGCCCGAAAGGTTTGAAGTGTTGCAGAACAAAGCTACTTTTATGATTTATACACTTGCCAGACAACCATCAAATTCTTTGCTGAAACTGGAGCTTCCCTGGTAGCACCACGAGGGCTGGCCGGCCTGCAAGGAATTCTTGGCATCAGAGCAGCTGTCCCAGAGTGGTACAAAGGGCTTTGCCAATGTGAGATGCAGCTATCAATAGGATGTCTATCAGGGCAGGCAACAAATGGGCCACTGGTCTTGGCTCCCTCCACCCCACCAGCCCCAGCGCATGTGATATACAGTGGTAACAACCCCCTAGACAACTGTCACAACATTTCTGTGCAAGGTGTGGTGGCCACTGAGTGGCTTCTCTGCTTCATAATGAGCCCTTGGTTGTCTGCTGGAGCAAAGGGAGAAGCCTACGGGGTGAGATGCCCCTGTGCAGCCAAGTTTTGGGCTGCCCACAAGAGCATGGCACGCACAGGGAGTGGGCAAGAGCTGGCCCCATGGGGGCAGGATGCTGGTGGCCACTGTTGGTCCTTCCTGGTAGGGCAGAGCCATCTGGTGTGTGAATGGTTGGTAGAAGGAGGGTGTTCCCATGGTCTTCTCCCCTCCCTCACAGCTGTAATCCAGGGATATGGTCTGGGAGTCAGGCACCTACATGGTTTTGCTTACGCTGAGAGTCACGTCAAGCTCTTAGCTTTGTTATACTTCCATTTTGCTGAGTGCTCAGCAAGGAGTCTCCTAGCTGTAACCTTTCTGAGGTGCTGTTTCCTTCTGTAAAATAAGGATGTGTAAAATCAGGATGGTAGCATTTAATTACTTTATAGCCAAATGAAGCACCTTTATAAAGGCAACAGGAAAGGATGAGGACTCCTGAAATTTTGCCTGTTGAATGAACTTCGGCTACTATGCCTACCTGGGTGTATGGATTAATGGTAGGGGCTTAGGTAGGGGCTAACCAGAAACACTGGTTAGAGCCTTCAGCCCAAGGTGTCTTTCCTAGTGCTAAGGTTGTATGCTCTGAAACATTATTTACTTAGAGAACAGCTCTTATTGCTGCTGTTTTGCCAGAAAACATCCTCTGGTTTCCGCTGGCCTCTGAGCCTGCAGCATTAGAGATTATTTTCCACATTTGTTTGCACATTGCTCTCATTAATGCTTCCAGCAGAAGTCTGTGGGCACTAAAGTGAGGAGACAGGGCACGAAATCAATGGTGGGCAGGCAGAAGGATGTGGTGTGTGAAAGCTCTGCAGGAATGTGCTTGAATATTGCCATAGAAAAAGTTTCAGAGGTTTTGCAAAGATGTAGCAGTACACAGCCACCTTGGGGTCATCCCAGTAGCTACTGTGGGTTGACTGTCCGGATGAAGGTATTTCACCTAAAGTAAGGAGACTGTGTCTGCTTGAAAAGTTTTACAGGGTGGAGCTCCTAACTCCAGGCTGACAGTATCCAGGGATCTCCTGTACCGAACAAACTGTCACTGGAGAGCACCAGACAAGTGCACGATGATATATTTTACTTTGGGTATGGGTTTTGCTAAGCCTGGCCAGTTCCTTCCTCTAGCCTTTTCTTACAAATTGCATGTCATCTGCTATTTCTATATCAGCTATATGACTTATTTAGCAAGAGTGCGATGGCGATGATGCACTGTAGCAGACAGGGAAGAGAGGGAAACCCATGCCAAATCAGAAACATGTCAGGTTATTTTGGTAGGGAGTGAAGTGGGAACTGGTCCCATTGAAATAAAGGACTTGGGCTCAGACTCCCAGTTCTTCTGTTTCTTAGGGTGAGGCATAGAGGGAAGCCAGTTAACACACGGTGAAAGAACTGGTTCTTCCCACTGGGAACACTTGGTTTTGCCCTGCTCACCCAGTTTATTTGCGGGCAGCTGACTTCTCTTATCCTTGGCTTTCTCTGTTCCCCCAGCTACTGCAGACTGGCCATTCTCTTCCATTTAAACAGAATCCAGCAGTATTTTGATGCCAGGGAAAATACCAAAATGTTGCTCTGAAAGCCACAAAGGGTTCAATTATTTCCTGGAGACGATATGAAGCCTATTGAATTGCAAGAGATGGTTATCGGTTCTTACTTGTGGAGGAAAAGGGCTGGGAGTGAGTGGAATAGAAATCATTGTACAAGCAGCTTTTGCCTATGAAAGTCATCCAGCTCATTTCATAAAATGAGGTTAAGCACAGAGTGCAGGAATAGAAAAGGGGGACTGAAAATCTTGGCACTTTCTTATCCTTATCTCTTCTCTTGCTTTGCAATGTGCTTGGGCTCCAGGGACTGATGGTTGTGTAAAAATGGAGCACACTCAGCTCTGGGGATTGGGAGAGGCAGAGATGTCTCCTGTAGTCTTCCTCTATACTGCTCCTCCTGGAAACCAGCAGCCTCTCAGTAGGGCAAAATGTGTTGACTGCAGGGATGAGACAGAGCTAATTAGCTGTCTGGGTGTTTTATTAGGTGGAGGAGAAATGGCTGTTGTTGGAGAACAAGAGAGGAGGGCACCAAGAAATCATTTTAATGCCACTTTATTTTTAAGCCCACTTGCTTATTTTCCATAAGAACTGTCATTTTTTGATGATGGGAATCAGGAGATGTGTCTAGGTGACCAATGGGGAGCAAGTTTACACAGCATGGGTTATACTGGTGTGCCTGGTAGTAAACAAGAGGCATGTGGAAGCAAGTGTGCACAATGCCAGTTGTACCGGACTCTCTTTGTGTGGGATTTCAAAATAATTCAGAGCCTTAATTGTGGTAAAAAGAAGTAATCTTCAGTGTGTGGTACGGAGAAGCTGGGAGAAAGTGCAATCTGCTCTTTGAGAGAGCCTCCTTAGCAAAGGGGTGCATTTATTTCACCAGTTAAATTAAAGCACCTGTGTTTTGGCTGTTCAGTCACAAAGTAGCTTCCCTCCTAGAAACTCAGGTTTTATATATGGCGTTTGTACCGTCAGCCAAAAATAGCATTTGTTAGGTAGCCCAGTAACAGAGTCTGGTACAAAGAGATCGTAGCTTCTACAAAGAAGCTCAGATAAGAACCAGCTGATTCCAGAAGCATTGCCTGAGATATAGCCCTTAATCCTATTACAGCAGGCAGTGGCCTTTCCAGGTCTCTTTCAGTTTGCTGCTGTTTTGTATTTTAAACAGACAGGATTTTCAGCTTGCTGCATGGGAAGACACCTTTCTTTTTTAAGGAGCGGGGACTTACGTGTTACGTGTGCGTTGGTACTTCTGTATTGCAGCAGCTGTTGTGGTCACAGCAGGGTTAAGGAGAAAGACGAAGGTTCCTTTGTGTGCCAATAGGTGGGGATTGGAGCTCATTTTTCAAATTAAGAGCAACTAAGGAGAGAAAGCAATATCCTGATAAAGAGTCCAATATGGTGGGAGAGTCCAAGAACAAGAGATGCTGGCTTGGCTCAGTCTCAAGGAGTTGTTCTTGCAGAGGAATGCATGCAGGGATGGAAAACAAAGCACGCCTCCACTCCCAGTGTGGATCTGAGGTCTAGGAAACCACCCAGAGCAGTTGGTGTCCTGGCCCAGAGGGGTTGAAACACTGATGCCGAAAGAGCTGGCTACGTGCATTTACCCTCCATCACTTTTAGCATAGTTCCAGTCCTGTAGAGAAGGTCTCAGCTTTACTATTCAGAAATCAATGGCATAAGGTAATCCTCGTGATGTCAGCTCAGTGGAGAGCATTTTACCCAGTGGACAAAGGGTCTGGTCTGGCCCTTGGTGAATATTCTAAGATGGTATTTTTCTTGCCCTGCTCCCAGCACACCACTGAGCTAGGCCACCAGACTGTAAGTCCATTGAGGTGTCCATGGTCAGACTGAATCAGACTGGGTCCTGTTTCTAGGGTGCCAGTCTGAGACCTTCCTGCCAGTCCAAAATGGTCTGGTAATATCCTTTCACATTATTTTGACCACCCACTGGAGATGGGTCTTCAGGAGCATCCCCAGGCTGGAGGTAACTTTAGGGAGAACCATAGTCCCCCCAAAACCTGTAGACTCTTCTGGCTACGCGGATGCACATGTTTCACTCTCTTGAATGTTTACAATAAAATCTCAAATTGTAGGCATTTGTGTAAAGCCAGTAGTTTGAGCTGATCCATCACTCTGTTTTAGGTTAGCTGGAGCTAGCTCTAACTGCAAGCTTTCATCCCCAGTCAGATCCAATCCCATGGATGTTTTTGTGACAGCTAAACTGGGGCTGCACTGTAGATTGTTAGTGGCAGTTCTAGTCTTGGGATGTTGCTTTAAGTATTTGTTGTTCACTAGAGAAAGCAAGACACTTCTTGATTATGGAGATGCCCATTCTTCATTTATCTTCCTACTTCAAGGCTTAGTATAGCAAACGCTGAAAAATGTATCAGTTGGTCTTCCCATTGCCTGCCTCCCCACCCTCACTTCCTCCAGCTATTTGCTTTGAGTTATTTGCTCAGGATTTGTTTTCCCTCTGACTTTACAAGTTTGCCTCGCACAGCAAAAACCCTGCTATTTTGTTCTCTCTGGTATTTGGCAGAAATACAGAAAGAACACAAAGAAGAAAAGGATAATCATTGTTTTTTTCCTGATGATTTAACACATGAGTGTTCTTTTTAGTGCTACTGTTGCTGCTGCGTTAAAGCATCTTCTTTTCTTAGTCATGCCAAGAGCTACTGTGGAGAGAAGAAAACAAGGTGTCTCTTAACTGTGCTGTCCTGGGGCTGGCACTGGGCTCTAAGCTGAGACCTGCCCATCCGCCTGGTGCTTGCTAGCAAGGCTCCCTCACATGTTATTTTGATCCAGGTGATGGAACTGGACAGAGCAGCTTTTGTGCAGGGATTTGTAAAGCTCGTCTCTTTGCTGTTCTACTCCAGTGGAAGCTGAAACAGGTGTGCTGGAGCCACTGTGCTTATTGTGTTTCTGTCTTTTTTTGTGGTTCATGTTCGCATGCATTATATTATGTTTTGACACTCCGTATTTCAGGTTGGACTTAACCTTCCTCTCCTCAGAACATATGAAATAGTTGGTGAACGATCACCAGTGGCTTCCTCCAAATAACTGTGGAAGATCTGGTTCACCAGCAGGGTTGGTACTTGGTTCAGGAGTAGATCTGAGCAGTTTGAGCTTCTAATCTGGGATGCATACTTTCTGGTTTCGGCTCTGAGACTAGCCTCTCTCATGATATTTTCATTCTCTTCTTCTATCCCCAGCTGAGAACAGGAGATGCACAGGGCACACTGAATGAGAAGGCAATCCAGCAAGGCTAGTGAGATGAACTCTCCTAAAGAATTTTTCTGAGGGCTAGAAGGAAGAAACCCTGGGGGTACAGGCTAATTGCTCTACCTTCTTTCTCTAGTGTCCTCAGTCATTCCCTGCCCCCTCCAGCTTGCATGAGAGAAAATGAAAAGTCCCTCGCCTTCCTCTTGCTGATCAGCAGGTGGAAGAGACTTGCTCACAGACTAAGCGAATAAGCAGGAACAGGAAAATAAACAGCTGAATCATTACTGCAAAAAACCTCAAAACCTTCAACAAAGGGGAGAACTGGAAGGAGTTGCCCATGAAACTTCAACAGAACCTATAAATGGGTTGGTGGATGTTTACAAAGGCAGTCCCTCTCCATCTGCAGAGAGAGGGCTACAATGGCTCCCACAATGGACAGGGTGGCTACCAGGTAGCTCTTGTCCAGGGGCAGTGGCAGCATTCAGTAGGTTCCAGCCACTGAGAAATATATGTAAATGATGTGCTGTAAGTCACCTAAATAAACAAGGAGGAAAAATGGCTAAGTGAGAAAAAATGGAATATTAGGTTCAAAAGCATTATTAACTGGAAAACTGCTTAATGCAACTGGAGATCCTATGAGCACGGGTAAACAAAAATTTGATGAGGAGAGAACCAATTAAAGCACTAATTAGTCCTTTCAGGAAGTTGTCCAGGTTCATTAATGATGGCCCTTAATTGTTAAGTTGTGGAAGAGACATCCGTATTGCTGCTGCTGCCTTGAGCATTAGTCCTATGTGTGTGTGTCTTGCATTTTTTGTGTCTATACATAAATCAACTTAAGAAACTCCACATTTAACGGTGGCAAGTGCAACTTAATGAAAATTTAGACACTTGGTCTTCCAGCTACCCTAGGGGTAGTTCATCAAAGAATGATGTACAGGAATAGAATTTATGCACTTCCATTTTCTGAAAGGAAGGACTACAAATTCTTCCCTCTCATTCCCACAGCAGCAGAAATAAAACAGCAGCGCCAGAGCCGAAACTGTTTGCAAGAGCAAAGCATTAAGTATTAATAACCAAGTAATTATCATACCAATAACTAGAATGAAAAACACAAGGTGGTGTTTCCAGACGATTATGCTTTGCAGAGATGGAAAGAGGTTTCATTCAGCCCATTGCCTTGCCTATACAGGATATAGTTTCTAGGGTGAGGAATTCAGCAATTACTGAACTGAACATTCACTTGATCTTGGCCTCTGCAGCTCTGCCTTCACCAACAAAAGGCAGCTGTGGAATGAGTAGGGTGAGGGAAAATGCCCATGCACTTGCAATAGGAGCACCAGCCTCCTCGATTTCGATGTGGAGTTGTTTTTCTGTTCAAGTGCATCTAGAAGAAACCTTCTTGTGTTTGTGACTTGGACTGTAAGCACCTCCTAAAACCATTAGTTTTTCAAATCTGAGTGAGTATGTGGAAAGGGTCCTCTTGTACGTTGGTGAAAATTATCTCAGAACATCTTGCTGGACTTTTGTGTTTTCCCAAATCTCAGATTCCTAAGTTTTCTCTGAAACAATAAGCTTTATATTTCAGAAGCAAATACAGGTTTTGGCTCCCATCCAAGCTACGGGGCAGATTTTCATTAATGCATGGATGGAACTGCATGTGGACCGCTGCATACTCCCAGTTTGCAAACTCCAGGGCAAGCAAGCAACACTTTGCTTTAAATAGCTATACTGTCTGGAGTTTGACCGTGAGGAAGTTAAGGGGACACTTCATTCATCTGGTGATCGAGGCTTATTTATCTCTTTTCATGACAGTACAGCTGGGCTTCTAGGTCCTTCTGACATGCAAGCCCCAGTAAAACTGCAGTGCGTGTTCTTCAATAGCTAAGTTGGCCACCCAAACCCATAAAGGCTAGAGATAAGCTTCAAAACAGTCTTCTCATTCTGCATGGTGTCTTGATCTTTGTGTAAAGTTCTGTGGAGTCCACCAGGATGACAATTTTAGCCTGGATCCCACAGCTTTTCTGGGAACTTTTTGAACACATCTTTGCATTAGTGCATTTGAAAAATCTTACACCCAAAAATGTTGCCAGTTTTTGAAGAGGAGATACAAAGATGCATTTTTCACTACAAATTGGGCAAAAATATTAAATCCTTAGACTTTCCTCATATAAGACTTTTTACCTGCTTCTTGAGGTCTCCTCTGTAATGTACCCCTCACCTGGAATGACCATTACTGAGTAGAGCAGTCCTGATGGGGTTGTGATAACGGCCTTGCCTGGGAACAACTTTTTTTAGCTTTGCTCTGCACTCGTGTGCAAGGGTGCTGGACTCATTATTCTAAACTTCCAGTTGAAACCAGGTGGGATAAGTCATCTCTCATGAAGCATCTGTCTGTCACTGATGCCTAAGACCGAGTGCTTAATTTAGAGCAGATGCCTAGTTTTTAAATAGATGGCTCAAATTTGGTGAGGCAAATCCCACCCAGGAGGAAAGATTCTGATCAGTTGAAGCTCCTACAGAACTATGGAAATGTGTGTTAAATCTTCTATTACTGAGATTTTAAAAAATGTCAGGGAAATCTAATACTAAATAACTGTATAAATTATAATAGCCTAAAACAACCTTGCAAACCACTGATTCGTTGAACAAAGCATCTTACAGCTCTTGTGTGGTGGAGATTCCTCTATTTGCTTTCCTTTCAAGATGCAGCTGCAATAACAAGGCATATGTGATTTTAATGTGACACTATAATCTGTCAACCCTGAGAACCAGGGAGCAGGCCCATATAAGATAACTAGCTCAACCTCACAATGATAAACATGTCAAGATACAAAAATCAGTTCTTCCCTTACAAATGAGAGAAAGATGTCATGTAATTGGAGATGTCATGCTATGCTGGGATGAGCAATATTCCCACAATTAATCATACCAAATACATTATGTAGTACTTGTTGCTTGAAGACAAAGGAGGAATAAATACTCGTGTAAACATGCCAAATATGAACTCTCCACAGATGTTGATTGTTGTTCCATATTTAGCATGAAGCTCGTCAGCACGTGGAAGATATGCTTTGCATTCAAGCAGAAAGATAGCTCTGAAAATGAGCTTATGACTCTGTGGAGGCTGCAGGTAACATGGTTGGTGTCTTTTCCAGTGTCCTTAGGGAACTTGAAGTTAGGAGCTCCCCTACTGACAGCAAAAGAAAATTTGCCATTTTCTTCAATTAGGACAGCACTGAGGCCCTGGTGAACAAGAGATGTTTGGCTGACAATACAGTGGCTTAGAAACTGAAGGCGAGTTCAAAAGTTCCTAACAACACTTCCAAACAAAAACTTTGTGAATACAATGCAAAAGCAATCATGCATATTTGCTGGAATAAAAAACCAAATTAGCTTCAAGCTGGGTTTGTGATTCCTCCCTGACTTGTATGTTTACTTTTCATTAATATTGATTCCTTCTGACCTTCAAATGCCTCTTTTTCATTGTACATGCTTCACACTGAATAGCTTGCTGGCAATAATATTAATAGCAACAGAAAATGTTAAGTTAACAATAGAGACTGCTTACAAGAAGAAATGTCACCTTGTAAATGTTCTTAATGTTCTTTTTTTTTTTTTTTCATCAGAAAACCTCATTTAGGGACCAAAAATAATATACTGTGTGACCTTGTATATAGTGAAGCTGAATGGTATTGCATGAATTTTGATATCATAACAAATGGCTGACAAGCAGTGCAGAGACATACAATCCACCCTGAAAATGGCTCAGACATGAGATCAATACTTAAGATTAGGAAGCCATAACCTCTAGGTGACCCGTATGGAAATGAGAGCAGGGCTAAATTCAATGAGAAAAATGATTGCTTAGGTCTAACTGAAATGAAGAGGTTTTGCATTGATTCAACGTTTGCCTTTGATTTTTTTACTGCTCCTCTTTGATTTCCTTCTCAGCAGCAAAGCTTTCATTCCCATCACCAGTAGTGATTTGAGGAAAATGATTGGAGAGTGCTTCTGAAGACACTTCTCCCTTGGCATTTGCCACGGTTTCTGTAGCTGTGTTGGTCCCTTCTCGTCCTTGGCGTGGGTCTACTTCAGCTGAGTCTAGCACCTAGTAGCTGCCTCCCCCTGTCCTCATGGGAGAGACAGCTTGGCAATCACAAAGGTTTCTTCATTCTCTGTTTTTGAAGAACCTATTCCCTGAAGTGATGCATTGCCTTTGGGAGCCAGTGTTCTTCCCTAGGTGCAATCGGAACTTGGAGATCCAGACTCCTGCACTAGATGCACTACATACCTAGAGTTACATGTGGTATCCAGGCCTTGATGTTCCTTTGCTAATTGATTTCTGCTCCATGGGCTAGCCTGTTCAGTAAGTGAAGTTCTCCTAGAAAGAAAAAATGCCTTTTGCTCTATATTTTCCATGGGGAGCTCTTGTACAATAAGGAGCATGGAACAGCTTACTCTGAAAATGCCGTGCCAGGAGTCCTTCTGCCCTTCTTCCTGGGGTGAAATTTGTTTTTGTTTTTGTTTTAGTAGTATGGAAAAAACCCTCTTTCCATAAGAAGCAGCTAAACACTGAAATCTTTTACAGTCCCCTTATAAAGCTGTAATAAAATTTGCATGAGAGAAGAATTTGTGCTTGTTTATTTGCTGCCCTTTATACCCACTATTGCCTAGAGCTAGCACATCTGACAGCAATGATAGGCTGTGGATATGGGAATAACAGTGCTGTGAAATCTTCCCAAAACGACAGTACTTGTGGTCTGATTTGTAAATACAAATGTCATAGTGTGGCATCAGCGGCATAGAAACTGACTCCGGGATTTTCAAAAATTGAAGCTTAAGGTTAGACTCATGTTGAACACAGAAATCCATATGAGGTGTGATTTTTTTTTGGCAAGTGTCAGGCCAGGAGACAAAGTGTGATGGATACCCCACTTCCTCGGGCTCCTTGGAAGACTCCTTTCCATCTGCTGCAATAGCAGCTACTGTGAGCTTCAAGCGTTTAAAAATCATATCACTAAAGATGTGGATGGAGGGCTGAGATTTTCCAGAGCCTTTAAGAAGTGTTCTACTAGGCACTTAGATTCCTGTGTTATTAAGATGCTTTTGAAGCTTTTACCAGGGAGAGACTAACTTTAGGCACCCACTTTTGCGAATCTTAGCCAGAGGGAAAATGAACCACTGATAAAAGTTAGACAGAGTCTGCGTTTTGGAAAACTTCCCACAGTTTGCACATCTGTGTATTATCTAGTATTGGTCACTGGGTATTGTATGTGTATGTGTGGTTTGTTTGTTGGGTTTTTTTTACAGTGCACCTACCACAAACCTCAATTCAAACACAAGCCTAACAACCAGGCAGTCTGAGCATGCACCTATCCAGGGTACAAGTTTTGTAGAGGATGAGCACATGCAATTTAAGCAGCAGTCTCTTGATGCATAGATGCACAACAGGCTGTCTAAGGTTACCTGGCTCAGTTCTTGTCACATGGCAAGTTCACAGCTGTTCTTTGAATATTGAAGGTGATGTGGAGAATGCTTGGCAACAGAGACACTGAAGCCAATGCAGAAGTCTGCTATTGCAGAAAAACTTGATGTTAACCTTTCCCCATAACTAAGCTTGCTTTTTTTTTTTTTTTTTTTTTTTTTTTTTTTTTTTTTTCTTCCTTTACATTCTTTCAAGAATTGTGAGGCCCCAGAGACTTGAGGGAAAATTCATACAGCTCAGGTCATTTTACCAGTCTGTGCAGCCCTTCAGTCAGTAATAAACACTCTAGCAGGGCAATGATTATTGGAATAGTAGGGGGCATTCTAGCCAGCAAGCCACATGAAAATGATAGACAGTTGCTGAAATCAAGAGAACTACAAAGGAAAGGAACAAAAGCATAAGTAAGTAAATCATTAGGCTGGGCTCAGAGACGTGACATACCAAGTGCTGTGCCTCCTATAAATTTGGTGAGTTGATGATTTACCATAGCAGGGCTTTTCAGTAAAGAAAATGAAAACTTCAGGAGGGCTCTTCAGTTCCAAGAAACAGCACCAAGAGAAACATACCCTTTGTGTCACAACAGCTGACTTGGTATTAGAAGCATTGATACCAGTGAATGGGGTTGGAAGAGGCTTCTGACTCTCTCATTCCTATTAGGGTTTAAAAACACTAGTGCCAGATCCTGCAGTTCTTGCTCCAGCAAAGCTCCCATTGATGTGTTCTTAATCTGGAAAAAGTCAACATGGTTATTTATGGAGCTGTAGTGCCTAGGGGCTCTAATAAAAACTGTGCTAGACATTGTACCTATATTTAGTAGCAGCCAGTTCATGTCTCATAGAACTTGTGGTCTGCATAGACAAGACTGATAAAGCAGATATGGGGTAGGAATTGCTGTTATTCCTGTTTTACAGATGGGGAGTAAGGGTTAGAGATTGCAGGGGGATTTTCAAAGCCACGTAGTGATGTTGGATATTTATTTCCCATGCATTTTAAAGGGAACTGGACATAGAGATGCCTTGGTTGTGTTGAAAGGCTCAGCCAAACACAGGCATCTCAGTTTTGGCGAGACGATGGGAAGCTTGTGATGGATGTGTAATTAGCTTAGATCAAGACGTTCCAGGCCAGACTGTTATGCCAAGAACATCCTTTTTTGGAGAAAGTTTGCCTCAAGTTAGGTCTGCAGAATTCTGACCTATGGACAATGGCTGCCATCAATGTATGGATATAAAAAAAAGAGCAGATAGAAAACAGAGTGAGAGGGAAATGGAAACCCACAGAACCTCAATTACCCTGAAACCTCCTTTCTCTTTGATGCATGTGGCTGCCTCTTCTTGCCTTTTGTGGAAGCCACCTGAAACCCACCAAGACTTGACTGCATCTCAACTGGATATCTAAGCCCAGGCTAGTTAGCTGTAGAGAACACTTTTAAGTGAAATTTGGTAGCTGGAGCAACCAGGTCCATAGAAACCTAACCTGTCACAGGAATTTCCAATCCAATGACAACCACCATATTTTGGAAAGGGATCAGCAATGCAGAGAAAAGAGTCTGGAAAATTTGAGAGGGTTCAGAAAAAAACTCACTGAGTGATCTGAAGCCTAGGAAATCTGCCTTACATTGAGAGTCATCAGAAGCTCCATGTGTTTTGCTCAAGGGAAGACTACAAAGTGATTTAATAGAAACGTCTGTATGGGCAGTGACTTTTGAAAAGAAGCAAGGTGATTTTTTCTTAATTTATTTGACACCTCCCTTTAATATTGTCTGACTGAGAAGTGCCCCTGGACAAATTCGAGCTAGGAATAGGACACAAAATCTTTTTTATGTTGAGAA
>VXBW01007604.1:46112-72208 GCA_013400375.1 Thinocorus orbignyianus
CTGAAACTGGGGATGACACATCCAGGATGAAATGTCCAGGTGCAGGGAGATGGAACAACAACAACAACAACAANGAGTGAGAGGGAAATGGAAACCCACAGAACCTCAATTACCCTGAAACCTCCTTTCTCTTTGATGCATGTGGCTGCCTCTTCTTGCCTTTTGTGGAAGCCACCTGAAACCCACCAAGACTTGACTGCATCTCAACTGGATATCTAAGCCCAGGCTAGTTAGCTGTAGAGAACACTTTTAAGTGAAATTTGGTAGCTGGAGCAACCAGGTCCATAGAAACCTAACCTGTCACAGGAATTTCCAATCCAATGACAACCACCATATTTTGGAAAGGGATCAGCAATGCAGAGAAAAGAGTCTGGAAAATTTGAGAGGGTTCAGAAAAAAACTCACTGAGTGATCTGAAGCCTAGGAAATCTGCCTTACATTGAGAGTCATCAGAAGCTCCATGTGTTTTGCTCAAGGGAAGACTACAAAGTGATTTAATAGAAACGTCTGTATGGGCAGTGACTTTTGAAAAGAAGCAAGGTGATTTTTTCTTAATTTATTTGACACCTCCCTTTAATATTGTCTGACTGAGAAGTGCCCCTGGACAAATTCGAGCTAGGAATAGGACACAAAATCTTTTTTATGTTGAGAAAGCTTAATTTTGCAACCAGAACAACAAATGAATTCTCTGCAGTGAATTTTCCACTATTGAAAGATTTGACAGCAAGCTCGAAACTTTCCTCGAAGTTGTGGCCTTAGACAGGCAGAAGGGTTCAGTTTGAGCCAGCAGGTACTTTGTGCAGAGCAAAGGACAATGCTGTGTAAGAGTAAGGCAAGATGGTCACTGCACTTTTTAAACTCACAAGCTAGGAAAGTCAAATAGAGAAGGAGTTTTATTGATACTGCCTAAAAAATTCCTGTAGTACTCTTTTAAAGTTGCATATTTCTCATCATCATACAAAAATTTTCTTGGGCTGGAGCTCTTGCAGTGTCTTGCAAATTTATTATCCAGCCGTTTCAGGCTAATGGAATCAGTCAACGTAATGGATACATCACATACCTAAATATAATCAAATTAAGAATGTAGGCTCTCTCCTAACTTTGGATGAGATCTGGAGGGGCCCCAAAGAGGATTGTCAAATATATTTGAGGTCACTGAGGGGCCTGATTTTCAAAAGCACTCAATGTGTGGCCTTTTGTGCTATTTGTGTCCCAGCACGGGACAGCATCCCCTGCACTGTGATTTTTGGGAAAGGTGGTCTCATTCCTGGTCCTGAGCCCCTTGAAAAACGATAGGCAGGTGCTCTTTCCCAACATAATTTAGCTCTTAGCAAAAGCCTTGCGACTCAAGTCGTACAATACTGAGCTTGCTCTTACTTGAATTTCCAAATTTGAAGCTACAGGTCTGTAAAGACTCATTCATTTCTAGTTCTAGCTTGAGTGGAAGGTTGTTTATATGTGAATGTTATATTTTAAAAAATCAGATAAAAGTAACAGCAGAATAATAGAAATAATAAAAGTCTGAGACAAGAAGGGGATCAGATGCATATGAGTGAAAGTAATGAATTATACTGGCCTGTGTAATTTCCATTTTACTGTGCGTTTTGCTGCTCCAAAAATGCACAGTCTTTAGTGGATGAATGCTTGATCCTATATAAAATGAAAAGACTGTAACTTGTCCTTTTAATCCCTCTTTCTCCTCTCTCCTCATGGATCATCTGTAAGACAGAAGAAGGCCAAAGGTTTACTGTGGGGAAAAAACCCCAGCATCTCCCAAAATACCCATTCAGCACCCCACGAATATCGAGGGACAAGCAGGGACGCCGTCAGCTGCCGGGTTCCCCTCCACTTGCCTCCTCCCCACCTGTTCCCAGGCCCCTCTGCAAGTGTGAGATGGGATTTCAGCAAGCAGAGTCCTGGGGCCGGGGGGGGGCNTCGCACGCATACACACAAATCACTAAAAAGTGTAATGCATCTTTCTTTAATTAAATCCCACCCTTGAATTCGCTGGGCAGCCCTGGCCGGCGTCGACCTCTGCCCTGCTCCGTTTTGTTGACTGGCACAGCTGTTAGTAAATCACCTGCTGGTGCAGCTCTCCGGGGCTTTAAAGGTCATCTGTCAGTGGCTGCTGGGGAGAGATAAAGAAGAAAAACAGAACCAAAAGTCTAAAAAAAAAAAAGCCCTGTATGAGAGCAAAGCCTTTTGAGTGTTCTGTGTCCAACCTTTCCACTGTTTACCTTGCTGACACCTGGGGGTGCTTTTTATTCATCCAATTCCCCCTGCTCTTTTGTATGCTTTTTTCCAAGTTTCCAGTTACTTTTATAAATCTTTTGTTTTAATCTTTTCTTCCCCGCTGAGGAATGGGTTACCCTGCTTCAGCAGCACTGCTGAATCCTTGAGAGCCTGTCACAACGCCCTGTGGGAGGGGGTGATGCTGCGTGGGTAGGGGGGAGCAGGGGATCCCCTGCTCCAGTGTTCTTGTCTCCACTCCCCTGCCCCCTGGCACCCAGCGCTGTGTCACAATATGGCTGGATGTGCAGGATGGTGGTGGACACAAAGGACATAAAGCTCATTTCCCTTCTTCCCAGGTTTGGCTGTCTGTGTTCAAGGCCATCTTGCTTCCTGGAGGGTTCTCTCATGTCCCCCTTTTTGCTTGGGAGCTGCTTTTAAGCCAAGAGGCTCTCCCAGCTACGCCCATGACATGTACCACATTGACCTGGAGCCTGACCCCATGCCTTGACTTCCTACCTTGGCCTCCCTCCTTCTTCACCACCGTGGACTTGGCAAGTGATGGGGACTCTTGGTTGAACCTGCTCTGCTAGTCTTGAGTCCTGTGGGACCATTTCTTTGTTGATGAGACCGCGGCCTTTGCTGGCCTTGTTATCAACCCAGTCATCTCCTCTCCTCACACAGAACAGTCAGCCTTCATTACCCCTCAGTCCCTGCTCCCAGGTTACTTTAGGAGATGCCAGAAGAAGCTAGACAACCTCAGTCTGCTGTTTCATTTCCAGTGATCCATGGCTCCAGGGCTACAGTGCTTCTCCAATGCAATCGTGTAGATAAGGACTGCCTGTTGAAGGCCAAATACCCTCCAAATTGGAGGGTGGATTGGGTGGAGAGGAGAGTACACAGAGCAGCTCCATCCCAGGACATGAAAGAGCATGATTGCTCCTTCAGCAATTTGTGCCTGAAGGGATAAACTGGTTTTATGCTTATTCAACAGTCCCACTGTCATCTTAATTTCCAGTTTCATGGAAAGTGTTGTCAGTTAAAATAATGTTATTTTCACGGGTAGCTGTTTCCCACCTGATAATTACTGACATATTTTCAAAAATTTGCCATTTTAATTCAGCACTGAATATGCTGCACCTTCTCAGACTTTGATCCCAAGTCAGACAGAATGTGAAGATTCTGGTGCAATTTCAATTTTTTTTTTTTTTTTTTTTTTTTTTTTTTTTTTTTTTGCTTTGAGTTCATTCATATATTAAACACAAAGGGAAGCCCAGGTATCTAGAAACCCTCTCAAAACAATGCCATTCACAAAACTGATCATAGTCATTGGGGACCTCCATCATGTTTGTTTTCAAACACAAGCATTTCCCATGGAATAAAAAGTGCTGTCTGCCTTTGTAATATATGGGTTTTGCAAGCCACTGGAAAATTTTTACTCTAATTCAGAGCTCCACTGATATCCGTGAAACTAGGTCTCCTTTTAATCTACTGACTGTTTATTCAGACACATGCTAAGAGAGATCAAGCCAAATTAATCTTGTGGTTTAAATCCATTAAATTCATTAGATTCATACCTGCATTGAATTTAGCCTGGTTCAACAACAGACCCATCAAGTACATAACCTCTCTGCAGTCTGTGTCTCTTCAGCAATGGTCATTCTTGTCCCTAATGCTCCTGTGGTGAGGAATGACTGCAGGTTGTCACCTGCAGCCCTTTGGACTAGAGCTTGGTTTGTGCTGATATTTACTGCTCCTGCTTTCCTTATGCATGGATGTGGAAGGTTGGCTTAAGTGGACTGTTGTGTGGGGAATAATGTGGTAACAAAGATGAGAGGAAGTATCAGGACAGTGAAAGGGACATATGTGGCCCCGAGAATGAAGACTTTGTTGGTGTCTTGCTGTACTCTGCTAATATCTGACCAAAGCAGTAGCCTGTTGGGAGTTGGCCAACTGGTTTGGTGGAATCCAAGAGTGATGACACCATTATTATAGTCAGACTGAAGAATTTGGCACAGTATTAGGGTGTCACAGGAGCTCTCCCTAGCTCTTCTTTGATATCCTGACCTGATACAAAACAAAGGGAAACTTATACTTACTGTATCAACCATTAGAAGTAGAAAGTAGAAAAAATCTGTAGTTGGCAAAATCATTTGTTTAGCTTGGAAGAAGCAAGCTGTTTAGTGTTTCAGAAAGGGGAAATTCTCAGCAAAGGAAACAAAAAGAATGAAGACAATGCATCAGGCAATTGCTCTTCTGCTCCAGTAGTAATGTCCGGTTGCTTCTCCTTCCCCACCTTGATGATATATAGCCCAGCCCCTCCACCAGTTGAAGGGCCCTACTGACTAGGCATGGGATGGATCTATCTCTACATCAGAAATGGTAAGGAGGACTCGGGTAATTTGGATCGAAACTCAGAAGCTCTTGCAAAGTCTCCCAAGTCACCAAACTTCAGGAGTGGAGTAAAGTCAAAGAATGATTTTAGTTGGAAGAGACCTTTAAGATCATCAAGTCCAACTGTTAACCCAGCACTGCCAAGTTACCATTAAACGATGTCCTTCAGCATTACATCTACATGTCTTTTAAATAGCTCCAGGGATGATGACTCAACCACTGTCCTGGACAGCCTGTTCCAATGCTTGACAACCCTTTCAGAGAAGAAATTTTCCCTAATATCCAATCTAAACCTCCCCTAGTGCAAGTCAAGGCCATTTCCTCCTGTCCTATCGCCTGTTACCTGAGACAAGAGACCCACCCCCACCTTACTACAACCTCCTTTCAGGTAGCTGTAGAGATTGCTAAGGTCTCACCTCAGCATCCAGTTTTCTCCAGGCTAAACAATGTGTTACACTGTAAGACAAGGACAAAGGGCAAGCTGTAGGCAGAGGGGAACCAACACACTGCTTTGGGATGCTGTCACATCAACTATAGTATCAGAGATGACTGAACGACGAGCTGGGTTAACCTTGAGCAACTCATTGCTCACCTGACAAAGCAGAGGCCAGATGTGGTGGCAGCCCACTCCTGTCCCTTCTGCTGCTCAGTGACTCTGAATGTCTTGGCAGTAAGTGCTACTCATGGATACCCAGTGCTGTGTTCATCCTGCTGTAAGCTGTCCCATTTCTCAGGGCATGCTTTATTGGCCATTTCTTTTGTCTTTTGGCAAAGCAAACAGCCTCAGACCTTTTTGGTGAGGGTTGTCTATAACCTGTGAGTCAGCCAGAGGCTGCTTCATTTGAAACACCAATGACTTTGCTTCTCTGTAGCTTGGTCCTTAGGTACAGTAGGTGTAAAATGTTACTAGGCTATTTGGATATGTTTAAGCTCTCCCAACAACAGACATGACAACCAAAAGTACATGGCAGTAAAGAAGAAAAGTTGCATTTTAGCTATGTACAAGAAGTGTTCAACAGGTATTTTTGAAATGCAAATTTTATTTCCCTTCTATGGCTGAGATAAGTGTCAGGCAAATGCTTAACAGGCATTGTTCTTGAAAATTATGATTCTTTGGTTAAACAAGGAACAGGCTTTGCCAGTCTGATTGGACAGACAAGCTACAGCAGTTACATTAATCACAGAGTTCAAAAATCCCCTTCCCTTTAGCACTCACATCAAGTCAGTCCCTTCCACGCGGCTCCACCCACCCCAGGGGGAGATCAAATAACATTTGAAGATGAGTTAAAATTCTGTTCACAAACCCACATGCACCAAATCCAAACCCAGAGACAAACGGGTGCTCGGGCAGGAATCTAAGCAGAGACATCGTACTTTTACAGAGTCATTTGGGAGCCACTGTAAACCATAATAAGGGCTAAGCCCAACATAATAAGCATTTTGGCAAAACAGCTCACTGTCGGAAGACGCTCTTTGCTGTTTTACTCTTTCGTGTCTGCCAGGCACTGTTTACTGCATGACGGGGAGAGAGCAGGAGAGAGCACATGCACACCCCCAGCACCAGTAACTTGAATATAACCCAGAGCTTAGGGTTTTCTGAAGGTTAGAAAAGCATGTGGGGAAAAGGATAATGACCATTAACAGGAGATTCAAAAAGTTAATCAGACATTTTTCTTTCTTTCGGTGTTTAATATATCTAGGTACCTTTGAAACTAGAAGTGACTAAGAAGTTGCTTCAACTAAGAAAAGAGGTTGTTCTTCAGGCAGGCTGAAAGGAATGCAAACTTTTTCCTACCATGGAGGTAGAACAGTACCATCCTGTTTAGTTTTGCTGGCTGGGCTCAGCTCAGGCTAGAAATGATGCCTGAGAGAGAGCTCCAGCCAGGCCCTTCACTATGCTTTTCCTGGGCTGTTACAATGATTTTAGCATGTACTCCTTCAGAATACTAAATAATGCAATTTTGATGATCGAGATTCTTCACCCTATGCCATTTTAGTCCCTAAAGCATGCTTTTCTTTTTAGAGTTTCAGACTTTAGTTGTTCAGACTGTTCACAGAAGTGCTGAATGAGCCCTGCCATTTAGGGCTCCACAAGATACTGTGCAACCTAAATATATTTTTGAGTGCAGACACTTCAGGGCGTAGGCTTGATACATCAGGAAGAAGCAAAAAACACTTGAGGTGCTGAGAAGAGAGGCGTTAAAAGAATCCCACTCATTCTGCAGAGGTAGTGAGCTGAGATATTATTCATGGCCCTACAGATGTGAGGAGGACTTCCAACACAAGCTCCTCTGGTGATGCCAGGGCAAGGCAAGTGGGTGGAAAACCTCCAGCGCTACTAAATGGACCCACTTCTGAAAAGGACAGTGTGGTTGGAGAGTCTTTTCTCAGTTTTTACTTTCCAGAGATGGAGAAAGTGTTCCAGATGAGGCAGCAGATTTCTGATCTGTGACCCATATCAGCTGTTTTGGGGGCACAGTTACCTTTTCTCAGGAATGAAAGCCCCCAGCTGAGGAAAGCTGAACTTCTTATCTCTCTCACTGCTGCAGCCTTATCGCACGCGGGACTTTAATCCCACACACCATTTCAGAAATATCGTCATTAAAGATCTGGGTATACATTTTGAGATAAGATTGGTTCATGATAATATTACTGACTGTGTAATTATGGAAATGAGAAAATAATCCCCTCAGGCTTTGTTGTAATGACTTCTGAGCATCTTGCATCATCAGAGGCAGACAGCAGGCTTCGGGATGCCATGCATTATTAAAAGGAATGTGGAAAATCTTGTTTTGGTTGGTGTCGATGTCTCTAGTAAGGGAGGACACCCTGTATCTTTGCAGTGAAATTGAATCAGGTAGAAAAACATGTGATCTTTTTGAAAATAAATACCTAATCTTTACTTGATCTCCTGTACTCTTGCCTTTTGATGCATTGGTTAACTGCATTCCTGACAGCCGCCCCTGCTGATACTGTGGCCTTGAGAGACCTTGGCTGCCTGGTCTTTGCCTCTCTTTTGAACCAAAAGACAATGTGGGACCATTGCAGACCTGGCTGTATAGTGCAGATAACTTAATAGGACCATGTTAATTCATGGTACTACTACTATTTTACTGATGTGAGAAGAGTTGCCGTAGGAATGAGCTTGCAGAACGTACTCTTTGTTCAGCAGCTGGGTGTGTGACATGTACGCTGGACTCCTATAATGGAGAAATTATTAAAATTAACATGAGTGCACTAATATTAGTAGAAATGGAGATGAAAACACTCAAATGGTCTTCCCTGGGAGTACTTTCTGTGATTCTGCCTTGCATTAGAACCGCCACTGAGAGGGAACACTCAATATCACACCCATTTTCACAAAGTGTAATAAGGAGGATGCTGGGAACTGCTGAGCGGTGAGCCTCACCCTACTGCCCTTTAAGATCGTGGAACAGATCCTCCTGAAGTTATGTTGAAACATGTGGAAGACAAGGAGGTGATTTAAGAGAGCCAACATGGCTACACCAAGAGCAAATCCTGCCTGAACTAGTCTAGTGGTCTTCTACAACAGGGTAACTGCATCAGTTTTGATAAAAGCAACTGATGTCACTTGAGGGAAGGAATGTTATCCAGAGGGACAGACTTGAAGTGGTGGGCCCTTGTGAACCCAACAAGGCCAAGTGCAATGTCTCGCACCTGTGTTGCAGCACCCCCAACATCAGTACAGACTGGGAGATGAGTTGATTGAGACCAGCCCTTTGGAGAAGGATTTGGGCATACCGGTGGATGTAAATTTGGACATGAGCCAGCAATGTGCACTCGCAGCCCAGAAAGCCGATTGTATCCTAGGTAGCATAAAAAGAAGTGTAGCCAGCAGGCTGAGTGCAGTGATTCTCTGCCTCTGCTCTGCTTTCATGAGACCTCACATGGAGTACTATGTCCAGCTTTGGGGACCCCAGCACAAGAAAGGCCTAGAATGCATCCAGAGGAGGGCCACAAAGATGATCAGAGGGCTGGAACACCTCTTCTGTGAAGAAAGTCTGAGAGACTTGGGGCTGTTCAGCTTGGAGAAGAGAAGGCTCTAGGGATACCTTATTGTGGCCTTTCAATATACAAAGGGGGCTTATATGAAAGATGAGGACAGATATTTTTACCAGGGCCTGTAGTGATAGGATAAAGGACAATGGTTTTAAAATAAAAAGAGGTAGGTTTAGATTTAAGGAAGTTGTGCGTGTTCCATCATTGGAAGTGTTCAAGATCAGGTTGTACAAGGCTTTGAGGAACCTGATCTATTGAAAGATGCCTGTGCCCATGGCAGAAACGTTGGTATAGATGATCTTTAAAGGTCCCTTACAACCCAAACTTGTGGTTCTATGATATGATTTTCAGAAAGATAAAGCACAGGCAGAATTCTTAATGTAAATCCACCTTTGCTCTCCTCCTTCTAATGAACCTTGGAGAAGTTAAGAGTTCTGGACGAGACCTCTACTACTAATCTTCCAACCAAGATTTCACCTAACTACTTAAATAATGGCACATGTACGAGTCAAACTTTACTCTGCAGCTACGCTGTGTATTTATTCCTTAGAGAACTCCAGCTTGTAAGAGTAAGCTCAGGCATCAAGGAATTATACTTGTAATGTAATGTGGTTGTATGTAATGGTTTTCGTTTCATGAAAAATTTAATTTATTTCAAACCACACACAAGAATTACGACAAGTTTTCATTAGAAGAGCTCTTCCAGAGGACACTTTTGGTGGTGTTTCATCCAACAAGTCCATACTGAAATTAGCAGTTAGCAAAAACTGCCATAGTGTACCTGATGGTCTTCTGATGCTGTTCCGTGATGGACTAGATAATCTCATGATTTCACAGGACTTGTGATTGTAAGAGTTAACCTCAGGGTTTTGCAGTTTCCTGAAGCTCAACCTCATGCTTCTTCCCTGATCTTTCGATTTTATTGCTGCTACATACACAATGACCCTGATCTGATGCTGTTGCTAACTGCTTAGTGCACGGTAAGACCCGACAAAACCACACTGAGTTTAAGTCAGTTCTTGCCTTGGGAAGTCACAGCTTGCTGCTGAATGTTCACTGATAGCACATCTTGGCAAAGGGGCGCTCAAAACATCCATGAGGTGCACATGTATTAATATGCAGTCTGTTCACTGTGTAAAACCATCTCTGCTTAGAGAAAGGGTCAAGTAGTATTATCAGATGATCACATCCTAGATACTTTTAGCCCTGGGCAGTCAGAAAGATTTTGCTAGATGGCAATTCTTTTCATAGTTGTGGGTGTGGAGATTTGTACGACTAAGCTTTGCTTTTATTTTTTCACCGTTAACCTCACTATAAGGTGTGAAAATGGGTGTCTCCCACCAGTCTTCTTCCTTCCTCACTGCAATTTGTTATCTCTCCATCATGGCAATAGCTGTGGTGGTGGCGGTCACACGTTATACTGCTGTCTGAACACATTATGCCACGCTGGAGTGTAAAGTAGACGGCTGGCCAGCACTGCTGGATTTTCAGACCCTTACAGGCTCAGGCTGTGGCCTCACTGAAGACTTACCGGGGAAATTTTGACACTTGCTCACATACACACATACGCTATTGCACACATTTTTTTCTGTGGGCCTCTTTATCCTTTCCTCCCACCCACTCATCCCTTCTGACACTCTCTGTAGTTGACACCACTTGTATTTTGCTTAACTGAACTTTCCGGGGAAGGGCGTTTAGTGTGTTTTCCAGGCACTTCATAGTAGTAGGTGTTACTGTATATATAGTGCCTTAACACTTCTGTAGAGACTCATTAGTAAGTAAAATACAGTTGTGTTCCTTGGTCCACAAAGCAGTGACCACACATACCCCTCACATAAATATATATAGTTTACCAGAAGGAAGTTTCACCTTGTGTTGGTCATAGAAGTTGCGGAGCCCTTCTGCTGAAAACTGCATTGCTCCTCTTCTGAACTTCTGGGGCAAAGGGATCTCCAGGGAGATATTTTTTACCTGTGGCTGACGAAATAGTACCTACCTTTGGTGTCCAGTTGCCCATTTAACACTGAGTGGTCAGCCAATGAAGTTATATGAAGGACCACTGCAGAAGCTCATCACCCTGACCGAAAGCCAGGAGCAAATCAAAGCTCTGACAGTGATTATTTACCATTTTACCATGTTACGTGCTGCATTTGGTCATGTTCAGTAACCCTGTAGTAATCAGACAAGATGGAACGGCAGCTTGTCAGCTGATTTAATTAAAACCACATTGCTTTTTTTTTTTTTTATTGCCTCTCACACATCATTAATATTCTGTCTAAGACGCGCCTGCAATCTGAAGATTGGAATCAGTCTTATTGTGCTCTTTCCAAGCTTGAATTCCCAGACACAAACCTGGGAAAAAGTTTTAAAGGGACAGGTAATAGTTAGAAGCTAATTTGATTACATTGAAATGGACCAGTCATTGGTCCAAATAAATGCTTATTAAGGGACCAGTCTTTCAGGTTGCTTTTAAATGCAGTGCAGGCTTTGCTTCCATGGATATGAGTGGGAATAGAATATATTTAGGATTTCCCAGGAATCAGGTCTTTGCTCTTCAGACTTCGGCTCATTCAAATGTTTGGTTATGCAAATATATTAAAAAGACTCGACTAAATAAGGCTGCACCCTTTTTAGCTTGCTTTATTATTTACATATTTAGCAACAGTGTTGTATCGTCCCTTTTGTGGAGTGCCAGGTAAGATCCATTTCACAGTGACAGTGTACCAGCCAGCACACGCGCTTGGTTTACAATCAGATTACAAAGAAAAACAAAAATCTAGCATTTAGAATTAAATACAGCAGTTTATTTAAACAGCAATTAACTTTCATCAACAGTATGCTCATTTTTGTTTTCTTTAAGAAATGCTGCCATTCTCCATCACAGCTGCAGCCCTCCTGCAGCACCCTGTTCCTCCCTGACTTGAACTGAGCTTTACAGCTTTACCTTGGCTTTCACAGCCAATTACCATATGGGTTTCTTATGTTAAAATTAAGGCAACTGGAGTCAACAACCGCTGCTGAATGAAGGTAAAAGCTTGAGAACATTTTGCATAACAGTCATCGGTGTAGCTGATAGCTATTACAGTGTTCTTGTGCAGTAAGCCTACGCAGATACTATCTCTCTTGCCTGTCTGTTCCAACATGCATCTCATCTCATTTGCAACCTTTTGCTTTAATTAGCTGAAGTCTTTGCTTCAGTCTTTCATATGTCAACCAGCCTGTGTACACTTCCATATTTTTAATCAGTAGCCTGTTGTCTTTACTTTGTCATTCGCACTAGCATATAAATCTGCCCTTCTTATGATCCTCACTGCTTGGTAGAAGTCAAAACATGCTGTTTAATTTTCCTGTTCACTGATTTCCATTTGTTTCATGTTCAAATGCTGGCTCTTTTCCCCCTTTTGGGCATGCTGTGAGCATTAAACTTAGTGTTTAAATGCCAAAAAAACCAGTTCTTTTCCCCTTCTGCGCCCACGAACGGGTCATCCTTACCCTCGCTCGGATGCTTACCTCCACAGCATGCCCTGTGCGTGTGCAGGCAGCGAAAATGGGGCTAGCTGCACGGGACCATCATAGGCTGGCAGAGGTTAGCTAACGATCTAATGATGACTAATGAAACAGGTGCAAAACTTCTGTGCTCTCCTAGGGTCGTGACTGGTTTCTTGCTCCTTCTTCTTATTTATTTATTTAAAATTTAATCTACTACAGCAGAATGTGTCATTTCACCCACGACACAGCCGAATCCTGAGACACCAAGACTTAAACATAACCAGATGTGAAAGAATGAGAGGATGGCATGTGGCTGTCTGAGCTTTCAAATTTTCTGGTTAACCGGGGGGGAATCCAAGGCTGTCTGTAGCTGTCTGACAGGTGGGGTGGCTGGTCCTGACAACTGTGCCTGTGGCTGATCTCTGAACTGAGCCTGGAGGGTGTTCAGGATGTCATCCAGCTTCTGGTCCATCTGCATGACCTGTTAAGGAATCAGAAAGCAGGCAAGCTGTTAAATGGTTGCACATGCTTCTGGTGAGAGACGCTTGCTGGTCAAAAACTCTGGGAGGATAAAGCCCTGGCAGGGAGCACCGGCACCTGAGAACCACCAGTTCCTGCAAGTTTCATCTAACCTGTTGCTCTAGAAAGGTTGAATGACGCAACAAAGTCACAGGGAAGGATGAGAAGCCATGTGAAGTGGCAGCAGAAGGACAGGAGGACATCGGTGGCACAGGCACTTGACTGCTTGAGCCAGCCATTTTGTCTCTCAGCCTTTTCCCAGGGCTGCCAGCTTCTCTTGGGGATGAGGCATCCTGCAAGTATCTGCCCTGAAACTCTTTCACTCTTCGGTTTACCCTGGGTGTTTTTTCCCAGCGCTTCACTACCCTTAGTGGTAGGACATCATGCTTTCCATTGCTGTCTTGGGAAACGAAATGGCTCCCCTCCCTTCACACTGTAAATAGATGCCTCTGTGATACATGTTACAGTCAGAGATCCTACCAGATACGGTGTTTATTCCCATGCATTGTTAGGAGGACAGCCTACTAAAAACCACATAATAATACCAATGACTTCATTAGAAAAAAAGAGCAACCGTTCTATAGGAAGCTTGACATGCTAATCCCTCCTCTCATTTCTTTGCCTTCCAGCTGAAATTTCTCAGGCGTAGTCCCTAGGTAGAGGAGTCTTTCCTAGTTATTATTTTTAAGCAGTGAAAGGCAAATCTGGATTTTTAAAGGGACACTGCTCATACTTTCTACCACTTTTTGAAATCCTGGCCTTTGTTAAGGACCCTCAAGCAGGTTGTCCTGGTAGGGCTTGCCTTCACTGCAAATGGCATGCTGCTCCTCTTAGTATCAGCCAGTGGGACAGACTGGAGACTCTTGACTGCTCCAGTTTGCTCTAAAGGCAAAACTGTTGCCAGAATCTCGTAAGCAACTGGGGCTGCTTCTAAGGATGCTTGAATACAGTGCAGCTTTGTAACAGATGAGCCCAAGAAAAATGAGCATTTTGAAGAACATTGGATGGTTCACTTTACAGTTATCTGCTGTGAAACTTTGAGCCCCTGAAAACTGTGATCTGTCCCAGTGGGTCTAATAAACTTTGATAGCAAACCTTTTAAAGTGATATCAGATCTAAACCGAGCTTTCATTAAAAAGAGAGACAGAGAGAATAAGAGAGAGAGAGAAGGATTCCAGCCTTTTTCTGTGCAAAGATAAGTTTGGAAATAGCCATTGGCAGCATGGACTGAAAGTTTAGCAGACTGAGATTGCTTTAAAAACCAAGGCAAAGAAAAATCACCTTATCCGCTTTCCCCTCCTCTGCTTTTTCTCACTCCATGTGTCTGCTCCCCTGGGGGCCCCTCAAACCTCAAGGTACCAGGAGCTTATTCAAGTTATATCATTTTGGCAACCGCTGTTCCCTCCTATATACAGCCTGCTGGGGAAAAGAGTGGAGTATCTCTCCTACCTCATAGAGATGTTCTTGCCTCTTTTTCATTTCTATTTCCATGACTACTATCTCCTAGTAGAAAAGTCCCTCTTCCTATCTCTTTATTCGGCGTGAGTTATCAGAGGCAGTGTTTTCAAGCAGCAGGGAGGGTGTGTTTAGGGTATGGGTTAGATAGCATCCCCCATCAGTACGATTTCTGCCTGAGTGCTTTCAGGTGTGTGGCTGGCACTGCCTGAGCAGTGTCCAGGTCAACCAGGACAAAGTGTGTGGGCATGGAAGGATGGGGGCTGCTCACTGCAATTACCCCCCGAGTGCAGGGCAGTTGGTGCCAAGCCTTGCTTGGGGTGAGTCACTGACGAACAGCAACACAAGTATATATTGATGCTTTTTGGTTGAGGTGTAGGAGCCCTGGCAGAGGTTAGTGACCAGCAGAGGTGTAGCTGCCTCCTCACCAGCCTGACCCCACACCATCATTAGCATCCATGCTTTTCCCCATAGCTAATGAGCTGCTAGGAGAGGGTGGTTCATGCTGCTGTGGCAGGTCTCTCTCCCTGGTGGGGTCACCAAGAGAAGCACTGACAGTGCTCCTGTCTCAGGCACAACAGCTACATACCCTGCTCCGCATTAAATTGGTTGGAAGTCTGGAAGACACTACTGGTTTAAGGGTTAAGCAGCATGGAATTAATTTAAAAACCACAGCCTTTATTTTCTCCTCCATTCTTGAAAAGCCTGTTTTGCTGATGCTGGTAATGACTCAACAGAATATTTCTTAAGCAGAAATGTTGCGCGGAGCAGAAACTAAAGCAGAACGAATACATTACGGCAGGGCAAAAAGAGGTGTAGGCAGGGAAATGGAATCAGGCAGATGAAAGATCTTTTTGGGCTTTCTTTTGTGAGGCTTTGTTGATTTTGATCTGCACACTTGATTTTAGATAAGCTATGCCTGCATATTCCGTATCATTTAAACTTGCTGTCTTTCTCTGTATTTTGCCAACTCAGTGAAAGAATGTTATGGGGGATAATTTTATGCACTTCTCTTTCCAGGACAGGAGGAGGGTGGAGAATGTAAATATCCATTTGTAGGAAGGAAAAAAGAGAAATTCATCCATAAGGGAGCAGATTACACTACACGTCTGTCACACCTTCCACACAAGAATCTGAAAATATTTCCTGAATGTTAACAAACAAAGCTGATCAGTTCTCCTGTGGCAGCCACATACGTGGGAGGGTTTTAATAGTAATTTTTGAGATTAGAAGCAGGACTCTGCAAAATTAAGCAGCTCGTTCGAAGATGTGGTCAGTGGCAGACCTTTTCTAATCCTTAGCTTTGTATTTTATCAAGCCACCACTTTCTGGCTTCAGATACTCTAAAATATACCTGACTTTGAACATGCAACTAGGCTGGTAAAACGTTAGTCTGAAAGACAAATTATTAAGTACCCTGTCAAATAGGAGCCTATTAAAAAGGGGTCAAATTTGGAGGCAGGTTAACTGTGATTAAGGAGTGACAAAAGGAGAGCTGTGGACACTTCAAGGCTTGACCGAAGTCAGTAGGATGACTTGCAGGGTTACAGGACTTTTCACATGGGTGAAGGCTATTCAGAAGGAAGTCCTCGATCTAGGTTTCTCCAAAACCACCTAGCAGCTATTCCTTTCCTTAACCTCAAACGGGACAAGTTGCTGGTTCTGCATAACACACCCAGTCAAGCACATGGGCAAAGGGTTAAATTGTGCAACGTGTTTTTCGGCTGAGTAAAGCGAGAAGCCATCCGGGGCTGGCTGCAGAGTTTCCAAAGAGATGTGATATGCCCCTGGCAGGCTCGGTGGAGACAGGTGAGTTTGGCAGCTGTCCACGGGCAAATGGCAACAAAACTCCTGTTCTCCCACATCACAAAAGCTCTCCAGAGACGATCTATAAAATTGTTAAAATGCTTTTATATCCTTTCAACTGCTCTGTAGAAAGGAGACTTGCAAAAGCAGTTTAAAATATTACGCTGTTGTTATTGGGGATGTGAGGTGAGCTGAAGGAGTGTTGAAATGTGTATTCATTTTAACATCCCCTCCGTGAAAAGGGGCTGGACTACATGGTGACATGTAGGACTGGTAGACAAAGAAAATGTCCTCCAAGCAGCTCCAGTGAGTCACAGCAAGCCCCGAAGGGGAAGTGGGTCAGTCAGTCTGTGGGATGTGAACTGTCCCTGCTCTTCACCTTGAGCACCAACCAGGTTGGCTTTCAAGACCTATGTGCAATCTGAGGTAGCTTTTGTGCAAGCTGGTGTCTTGAGCCTTTATCTTAATACCCTGTTCTACCCTAGTGGGCTCCTGCTGCAGAAATACCTTGTGGAGAAGGGGATGCTAGGAATGGCAGCAGCATGGACAAGGAGGGATGAATTATGCTGGGGATCTGCTGCATGCTGGACAGATTCCTAACTCCTTTGAGACCTTTTTTTCTGACATGTTTTGCACATGCACACCGTAAACAAAATGCATGTGTGGAAAACTCAGTTGGAGTAGCCACATGGTCTCCCCGCAAATCCTCTCACATTAAGCCAGAAAAATCCCTCCCCCCAGGTTGTGCCTGTCTTTTTATTATGATTTCTGGAGGCTGGAAAAGCCAGTATCAATTATGTGCACAACAGACTAACTTGAACTGTTTCCAGAGGAGTAGCAGAAGGGGAAGATGGTCTGCTGGAGCACTGAAATAAATCTGTAAACCCATAAACATGCTCATGTGCTGCGAAGGGGGTGGAGCTTTGTATCAAAAGCTAAGCTCTATAAATCAAATAAAGTTGCTGTCACCTCCTTAAGGCTCTGCTCTCTCCTTGCCTGCAGCAGTCCTAGATGAACTGATCGAAATGGCTGAGCCCTACAGCCTTGGTGCAGTCGCCTGCAACATGTCTGGGCTGCTGGTACCGAGGATGTGGCACAAAGTGGAGGAGGAAGAGAAAACAGCCTAGTTTGTATTACTGATCAAAGCGTCATGGAGCAACAGCAAGTTCTGCTTTTGGTTAAGCTGGATTGAGTTCGGTTTCCTGTATGCCTCACTCAAGTGGGCAAAACTATGAAGCTGTGCCCAAGGTGTACAGCCCAAGGTGTCCTGATAGGGATGGGGGACTGGAAGAGCCAATGCCTTTTTGAGCCCCATCCCCTGCTATCACAGCAGCTGTACCATGGAAGCCCCACAAAACATATAGGCTTCTGCTCCCCAACATGCAGCCCTTACCCTAAAACAAACTGCAAACCTAAGCATGGACAACCAAGAATGACCAAAGCACAGTGGGTCACAAGAGGCAAGGAATGTCATTCCAAGGGCTTTTGCAAGTTATTATGCGATATTATCCATCTGCCACTGCAAAGTGAATCACATCTGGGGCCAGAGCTGCCATGGCCAGCTGCCCCAGAGCATGCAAACACAAGATCCTAGCCCAGGGTTTCCAAACCACCATGACCTCCAGCTCAGCCCACTGAACACCCCTTCTCTAGCAGTGGCCCACCTCTGGGCTCACAGGCTTACCACCACCTAGACGTGGCTCCCAAGACCCTACCATTTCCTTGATTTCCAACCTTTGCTGCAACTCCTAGATCCCAAAGTAGTTAACAGGAAGTGAGATCCACTTGCTGCATCTCTGACTGAGAGCTCTAACACCAACTGCTTGGAAAAGAGTCATCTAATAGGTAGGATTTATTTTGTATGGGGAGAAGAGTGTATGCGAACCTTTTGTATGCTATGAGATATTCTACCTGCATGTACTTATTTCTGTGCTTATTCCCACCTTGTTAGCTGTGATAGGTCACCTAAGGTCTAGTTCATAGGAGAAAATGGTATTAACTTAGTAAAATCAGATAAAACTAGTTGAACTAGTGCAATCTGTTTTATGGCTGCTTCCATTTCTGACTCGTGTAATGTATTGATTTATCTTAAGCTCATTATCCAGAAATTTGTGCCATTTTCTCATGCTGACCAGGTCAGTCACACAATTTTTCTTTTCATACCAGATGGTGGACTGATTTGATTACGTCCTGTAAAGTGTATGGTTATCTTTATATGCACATCTGGTCTTTTTACTTCTCTCTGCCTATAGTTACACACAATTATTCAAACATGCTAATTGCCTATCGTACAGTTCGGAGTCTGAATTGTTTATTTTAGGAACAATTTTATTTTTTAGCATGTCCCTGAGTAGATTTATTGCTGTCCAGAGGCTGTTGATTCAGGGAAGGGAAATCTTTTCTATATAGCACTGCATGCAAACCTGCCTCCCTCTCACCTGGTTTATCCTGTTAGAGAAATTTCACTGAGGTGAAATGCTGAAGCCACTGAAGCATTTTTTTTTCTTTTCATTTTTTTTTTTCTTTTCTTTTTATCATGGCCAGACAATGTGAATGTTGAAGTAACATGTTGTTAGCTGTCTGGGATTATGTGAATGGCCATACCAGCCATAAAGACCACGACTAGCTTGGGGAGATTTCTCTTGTGCAAGGTGCACTTCTAGTGCAGCCTCTGTGAGCCTGGTCCAACAAACTGCTTGTGGCTGTGTTAGCTTGAAGCGTGTGAAAAGTCTTGCTGAGTTCACTAAATATTTAAGTGCTTTGCTGGACTGGAGCCAGAATGGTCAACTATTTGCAAGACTACACCTTTAGGATAAGCTTTTGGAGACTCCTAAAAGTACTCATGAACCCATATGCACATAAATATATCTACACCACCATTTTTTAAGTCTCTCAGGAACACTAATTGGTATCTATCATGAAATGACTTTAGCCTTCATATTACCAGAGAACTAGCTCTTAAAACAACAACAACAACAGCAACAACAAAAGGGCTTTGATGAACAGGCTTCTATTGACTGACTGTTTTTGGGATGAGTTGTAACAGATTTGGAATTGGCCTGATTCCTAAAAGCTATGCTGTATCCCAAAGCAAGGTTGCCAGGTGGCACGTACACAGGGGAACATCTCTCTGTGGTATGTCAAAGCCTCGTAGCCAACTGCCAGCACTCCCTGATCCAGCACTGAGCTGTGCAGCTCCTCACTTTGTTCTGCTGAGGGTGCAAATAGCACAGAAAGACCAGCTTCAGTCAACAGGAGGTTTTGCCACTAACCTCAAAGGTCAGATAAATGAGTAGAAACTACACAAAGCACACTGCCATGACAGCCTGTTGTTCTGGCAGACCCAATTATCCATAAACACCAAAAAATACATAAACCATCAGACTGTCTTGTTTGACTTATTCCATGTACCCCTTAGCAGATATCAGTTGTTTATTTTCATTCTATGAAACTTATCTAGATAAGTCCATGATTTTCCAGGCCTCCCTTCCTTTATCCCAAATGTCCCCACCCATTCTTAGGTCAGGTGTTACAACCTTTGGTGGCCTAGAACTTAGTAATCTTTATTTTAAGTATAGCTTCATTTGTTTTGGTTTCCATCTACCTTTCCTGTTTAAATGAAAACACAAAGATCTATCCCTCTGCACTTTGTTCCTGGGGTATTTCCCATCGGTACCCTTTTGGTGAGCAATATATTTTTATATTTCCTATGCCACAGTTGCACTAAAGAACATTTGCAGTGAGACCTGTGCCTCTGGTTGCTGCTTCTAGTGTAAGATGCCATTTGCTTAATCACTAAGCAACTCGCAAGAGTTCAGCCCTGGGTTTCTAAAGCAGGTCTGGTCAGCACACAAATTATGTTAGCAGTATGACTGCTTCAGGGAAGGTGTGATTTTTATTTTTTTTAAATGAATTCTGGCTTCCTCAGTAAATGAGGTTTAGCTGATGATTTATCTGTGTATATGTTGTAGTAAGCTGGCCGGATTCAGACACATTTGCCAGAGAGACAGAGCCCTTACAGATAAAAAGTTTGGACAGATTTCTAAAAGTCTGGCACTTGTGCAGAAGACAGACATCCAAATTAGTGCCTCATTGAAGGAAGGGCAGAAGAGGAAGGTGAACTGTATTATTAGACCCCGGAGAATCCACACAGGATGCCCTGACCACAGGAAAAGCTTTATTCAGCTCTTGCCCCTTATTAGCCTCAGATAATCAACCACAAAATACAGAGCCACAGGAAACCAGGCAGCATAATTTCTACTCTCCCAGAAGTACTTGTTTCTAGCTGAAGAAATTCAAGTGGTGCCACTCTTTGAGTGGACACAACGGTAATTTTCCACAGCCACCATTAAGCAGTAGCACTTGGCTGTTGGGTGTGCTGCAGCTGCTGAGGGAGTTAGTCTCATTTTAGCTGTATGCGTATGCACCTGTGTGTCTCTTTGCAGCCAGCACTTTAAAATGTTTGGGTTTTTTCCCCCTGATTTTCCACCAGTAGGTAAATCAGACTTTGCAGAATTCTCTTTGCCAGCAGGAGTAGGGAAGGGATGGTGCCTCTGTACTGGGCACTGATGAGGCCTCACCTCAAGTACTGTGTTCAGTTCTGGGCCCCTCACTACAAGAAGGATTTTAAGGTGCTGGAGCATGTCCAGAGGGGAGCCACCAAGCTGGTGAGGGGTCTAGAGAACAAGTCCTGTGAGGAGAGGCTGAGGGAACTGGACATGTTTAGTTTGGAGAAGAGGAGGCTGAGGGGAGACATCATTGCTCTCTACAGCTACCTGAAAGGAGGTTGAAGGGAGGTGGGTGTTGGCCTCTTCTCCCAAGTGAATAATGACAGGACCAGAGGAACTGGTCTGAAGTTGTGACAGGGGTGGTTTAGGATAAATATGAAGAAGAATTACTTCACTGCAAGGGTGGTCAGGCGTTGGAACAGCCTGCCCAGGGAGGTGGTGGAGGCACCATCCCTGGAGGTATTTAAGAAACATGTAGATGTGGCACTTCAGGGTATGCTCTAGTGGCCAAGGTTGTTGGGTTGGGTGATTTGTTTTGTGGGGTTTGATTGTTGTTTTTTTTTTTGGGTGTGTGTATGATTGGACTTGATGATGTCAGAGGTCCCTTCCAACCATGAAAATTCTGTGATTCTCTTGATTTACATATACCATTTGTTATTTTTGTTGTTGCAGGACGTTTCATTTTTCACCCTCCTCTGGATTCTGCTCAGATCCTCCCTGTAATCTTGCCATCTCTCTTTGCGACATCGCTCTTCAGCCGCACCCTGGATGACGCACTGCCATTTCTCAGCTCATTATATTGTGTGGCTACAAGTCCTGCTGCAAAACCAGCGTGGAAAGAAACAACACACACAAAAAAAACAAAGCTCGTCCAGCCTCAAAGGTGGATACGCAGCTACTGTGAGTCACACCTTAATTTCACAATAAAGTAACCTTGGAACTTATGCTCCAAGATGCTGATTAATTTAATTTTGAAATCTCTAAACAATACTGGACAGAGAGAAGCAAGAAAAAGAAAATGCAACCCTGAGAATGTAAATGGTGCCAAAGGAGTACTGAGAAAGAAGTGACCTTAGCCTTTCACTAGATGGATGTGATAAGCTCAGCATAGTAGATGGGTGTGATAAATTCAGTATTTGCACCTCACCTAAATGTTTGAAGAGATAGTATCAAGTCTTCTCTGGTCTGATTGTTTTGCCTTTACTTTTACTTTTTTGAGCTCTATTAAATCTCCTCCATGAGAGCAAAGTCTAACTGGACTGGCCTTGTGGCTAGATAGGCTTGACCAGCTCTTGTAATGGGGAGGACACTTTAGGCTGTGGGGCAGCTGGCTTGTTTTGACAGTTACCTACTGATACTGAAATTAGTGAGTGAATTCCCTTAATCCAGGTCTACTGACCCAACATCTAGCTAAGCTTACATCTAGTCAGCACAGCTGATGGACTGTGTATGACAAGGTAACGTTTATACATCTTATCACAAGTATCGATACACAACTGCCCTCCATCAACACATATGCACAAAGCTTTACTTCAAATTATCAGTCCATCTGTTCTTATAGGTTGGCAAGAAAGGCAAATAGAGCAGGAGAGAAGGAGTGTTACTATTGGGAGGAGCTCAGGCATTATGGTGATGGCGATCTAGATAGCAAGACATGTAGGTACTAGCAGTCCCTGTAGGACTGGAGCAGGACTTCATAAACCCAAGCTCTAGTCTACTCCCCACCACAGCCTTCTTGCATTGAGGACAAGTCATATTCTGGATGAGCCTCATCAATATTTGTTAACCACATGGATCAAATAATCTTCTATTTCTTAACTTTCTGACATGACATCACATAAAATTGGATAGGTTTGAGTCTTGGTACAAACCAGAAGACGTTAGAAATTAGAAGAATATTCTAAACCATGAACTGAATGTTGACTGTAGGAAGGAAGGAAGCTGTAATGGAAAAAAGAAGACCAATCCCTGTTGGAAAAGGACAGGAAGAGAGAAGATGGTGCTCCTTTGCCTTTCTTACCATTGGCTCTGAGGATTGAAATGGACACAGCAAAGCAAGGCTGGCACGGTGGTCATGCCATGAAAAAAATAATAGTTCAGGAAGCAAAAGGATAATTTCCTAGGGATCAGAGGGTGTCACTGGGAGGTCCAGGCTTCTATTCTCGGCTCTGCAAAAGAGTTGTCATATGGTTTTAGCCAAACCCTGTAGCAAAACTAAGGGCTGGTCTGTGGGCAGATTTGTGCTGACGTCAGGAAATCAAGCCTTCTGTTGTTCCAGGGAAACCTGTGCCTGGACACTCATTTTGATGGGCCCCATTTCAGCGAAAGCAGTGAAGTAAACTAACCCATAAGGGTCTTAGAAAGTGAAAACTGTACCTTTGTACAACGCGATGTTGAAAAGGATGAATGAAAATTTCTGCCCTTATTTATTCTGTGTCCTGCACGGGACAAGTCTCTAGGGTCACCTTTGTGTAACAAATTCACTGAAACTCCCACACCCTTTGAAGGATGCCGCAAACCTTGCTTAAGGCACACAACTCAACTTGAGGAAAAAGCTACAGAAGCACGATGTGGTGTTATGTATTTAAACCATGAGGATTACAAAACACCATGGTTTGCTTATTAAAACACAGAAACTCAAAGCAAGTAAAATATTATCAGGCGGTGCTGACTGCGGGTGTAGCAGTTCTTGATTCTTGCTGATTCAAATATGCTTTGTTGAACCCTTTGGTTTTAGGCTGTCTGGCTTATCTGTCATTTGATGAATTTTACTAGCTTGCTTGTGTATATCAGGCCTGATTAACAGCACTGCCACACGCATATTTTTAATGAATTCTTGAAAAATTCACTGTGAGTGGGTGGACTCCAGTCTGTCTGGTCCGGTTTTGCAACTATAGTGACCTGATGCTGAGGGTGTCTGTCTGTTTCAGTCATACCGAGCCATAGCATTCTATCCGATATCAGCAAAATCCACAGGCACAAACTGTGCAGGAAAAGGCAACTACAAAGCAAGAAACAGTTCATGACTTGAGCTGAGATTGCACAGCACCTGGAAGAGTCTGAGCAATACATGGGGTGTGACAGCATAAATCAGTGCGTAAACTGCCTATACCTACAGTAACTGTAAATGCAAAACACGAAAAGAGATTGCAGGAAGAATGAATTTGACTGGATTTATCTTTTCTCTCCTTCCCAAGCTAGGGAATTAATTCCATAATATGTTCTGTAGCTGAAGAGATATCTGTGGACTTTTAAAACACTGACTGAGAATAGCAGAATGATTAAAGCAGATTTTTCAAATCCAGAATCTCAATGGTGGGCATTTTCCACTTCTTTTGCGTTTGAAAAATAACAGAGAATTTTGAAAAATCAGCACGGCTACATCCCCAGGGGAGGCTGAAATAAAACATTAATTAAAGCAAAGAAAGGGAGGTGTCTTATTTGAACTCTGCTGAGCTAGATGGATTACCTATGAAAGCTGGCATTGACAGGACAGCTGTATGAAGAAGCCTGTGGCAGAAGTACCGGTGTCTTATACAAACAACAGGAGACAGGGCGGGAGACGCAAAGCCATAATTGCCAGATAGATTTCTTCCTCATGAGGCACATGCTAAGTCAGCAGAAACCTGCTTCAGTTTTCTGTTGCAAGGCACTGCACTGCTAATTAAGGGAAAAACCAGTTGGTTATACCTACTATCGCTCTTACGGCTCTTTAGCCTTATACTGCAGGGAATACTGCTGGGGAGAAGAATATTGCAGATTTTGCTCACAGAAACAATAATTTTTCTCTTCCATGTCTCTTCTTTTTCATATATCATTGCAGAGAAGCAGCACAGCAATAAAAAGGGACATGTATTAACATGAACACTGAGGTATAGGAGAATGAGAACGGCCTGGTGAAATTTCACTGTCCCAGCATTTAGTAAAATAATTTAAATTGCTGTTGCAGTTTAATTAAGATCTTGGTTTACCAGTTTTTTTTTGACATTCTAGAGGTAGAACTGGGAAGCCATGGAGGTGTTTACCCAAGTTTCTGCTCTGGAGGGGAAAACAGATTATTTTCAGGTCAATAAGTTAAAATTCATTAATAAAATAGATACCTGTTGAGACGACCAAGACCCCCACAGACAGAATTTCTTAGCTTCACATCTAACTTGCTCTTTTATTACTTTTACTCACCGTGAACTATGACTTTGATCTACTAACTCAATATAATTTATAATATGTCTAAGCCATGTTTTAAAATGTCTGGGTTATTTGTTTTTCTGCAGTGTTTCTTGTCTCTTCAGAGCAAGCTTGTTTAACTCCAGATGGAGCTAGTTATCAGTGAGAAGGAAAATATTTATCTTTTCGCTAATTAATACTTCAGAAAGATTTCGCTTTCATGTTTTAATGCATGTCACAAACCCTGCTGTGACTGGGTGCTTGCCTTTCTGCACCAGTATGGTGTAAACCAAAAATGACCATCTCCATGAATTCATGACATTGAGTTTCTGGCTTGGGCTGCCTGACCACTGTGCTTGGCTTTCTTCCTTGCCTGCCAAGCCCTGAAACGAGGATGAAAGTGCCTGCTTAAGCCCTGCTGCTGCATAAAGGCATGGCCCTGCCCTCCTCAGCTGCACCCTCCTGCCCTCCCTCTGCTATGCAGGTCCACCGTCCAGCCTTGGGTGGACTCAGGAGCAAGCCCAGGAGAGCTCAGCAGCACAGCAAAGGCTACTCGTGTAGGAGATCTGCCTCCACCCTGGAACCTAGGGCCATGGATGCCTCCTCCATGCTTAAATGACTCTTTTACTGCTTGTGGGTTACACAGGAACAGAGGGGAAAAGCGCAAGCCCTAAGGAAACCGGGGTCACGGGCTGTGCTCCAGCTGAGGTACTGTGCACCTCATCAAAAAAGCTAGAGTTTTTCACCCTGCTTTTCCTTACCTCTAGTATAGTCAGTTGAAATGTCCATTGTAAGGCACACAAGTGCTTTTTTTTCTAGGAATTTGAGCTAATAGCTTAATTACTGATAATAAGGAAGTGGATTTTCTATCTTGCAAAAAAGATTGAAAATTAAAAAAAAAAAAATCTTCCAGACCCCCAGACCATGCCAAACCTGGATAAAAGCAAATAATTTCTTTGCCATGAGATCTAAATTTTTTTCCTTTGTTATTTGCTAGTACTTTGCAGAAGACAAAATCACTGGGAAATACATGCCCACACAACTTTCCATTTTAAAAATGTTTAAATACACTGATATGGCTCCATTCAAATATTCCCTTGTTTATATTTATTGTTCCTAAAATGTTCATTTTCTGCAGCAGATCCTGAATATTTTTGCCATGGAAGAGGTGTTTCGATGTAAAATCTCCTGCTAGCTCTAGTTTAAACACCTGTGACTTAACATATGCCAAAAGCGCATTGTGGTCTTGCACAGAGAGACAGCATGGAAGCCCCAGGAGCCAGTCTTGCTTGAACAGCTTAGGGAGAAGCTAGTGCAAATTGCATGAAGTTCAACCAAGCCAAGTGCAAGGTCCTGCATTTGGGATATGGCAATCCCAGGCACAAATACAGGTTGGGTGGAGAATGGCTGGAGAGCAGCCCTGAGGAGAAGGACTTGGGAGTGCTCATGGATGAGAAGCTCAACATGAGCCGGCAGTGCGTGCTGGCAGCCCAGAAAGCCAACTGTATCCTG
>VXBW01007606.1:6377-41070 GCA_013400375.1 Thinocorus orbignyianus
TTTGCATCATATACCTGTTCTTCATGTTCAAATTGATCTTGTAGGCATGAACAATTTGTGAATAACTGCATTGGTTGCTGTCTTCATACATACAGTCTTTCAAGGAGAGGTGCTGGCCTTGTAATCTTCAGAACCACCACAATCCTCAGTCTGGCACAGGCATGGCAAACTCCTGCCTCTTTGTGGAGATGCTGTTACTTAACCTGTGTCTTAAATCTCAATCCTGGCTGTGTCATGGTTAGATTTTCCTTTTAAGAAGAGCTCTAGGGGTTGGTTTTAGGATGTGGCTTCTGTAAAGGCTTCTGGTTTTGTCATTAGTAGTCCTTTCTCCACCAATATTTTAAATTACTCTGAAGTTCAGAGGAAGCCTCGGTTCAGTTTCCTAGGAGTGAAGATCAGGAGTTAGTTTCAGTTAAATGATTGCTCAGTTTTCTGAGGAAGCATTCTGTCATTTTCAAATAGAAGTAAAATTTTCATTTAGTTGTTGAAATGATGTTTTCTGGTAGAAGGGAGGTTCCTGTCTGCAGGAATAATATACTGAAAAATTGTGAAATAATTATACTTTATTTCCCATCACTGGGCAAAACTACTCTGACAGCGTGACTAGGTGAACAGCATCTTTGGTTTTCAAACTATTTTTCTTACTGGGTCTGCATAGGTAAGGGCTTTTAATATTTAAAACTGTAGGCAGATTATTGGGAATGGCTGTTGATAGTGCTTTAAAATATTTAGTCATATCCAGCTTGCATAAGTACAATATAAAATGAATTCTCACAGAGAGATCTTTGTGTTTTAAGCTTACTCAGGCAAAGTATCTCAGGTAATTGCTTGGTTTGTTTGTTTGGGCCTTATGTAAAAGGTCAAAAGGCTTTCCTCCTTTTTGAAAGACTAACGTGGTGTAAGCCAAGGCAAAGCATAGCATATTCAGGCATACACTGTTTTCTAAAGGCTTGTATAGGCTGGTCTTCATAAGTAATTTGAGTCTGCTGTACAAAAAGTGAATTGAGCTAATTCATGTCCCTTTGGTTAATTTAAATTAGACGATTAGCTTAAAAGGGAATATACCACTTTAGTTTGAGCCAGTTCTGCCCTACTTGCAAAAGCAGGCTCAAAAATCCCACAAAACCTCTGTGATCCAAATCACTAGCACTGCCAGTTTTCCTTTCCATTTAAATGTAAAGCACTGAGCAGCTGAGAAGTGTGGTTCTTGGGGGATTAAGCTGCATGAAATAGACAGAGATGGCAGGCTCTCTTCTGGGTCCTGTCAGTCTCAAGCAGTAGCAACACAGATGAATCAGTTTTAGTTAACAGCTGTGAAAGCAGTGGCTCAGAGTTTTCATGCTTTAGCTAAGTGCCTGTTTTGTTGCAGGGCTCCCTGGTTAGAATCTGGTTTATGCATGTGAGACTTTGTTGTGGTTTGTTTTTCTCCAAAAGCCTATTGATTTTGTAGCCTAACAGAAGCAAAAGCAACTTAAGCAAGATCTGGGAAGAACCTCGTGTATTAGCAGACTCTCCTTTACTGACCTTTCAGATCATTCTACTGATGGCATTGAAAGTATTTAAAAAAAAAATAGATTTTGCTGCTTGTGTTTGATTATCAAGCCTGAAAATTTCTTGATATGTGCTGTTGGTGTGTTGAGATGATAAAAGCACAATATTACATGTAAATTTTTGCTTTTGTACCTGTAAAGGATTTCTCTGAAGTGCTATGTAATTACATATTAATATACATTTTTATGAATTGGCTGATGTCTTTTTTTATTCTGTTTGTGATGTTTTCAGAATACACAGATGATACTGCTCTGATTCCGAAGAACTCGTCGGTAATTGTTAGAAGAATCCCTATTGGAGGAGTTAAAGCTACCAGCAAAACATACGTTATGTAAGTATGCACAAAACATCGTATTCTTTGTGAGGGGTTTCAGTGTGATAACTTTTTATATTAGTTCACAGAGACATTCAGGTTGTCTTTCTCGTTAAAGCTACTGTTAGTTTTTGTTGTAACGGGATAGATTTTAATGTATCTATCCCAAAATAGGCTAGGATTTTTAGGCCTACTGGCACATGGGGTTCAAACTCCCAGCAGTGTTAACTTCTAAGATGATTCTACTAAGTTTGTTCTTGGGGTCGATTTTTCTGAGGCCCAAGTAATAGATCCTCTTTCCTCTACATGGAGAGATTCCTTATTATATGTGTGTGTTTTTGTAGTAAAGACAGGCGTCCGTTGTAGTGTAAACTTGTTATTTGTTCCCATCTCAGAAGAGTCTGATTCTCAGTACTTGACTATTTCTTGCACTTGGGGGTGGGTGGGATATGACAGGTATTCTTGAGCCCCAAATCTGGGTGGTTTGCATACTAGCTCTCGAGGAAGGACCAAGGGTTGCCAGCTGGCAAACCATGCAAACAAGAAGTTTTATTCATAAGTGTTTTATGTTGATTTCCTGAAGACAATGTCCATTTCAGACAAGAGAAAAAGAATAATATCCTGAAATGCATTGCCTTTTGTGCGAGTAAGATGAATGAATAGTTAATCCTTTCCAAATTTGAAACTGAGTAAGCTTTTTTTTTTTACCCTAAGCTGATAGCTTTGCTCCAGGTTTTAATTCCATATTCCTAAGATTGATGGAGGACAGAGAATTGGATGTATTGATTAAAGTTACAGATACTCAGATGCAATCCTGACTACAGGATTATTGCTGTCACTTATGTGTTCATACAGCCCAGTTCTATATTAGCTATATTGGCATTGCTTGAATGGTCGTGTCTTCCTGCCTTCTTAAAGATAGGCCTCTCTACCACAATTAGTAGATATTATCGTTTATGTTTGGTTTTGCCATATCTTTCTCATGCTGATTCTCAATAAATAAAGCATACTGATGAGTTAGAGTGTCTGGAACAAACAGTACAGCAGCATCCTGGTACTCATGAAGCATGTGCAAGCAAAAAATCCTGAATTTATGTGGCTCTGTGTGTAAACTTTGGGCATATTGCTGCAGTGGTTGCTGCGTTGTTTTCAGGCACACCCTAGTAATTTTGGACACTGCAGCATTGTGCTTACAAACGTGGCCTTGTTTTGGGGGTTAATTTCAATATGTATCTTAATGCTGTCTTCAGTTATCCTCTGTTTCTGATTAGATGGCACCCTCTTCTGGTGGTGCTGCCCTGAAATCAGAGGAAGGTGCTGCTAACATCAAAGAGCAAATCAGTACCTGTATACAGGGATAAGGAAAGAATGTCACTACTGCTCTAACATTGAACATTAACCAGGCAGATTAGCTTTCTGTTGCTTCAGCTGGAAACGTTGCAGAACAACTCAAGAGTGGTTAATGTTTGGGAAATAAGAATGTGTGCTGTAATGGTGGGGAGGCCTTCAAATGCTTCAAAAATGCTATACTGGCTTTTTAGTGTGTTCTTCAGGACAGGTGTATGCAGAAACCATTGTGTGGTAATCTAAGGTGTTTCCTTGTACTTCCTCATCTTCAGGAGGTACGTGGCTGTAATTGCAAGCCTGGTGGCATTCTAATAGTGGCAGGAAGCACGAGCCTTTGTAATTGTACATAAATTCCACAGCGATCTTTGAATTGCCTCTGCTCATGGGACACTTTGGATGATGTATGAATTGTTTGTTAAGTATGTCAGTGGTTGCATGTCTGATTCACGATGAGTAGCATGCAGATACAGATCAATGAATATGTGGAATCTCAGCAAGTTTTCAAATGTAATAAATATTTCCTAAAATACTGTAGCATTTTCAAGATTCTCTTAAATCAAATTCTGGCAATTAAGACCTTTTTTTTTGTCACAGGACTCCTAAATCGCACAAAACCCTAGAAACTGCTTTCAGGTGACATTTCTACTACTATTTTTAGTCAATATAGCATATGTAACACGTTTAGTATTTCGGCACTTTCATGGCTAAATCTAGTAGATATCTGAACACAGTGCTTGGGCTTCCACAACGAAACACTGTTCTGAAGACTATGTTGCTGACGTTTTTACGTTACTCCTTTGTCAGAGAACTGATCTTTTTTCACTTAAGTAAACTTGCACTTTGAAGTGTCTAGACTATCACTGTTCTTTCTTAGAAATTAAAGTACTGTATCTGGTACCTGTTTGGGTAAGGGTATACAGATTGGCTAAAGCTACCTTCATATTGAGGTGGATGATTATTTAAGAAGACAAAACTGTAGTACAGACTTAACGTTTTTGGTACTTACATAGCAGAGTCAAAATACCTGAGGACTTCCACTTGCACTGCTGTGTTCTTATCTGTCAGTCTTAGAATAATTTGTGACAAACTAGAAATGTGATTTTGGGGGTTTTTTTAGTTGCGCTGAATGTACCAAGAGAGAACAGTTTATGTATACAAATAAATTTCCACATTCACTAGACTATCAGAACATAATGCTTTGGTGTTCAGGTTTTATAATGTGTTTTTGATGCTTTATGTTGGGTACTTGTGTTACATTTTAAATTCTGATCACTTTTATTTCTTCTTCTAGAAGTCGAACTGAGCCAGTGAGTGGAACATCAAAAGCAGTATGTAAAAACACAATCTCACACTTTTTTCTACACACTGCACTTAATTATAAACCATGTAGCCTTTTAGCAATTTTCTAAATATTTAATATATTTTCTAGTGAAACATAGTATATGTTGTAAATACAATGTATTTGTTTCAGCATAGTAAAAACTGAGTAATGCCATCATTTGCAGAGTTCTAATGTGAATATTGGTATTTGTGCCTAGTAATGCATTGTATTTCATACTGAATATGCTAGAATATTTCCTGTATGACTTTGTGTTGTACAGATAATGTATGATCATTTTTAGATCATGTAGGTTCAAGGTTTGCTCAATTGAACATGGTGCCATGTTCTACATCTGTCTGTCTATAGCTAGTGATATGTATGTTTGTATAGGTTGTTGTGTGCTTTTTGTTTCTTGCAATAAAAATTGTTTGGAGTGTATTTTTTGCCATTTTCACATTGTATCACTTAGCTTTTGTTTTTAAATACTTTTTTTGCCTAATGGTTTTTGAAAATGTTATCAAAAACCACTGAGAAACCATTATTGTTAAACTTGGTACTGTTTCTTAATTTCAACTTGGGGGTTCAAACAAATACCAAAACCAACATATCCCATATGTTTTGAGGACAGTTCTGGGCAGCTAAATGATTCCTTCTCATGTCCTTAAATACTTGGGTATTTGTTCCTAAAACTGTATAATTGAAGTGATATTGTTTGGGCCCCTCTGAGTGCATAAATGTCTTTAATAGTTTGCCATGAATTTTAAGTATCGTTGCTATACAAAGTGGTATTCTAAAGTTCTGCATTTGATCCTTCCGCTTCATCTGATGAAGCAGTTCAGTTTAATAGTTTGTCTGCAGATGAAAATACCTAAAACCCAGTGTACAAATTTTGGCACAAGGTTAGAGCCTGGTGCATTTGTGGGTAAAATTCCTGTTATTTTTCTTAACTTCTGCCTGCAGTACATTTTTTGAATCTGGGTGACTTGAGAGCTGGATGCTGCTTTAATTTCCCAAAGGTTAAGCCTTTCTTTAGTATACCACCACTTTGAATTTACACTTGGAAAAGGGGCAGCATTTTTCTTCAGGCTTGAAAACGCTGTCGTTCTGCTGCTAGAATATAAATAAGTAACACAAGGAAATACTTGACTGGTGATGGTCTAGATCTTGATTTGCCACTTGGTCGAATAATATGTGTAACTGCATTTCCAAATAGTCCTTATAGTATAAAAATTACTATTTGGTGGTTTTTATTTTTCATTTTTATTTTAAGTATAACTGCTTTTTCTTCACTAGAATGGTGTGAGGCATTACACTAACCCTGGATCATTGGATCTGATCACTTGATAAGCTGTTAGGATAACTTAAACTAGAAATTCACGAACTCTGGGTCTGTGTTCAGTGAAGAATACAGCCTCTGATTCTTGTGGAATGATATACAACCAGCTTAAAATTGAAATCTCTTGTGTGTAGGTCTAAAAACACTAAATCTGCATCCATAATTACATTGCTGATTGATTTTAATTCCTTTTTGGACATGAATGCCTCTCATTGTGAGTTTGAGTTAGTTTTACTGGCCCAGTGACCCTAGTAGTTAATGTAATGCATTTATGTAAACCACATTTATAGTACTTGATCTAATTCAGATGGGTTTTTATTTCTTGAAAACAGTTATTTTTCTTTTTGTTTACTAGCATGTGTATAAACACAAATCACATGTTTCATAAATAAAGTTAACATTCTTTTAGCCTCCTGTGTTCCCTGGCATGTCTGTATTACATTTCTAAGTAGCATCTTACCATAAGCTGACATAGATGTCTCAAAACAAACAAACAAACAAAAAATCTGGTGTGGGAGGGAAGGCTTAGTGCTAGTTAGAACTAATTAAAGTAAATGCAAGGCAAAGCAAAAACATTCCCCACTTGTTTGCTGTGACTGTATCTGGTTGGTTTGGGTTGTGGGTAGCCATAGAGAGGATGGAACGTTGCATCTGTCTTTAAAAATCCTCTCTCTATCTCTCACTGTTAAGGCCCTGCAGTTTCAGGTGTGTCTAGTGTTGGAGACATAAACAGTTTTATTCTTAAAACTAATGCAGGTTTTAGCCTAAAGTGTGGGAGTTTTGTTTGTGTGGGATTTTTTTAAATACACAGTGTGTATTTCAAAGCAGAACCTGGATCTTAGTGTGGAAGGAATAAATTGCTGGAAAGTTTGCCTATTATTGTTGAACCGTAAGGCACCAAAATTAAAACTAGTTAATTTTTTTTAAGAAGATGCACAGAAGCTTATACTTCAAGTATTTCTTTGTTGTCTTGCTCTTATGTTACACTTCCAAATCTGTGCTGCTGACCTTCTGTTACTACAGCCAGATCATGAAAGGGGATTCTTTTTAGTTTAGTATTACCATTTCAGTAACTGCAAAGATCTCTTGTTTGTATTTGTCCTTAGAGGCTACAGAAATGCAGTCGTGCCCATTGTTTTAGCGCCGTCAAGCACAAATGTCATCCTTCCTGGCTGAACTTCTAGTTTAGCCAAGCCATCAGGTTTTAGGAAGCTGCTTTAAATTAAACCTAGCACTCCAGCAGTGATACTAGCCTTTTCCTCCTGTTTTCTGTCAACTTTCTTTATGATAGTTTTTGTTTAGTCTTCTGTTTGAAATGGGAGTTGGTACATTGATTGTCAGTTCTGGGATTTTGGGTTGACTCTTGGGTTTTTTCTCCCAATTCTTCTGCAGTATTATCTTAGAGTTGTATACAAGTTTCATGGAGATGTTTCTGCTTGACTGAGTTGAGGGACTGGCAGGACATAACTTCAGTGGAAATATAAAGGGAGGGAAAAAAAAGACAAAAGAATGTAGGACTATTGAAAGATGGCCATTGGGCAAACGTGCTAAATAGTACGTTAATTATCTGCTTGATAACTGTTTAGTAGAAAGGGGTGCTATCACCTCCTTTAAGAAATTAGACTGTTGCATGCAGGCCATATAATAACTGTTTCCTAAAAAAATGTAGGACCTAATTAATAGTTTATTAACTGTTAGGTTTCTGTTATTGGTCAGTACTAGGCAGTTTAATGCTAGGCTCCAGTAGAGAGCTTTCCTAATTTTGTATTTGCTTCTGAAAAATGGCAAAACAATAGTGATTGTGCCTGCCATTAGAGAACATGGGTGTGTTTTTCCACATGTTAACAAGAGTGGCACATGGAGCATGGCACTGCAAAATAGTTGATCAGACTTCCTTTTTAATATCGCTTGGTACAAAATGATCTGAAAGGAAGGAAAGTTTAATTTCTGGTAAAACTTGTAACAGAAAGGTCTCTCTTTCCAGACTGGGGTGTTCCTCTCAAAAAGCACGTTTTAAAGAACTTTCAGTTAGCAATACAGTAACGTTGGATGTGCTTTCCTGAACATACAGATAAGTGATTAGCTGGAGTGAGGAATAATCTCTTGCATATAGATATTTTTGCCCCAGACTCTGCTAAAACTAATCCCTTGAATTCTTCTGCTGCATTAGGTAATGAAGGACAAGTTCTTTTTCCAGTGAAAGATTTTAATATCTCTTCTGATCAATTTAGTGACCTCTTGAGGAGAGCTGTTCTAAATTTTTCAGCAATTTAAGGCATAATAAGCATGATTCAGGTGTCTTTCTGATAATGTTTTACTAGTGTAAACTTAATTACTGCTTGTGATATAATATAATTCAGTGTACTGGAAAAGGAATGAGATAAGAGTTACCCTTTTAACATGTGGAAAAACTGCACTTCAGTATTAGTTCTCAATAAACACAGCAGTCCCTCTCTATCTAGTGTTCTGGGGCATTCATTCCTTCAAGCTGTTCTGGTAGGTAGCTGGGAGGGAGGAGTGCTGTTGAAGCAGATTAAAAACTCACAGGGTTGTGCTCTGAATCCGTGTTTTCATCATCAAGACTAAGCTTTACACTTTCTTGCTTTTGTTTGTTTAGTACTAGGCTGCTATTAAAAAGCTGCTTTTGGTCTGATAGAAAGGAAAGTACTAAATTCTCACAGTGCCCAAACTAATTTGGATAGTATGGCTTGTGGCCTGAGAAGAAAATCAAAAAGAAATCCGTTTTTATAGGCTACTCCATCATTATCAACACATTTTATTTAAATAATTTAAACAGTTGGTTTTTTTCTAGACAAAGTGGTGGGTTACTTTTATGGCTGATTTTTCAGACTGGTGTTTTTATTTGTGTTTTGTGTGGGGTATGATGAGTTTGGCCTTTTTAAACTTATTGACAAGAGGGGGTCAGAGTTCACATTTAAGGACTGATGTTGCCTGTATTTTATTCTGACAGGCAGCTTCTGTGTTCATAAAAGTGTGACTGTGTATTTATAAATGTAATTTACAGACTACACTGAAAATAAGTTTCCTCTACAGATGCTTCCTTCTCAGATAAATATAACTTTCTTTAAATCTGTTTTAGCTGCAAACTGGCAACTCCACTTTGAATTTTGACCCCTTTGAACTTTAAGCACTTGTAAACATTTGACAAAGGTCCCTCTCTGAGATACTCTGGAGCAATAAGTTGATGTTGGGAGATTATATTAGTTTCTTCTCATTGACCAAATAGGCACTCTCTTAAGCTATCATAGATTTGGACTTTATTTTGAATAAATTCAAATTACACTAGATTGGAAATGTGCCTCTTTCAGTGGCGCTCAGAGGATATAGAGCAGACTTACAGACTAGAGTAGAGGTTAACTATTGCTATGTTTTGACTGTAGAACTTGAATATGTGTTTAATTTTTTGTGAACAGATTGATGACTCTTCTGCATCTATTTCTCTGGCCCAGCTTACTAAGGTATATATATATATTCTTGTCAAATACTTTAAAAAAAGTGTTTGCTTCGTATTTTTAAATTTATCCTGTGATCTATAGTTGGATAACTGTTGTAATTTGAACAAAACTTTAAAATATATTTTTAATAATTTAAGGTATTTATTTTAACTTTAAAATGTGTGTATATTTTGATACTATCCTGTAAAGAGTAGTTCCCAGTTTGGGAAGATAGAAGGGGAGTACCTTATCAGCCTCAACATAATGTTGCAGTATTACTCATCTTCAAGACACAAAGAAGAAGCACTTCAGAAGCTGTTTACCGTTTTTCATACGTTTTCGTTAATTTTGCGTTGGAAACTTAATACAATTTTGCAGAAGAATTTAATTGGCTGTAAGTTATGGACATTCCAGGGGGAATTACAACAGCCAAAATAGAAGTGTTTTTGTAACATGGACAATTGCATGGCTATTTTTGAATTTCTAGTCGTTACAGTTACAGATCCATTCTTTGAATGCTGCACAATTTCATAAATTGTAGTATCTAAACAGTGGACAACATGATCTAATTTGTTTGAACGCAGACTGTGTAAATTGTGTAAATGTACCTAATTGTTTATAGGAATATACCAATGTGTATGTGTGGCATATTAGCAGATGTGACCTTCTGAAACTGTTGTAATGCCATGTTTTGCTATGAACTGCTTGCATTTTTTGCTCAACATTGTGTGACTTTGTCTGGGAAAGCACTAGTGATTGCACTTTGTGGAAAGGCGTAGTGCTAGCCAATTCCTAGTCTTTATAAAGCTACAAAGATAGAGGAGGCAGGGCCTAATGCAGAGTAGATAGTTCTTTCTTCTGAAAATAAAGGCTGGAGTTCATTTCTGAGAAGGAGAAATCTCTTCCTGCTGTTAACTTCTTCCCTCTCTCACTGCAGAAATTAAATTGTGTACTCTTGGGGGGGGGCCAAAAATATAGTTTGGAAGATAGCCACCAAAATAAATTGGTCTCCATTAGTGCTGTCCCTGAACGTGTCCTTGGTTCTGTAAACTCGTGAAGTTTTACTCTAAAATGTGAAAAACTGTCCAAGGTGGTGTACACATTTAAGCTTTCAAGAAAATTTAAGCATTTCAGAAAAATACAGGAGCGTAACATAAAGCAGCTCAAAACTGTGACTTACTCTAACCTCTTTAGTGCAGACTGGCTTAGCATGGAGGCGATGTGTTAACAATTTTCTGGTTTCTTATTACTATGTATTAAATGCCATATTTGAATTTTGGTCTATTCCTACTAATGTTTTGTGGGTTTTGGATGTGTTTTGTAAACCGTTTGGGTTCAAACAAATTAGTCAAGTATCTGTAAAGTTTTCTGTAAATGTTAATGGAAATGGTTTCGTAGCTGTCGATCTGGATTATGTTACTGTGGAGAAAAAAACTGTGTATATGAAACAACCATTTAATAAAATGTTGAAACTAGTTGGTTGCTTTTGTGAATGAATGCATATATAAACAAAAACATGAGTGGTTGATCTGAATGATAGGTGCTTGAAGGTCCAAATAATTTACAGTCACTCCCTTAGACCCTGCTTGTATCTGGACTAGTGTGTAATAAAATCGTTTTAACAAATACTACTTAAAAAAATCAGCTGGCTTCAATAATTTGAAGATCTAGTTTGCATAAGGTTTATATTACAATTTGTATGTTAAAAGGACATAGTCAACTGTCAAAAAATAAAAAAATGCAGGTTTTGCTTACTGTAGTTAAATCACAATATGAAGAAGTTAGTAGATGACAACAGGCAGTTTGCTCTGCCAACAGCACACAAAAAAAAATCGTTTGTCTTGCTGAGGGATTGTAAAAAACCTGATTCCTTTTAATACTTCTCTGTCAGAAGCTGAATTTTCAACAAGCAAGAACAACTTCCCCAGCTCTGAAGTTGTGTGTCCTTTTAATGCTGCAAAATGTAAATAATGATACTTCCATACATGTTTCTCAATTAAATATACAGTGGATATGTATTCCTTCAAATAGTCTGGAGCTTAAAAATCAGTTTAAAAAGACCGGATAGTATTTCTTTTTTCTACACGTAGCTTCAGTCCGCTTTGAAGACAATTGGATTGGTTACACAAGTCTTTATGTAAGGTACAAACAGAGCCTAAGGTTTTGAGTGCCCAAGAATGCTCTTTTCGAGTAGGTTAACAGGCACGTAAACATCATGTAATGGCGTAAGGACTCCCCAGAACATCTTCAGGACAAATATATTTTAAATAAGCAGCTGTTTTCATGCAACCTCAGCTAGCGTTGTGCTGCTCTTTACAGGATTGGATGAGTGGTGTTGTCTTTGGCTGTGTGGGCTTAAATGTGTTTCTAATGTGTGTGTCAAATAATTACCTGTTAAACAGACTGCCAATCTGGCTGAAGCCAATGCTTCCGAAGAAGATAAAATAAAAGCTATGATGACACAGTCTGGCCATGAATATGATCCAATCAAGTAAGTATTGATAATGTCAAATCTATTCTTTGAGGATTGTGAAGAAATTGTAGAGATATTTGTTTTAAGAAGAGACACACGTGCATACTTTTTTCTTTTTTTCCCCCCAAACCTTATAGTTACATGAAGAAACCCTTGGGTCCACCTCCACCCTCATACACCTGCTTTCGTTGTGGAAAACCTGGCCACTATATAAAGAACTGTCCAACCAATGGGGTAAGATTATGGGGGACTTCTGATGTTGCTTAGTTTTAAATTTATTTTTTTTTCATTTGGCAGATAATTAACAAGTACATGAACGTTCATATTAGGAATTGTTTCTCTTGGGGTGAAGTACAGAGGGAACTTTTGCAGTGCAGTGTTGCATAGCCCTTCTAATTCAAAGGAAACCTGGAGTTACAAATGCAAAATCTTCCCTTTTTTCTAGGTTGTGGACATTAAACATGTCTATGGATCTTTCTCTGTGAACTTTTGTATATATTTTGATATATTTCCATATTCTTGGAAATTTTTCTCTCTTTTTAACTGTTTTTGTGACAGTTCACATTTTTTAATGTTTCATACAAAAAGATATTTCTGTTGACCCCATCTATTGAATATTTGCATGTTTTAATTACACAAGTCTCTGGTTGAGTAGTATTGCTATTTAACATTAGTCACTGAATGTATAGGCATGAGATATGAGTTCAACCTCGGTACAATGATGGTGAAAATGTTTCTCCAGTGAGCAATTCAGAGCACTGAATTAAGCTCTCGTACTGAATTGCGCTTTGGAGGAGGAGCAGGTTCATGGCCCTGTCTCTTCTCCAAGTGGATGGTGAGCTAAGGGATATTTCACCCTTAAGGAACCCAAGTGAAGCCAAAGAATGTCTTTTGAGTTCAAAACACTGCTCAAGCCTATGGAACGTCCTGGCAATATTAATTTAGGGAAATAAGTGTTTTAGTGGAGCAACGCAAGCAGCCCTTACACTGGGTAAAAGGGGAGGATTAAAGGCTTTTGCTGCTTAAAATAATAATTGAAATCTCATTTTAAGATATGTCTATGTTTCTGTTCTTAACAGGACAAAAATTTTGAGTCTGTTCCCAGAATTAAAAAGAGCACAGGAATTCCAAGGAGTTTCATGATGGAGGTGAAAGATCCCAATACAAAGGGTGCTATGCTGACCAACACTGGAAAATATGCAATACCAACTATTGATGCGTAAGTATGGAATTAATCAGACTGACCAAAAAGTGCACAAGAGAAACCATGTGTAAATGCCTGAGTAACAATGCAACCAAGTTGGTCAGTGTCATTAATTACAGGAGAGGAAGCATTGTCGTCAGATCTCAGCCTTAAAGTCTGTGATGTTTTCTAATGTTAAAAAAGGGGGGTCCTGTTGTTCATACCCCTGGAAGTTGGTTAGACTTGTGGTGTCCTAAGAATCTGTATTTCTGCAGAACATTCCAGTAGTGTTTGTATTTGGAGTCACTCTCTTTGAAAGCTCATTTTGCTTCTGTTTAATGTTTCAAAGGCTTCTTGCAAAATTTAAAAAATAGTTGTTGGACTGAGATTTTTATCAAATCTCATGTGGGAAACAGACTGAATTTTTCCTGTTGCTGTAGACTAAGAAAATGATACTCTGTGTTGAGAACAGTGGCTGTTACAAAATGCACTTGGTAGCATTTCTGTTTTTCTGTCGTGGATCTCCTTTTGTAGAAGCTGTAACATAAGACTTCTTTCATTTATAAAATGTAATTACTCAGAGACTAGCTTGATCCTGAGCCTGCAATTTACGTTTACCCCCTGGCAAAGGAGAGATGGGATTCATTTCACCTGGCTTCTAGCTGTCAAAAAATTACTTTTTTAGTCTAAGCTAATTTTGTGGTTGATCCAATGAATGGGAGAGTTCTGCAGAAGGAAAATTGTTCCCTCCTCCCTCTTCTACGGTTGTGGCTTTAGAAAAGTAGTTTAAGCCAAATGTTGATGTTTTAGAAGGCTAATGTGAAAAATTCCATCTATTATCTTCCTTTGATAAAATCTAAAGCTTGGGAGAGTTTCCCTTTTGCCTATCTTTAACTTTTTTCTTTATCCTTCTGCCTCCTCCAGGGAAGCTTATGCTATAGGAAAGAAGGAAAAGCCTCCCTTTTTACCAGAGGACCCATCCTCTTCCTCAGAAGAAGATGATCCTATTCCAGATGAGTTGTTATGTCTCATTTGTAAAGATATAATGACTGATGCAGTTGTTATTCCCTGCTGTGGAAACAGTTATTGTGACGAATGTAAGTGTTAGTCCCATGTTTGTTAATTCGAAACATCAAATCTGATCTTCTCAGAGCAGAAACAGGAAATAACAAAATTACTTTGTTCCAAGTTCGATTTAATACTTGAGTATGCCCCGAATAGGAAAGGCCTCCTCTCATATCAAGGAAAAAAAAAAAAAAAAAGGCAGAAAGCTTTTTTCCTTTCTTGTGTATCTAGTTAAACTCTCTCCATGGAAGGATGAATAAGAGAGAAGTGATAATTGTGCAGGTGATTTCAGTATGACACAGTGAATGCATTTAGTCTGGCCGTAGTCCTTTCTCTTGTACAAAATGTCATGTCCAACTCTGGTGACTTAGTGCGGCCTACAACAGTCAGTCAGGCATTTAACCCACTTCATGGGAGAGTTGGTTAAAAACTTCCAGACTCAAACCTGCTAATGTATTTTTGAAATGTTTTATTCATTAACCTTGCAGTTGTTGACTTCTCACTGCGCTAGATACTGGAAAAAAAGACTAGTTGAAACATCAAGACACAGCCTGCTCTACATCTTCAAATGTTACAATAGTGAAATACCAAAACTGTGGTTATTTGCTGCATATTAGACGTTTTTTATGCTATTGAACATCTATAGCTTCTTGCTCTCAATTTGAAGACCATACTCACCCATTAATCGTACACATTTTAATAATTGATTAGAACTGAAAAAAATTCCTTAGTTTGTGTAAAAACTATTTCAATTGTTCTAATTATTCACAGGTATTAGAACAGCATTACTGGAATCTGAGGAACATACATGCCCAACATGTCATCAAACAGATGTTTCTCCTGATGCTTTAATTGCCAATAAGTTCCTACGCCAGGTAACACGATTACTTTTATGTAAACTGTTTGTAAGAACAGTCTGTTTGTAAAAGGTGCTGTTATGGTTTGAGAAAACTCATAACAATTTATTGTCGTGTGGACAATTATTCTGTCACCCAATGACCCCTCCCCACCCAGGAAAGGGGAATCGGGGAACGCAAAGAAACAGGAGGGTTGAAATGTAAATAGATTTAATAGAAGAAGAGTAAATAACTAACAGTAGTACTAAAGATACAGTATTGATCCTGACACTGACGTAAGATTTACAAGAAATATACTGAGCCAATTTTATCAGCAGGCAGCTGTGCACTCCCAGCAGGGACAGCACGTGGGACACTGCGAGTGCAACGGCTTTGGGAGGAAAGGGAGGCCTCAGGGGTCTGGCACTGGGGCAAGGAGTTGTCTGGATCACCGCCATCAAGGGAGAGGGACCTACACAGCAAACTTTTCTAATTTATATTGAATGTGACGTTCTTGGTATGCAATAATGCTGTTGGCCAGCTTGGGTCAAACGCCCAGGCCTTGCTCCTCCTCATCCCTGCACCTGGCAAGGCTCGAAAACACGGAGACCTTGAATCTCACAGAGCTTGGCTGGCTGTAAAGTCAATATTTTCATTAATTCAGACACTAGAGTCCTCCAAAAGAGCGATTTTCCCAGCATCAGAAGAAAAGTTAGTCCTCGGCCTCTCAACCCAGGACAGGTGCAAAGGGAAGGAAATATTTACATCTCCTTCAGCAAGGCTAAATTGAATAAAGTTAAATTTACATTTTAAATATATTGCCTATTGTTACAGATACAGAAGCTTAACAGCTCTTTAGAGACAACCTGGCAAATTCACTTCACACTTTTGTTTAACATGATTGCCTTACTTTCAATTCAGTGTTGGCACAGAAATACTTTAAATACAGATACGCAGTTACCAGTCATTAATATCAGTGTTTAATGTGATGTGTTCCTGTATCTGTATGTTGATTTATTTATGATTAATAGCATTTACAGGAATGCACAAGTAGTCTTATTCTGTGGAGGCTTTTGTTTGTATATCTACTGAAGGTTCATACTCTTTTTGTAAATTCTTGTAAAGTTTTTGAAAATTTTGTAAATTTTCCTGCCTCTAGGCTGTGAACAACTTCAAAAATGAAACTGGCTACACAAAAAGGCTCCGTAAGCAGATTCAGCAGCAGCAACAGCAGCAGCCGCAGCCTCCACCGCCACCACCACCTCCACCACCCCTCATGAGGCAAACAATAACTCGCAACCTACAGCCTCTCCTCCGGCCAGCAATTGCCAGACAGCAGGATCCACTGATGATACCATTGGCTTCTCTGGCTTCTCGTTCTGCTTTGTCATCCTTGGGCCCTGGTCAGTCTGGTCTGCCAGTAAATCCGTCTTCTGTTGTTGTTTCTGATCTTCCTCCAGCAGTGTCCCTATCTCTCCGGGGTGAAAAGCATGATGGACCTTTTCGGTAAGTAAATCTGTAGATCAACATGAATATAAAAGACAACAATGCTCGAGTTAGATTATGTTTCTTGAGCTTCTCAGCTAACAATTTATGTATCATTAGTGACAGTTTGAGATAGTTGTGACAGTTCTGGGTTTTGTGTATACTTTGAGTGAGGACTCTTTGATAGTTGGAAGCATGCCTCACACAAGGATTTTCTCAGAAGTGTTTCTTGTTTGCTTCCCTTATCAGTCATTCAGTACAGGTTTACACTGAATGAGGAATCTTTTTTTTCCTCAGGAGCCCTTTGATTTTAAGTGGCAAGCAATTCCTAAAGTAACCATTTAGTTATGTCAAACCTTCAAAATTGTTCAGGGCTTATATCCTTTCAACTTTATGCCTTGAAGGCAAGTAGCCACTGTCCAGAAGACTTTCAGGCTCAGATGTACCATTAAATACAAAGGATCACAATTCAAAAGAAGTTTTAGGGCAGCCTCTAAACTAGCGCATAAACATTTCTTAAGAGAATCTCAGTTCTTGCACTTTCCAAAACTGATATTTAGTGTGGGAGTTATAAAATACGTTTTCAGTGAGCTTTCTCTTTAAGTGCCAGTAATCCAGATAGACTTCTTGTCAGTGCTTCATTTGGAATTGGCCAACTTCATATTTGTAAATTAGTGTTTTCTCTCCTTGGACTTCATATTTCAATTATCACTTCAGAATGTTGTTAGAATGAAAAAAAGAAATTTGAGGTTTCTCATAATGATGCTGACCCTCTTTTACCTCCTGCTGCTCTCGTGACTGCTACGGAACTTCTAAACCTTCCCCTCTGACGATCAGAAGCTTGTTGGAAGAGAAGGTAAGTTTTATTTCAGCATACTGTGCAATGATTCTTGTATTTTAGTGGAGATTATTTTCTAACTGTTTGTATTTATTTGCAAGGGCTATCAGGTTCCTGTACTAAGACAACCAGCATTGCCAAGTCTTCTGGGCCCCCAAGGACAATCAATACCCACAACTGGTAAGTAACTGTAACTTGAGAATTTCTTCTGAAAAATTATCTTGGGATAAACTGAATGTTTTCTTTTTCCTCTCCCCACCAAAAGGTCATCCAATGAGAGCTGGTGCCATTCGCACAGCAGGTGGCAGACCGGCTTGGGAGCTGTAAGTATTCTACAGAAATTCAATATATTACTACTTGTAATCCGTTAAATTAGGCTATAACATGTAACTTAAACGACAGCTGATTTATAATGAAGTAAGTATGTACACAGATAGTTGTGGAGAATACAAGTCGTAAGTAATTTTTAAATGGCTCGAGTTAGCTTTAACAAAGGGGATCTCTGCTTGCAGTGTGATTATTTAAAGTAGAACTCCAGTACATAATTGAAAAAAAGGACTCTGAAAAGTGCACACTTTGTGGAAACCATAATTACATAAAAAAATTAAGTATCATTAAAACATCAGATGGAAAACCACCCCTTTGATTATTGGCTGAATAGGGCTGAAGACAACTGATTTGCCAATAGGAATCAGCCTCCAACATTTTTTCTTTAACAACTTAGTTGATACTGATTGAGCAAATTGTTGGAAAAGTCAACGCTGTTATTTTAGGGCAGTTTTGAATTTCTTCAGTTTAATTGTCTCAAACAGCAAGCTGTTTTCTATCAGCTGTAGAGAGGAGTCTGTTTTATCAGTTATTGCAGTGTTAAGTTAGTCCTTTGTTTTGGTATGTGTGTGTTACAGATAGATTGTAAGGGTGTATTGTGTTCATAAAATCTTAAAACCAAGGATCCATCCCACATGTTACCTAAAATCTCAAATTCAGTAAACAAGACAAAACCAGCTTGGGGACACGAACAGGCCAAATACATCATCGTGAAGGAACAGGTCCCTTCCAACTCTAACCATTCTATGATTCTGTGTACCTGGGAGGAGTTACATCGCATTTGAGAGAAGATTAGTTAATATCTGTGCAATACTTTGATGATGAGAAGTGTGAAGTATCAAGGAGTGGCAGAGGAGCAATGGGCACATGGGAGATTAGAGTCTCTTAAGCACGGGCAGTCTCCATCCACAGTTGCAGAGCTGAGTATAAGGGGATAAGGCTGAGAGAACTGTTGAGGGTGAGGATGTGGAGGGCAAGTATGAGAATGAGGAAGTGAGTGTAGTCTCTGATGAACAGAAAGCAGACTGAAAAACGCTTACATTGGGAAAGAACAAGGAATGCGCGCACCTCCGTGCTCCTGCTTTGTTCACTTTCCTCTTGAAAATCAGGGCAGTGTAACAAAGTGACACGTGCTTTTGGGTTTCTTTTGAAGTGCAAATCGAGGACGCCCGCATAGTGACCGTGCCCAGAGGACTCAGGCCCCATCACTACCAGCATCAACACCAGTCTTTGTGCCTGTGCCTCCACCTCCCTTGTATCCTCCACCACCCCATGCACTTCCTCTTCCACCTGGGGTACCACCACCACAGTTTCCTCCTCAGTTTCCACCTGGTCAGCCTCCATCTGCTGGGTACTCTGTCCCCCCTCCAGGATATCCCCCAGCTCCTGCAAACATGTCATCAGCTTGGGTACCAACAGCAGTACCAGCGGCTCATTCAAATGCCATCCCAACGACACAAGCACCTCCCTTATCTAGGGAGGAGTTTTACAGAGAACAACGGAGACTTAAAGAGGAGTAAGTATTTGGCTCGATGAAGTTGTGGTGTTTTTCATTTCTGTATTTCGGTAGCTGCAGTTACGCTAAAGTGCATCTGGCATAAGCAAAAATGACATAGTGTTTTTTCCACTATACTTTTTCGTTGCAGATGGTAAACGTGCAAAACTAAACCAAGACAAATGTAATTCTAAAACTTTCCCTAAAACTTGTAGGAATTCTAAACTGTTTTTGCTTAAATAGGATGTATCACCTTTTGCATTTGCATGCAGTATACATATTCTCATATTGGCCATGTTTTGTTTCTTGATGTCTTTTTGTAATAAAGGTCAAACTATAATTGTAATAAAGGTCAAACTTATTTTAACAGGGAAAAGAAAAAGTCCAAACTTGATGAGTTTACAAATGATTTTGCTAAGGAATTGATGGAATATAAAAAGATTCAAAAGGAGCGTAGGCGTTCGTTTTCCAGGTAACTGCTTTACATGTCCGTAATGGAGAAGCAGATTGTCTAGAAGAATCAGGAGGAGTTCCACTCCACCTCTCTGTTGTTAGATGGATTCGATCATTCCAGGGATGAGCAGCGATAGGAGTTTCATATGTAGGTTACTAGCTCAAAAGTGGCAGAGATTAGTTGCCTGATAGTTACAATTTGGCAGCAGATGTTAAGGAACAGGCGTCTCTTTTACTAAAGCTTCCCTGTAATGACATCCTTCAGCTCCTGGCAGCTGTGAGGAGGCTAGAAACTGAATAGGTCTAGTGGCTGGATTTTCTGCGACTCCCCATTCTGATTGTAACCATTACCTCAAAGCAAAGAGATAACGTGAGAGAAATAGTCTTCTTTTCCTCTTTTGGTTTTCTCACGTGGAGAGATTTTAACCTGGACTGCAAACTGATGTCTTTCGCTAGGATTTTGTTGACATTGTTAATTTTTTCTTAGGAGTTAAAAGATCAGGCTTGTTTTTAAGGAAATCTTAAATTAGTGAAGGACTTTGAGAGGAAGAGCGGTGCTAATGGACATATACAGAATAATGTGAAAGAGTTCTTTAAAAAATAGTAAAAGAAAAACTTGTGAAGAAGAAACTCAGGGTAGCTGATGTTTCCTATCCCAAAAAATTGCTTGGGCAGGAGTCTGAATATCTCTCTTAGTAATGCTGTTAGTATCTTTCCTAGAGTAATGGCATTGAGTCATATTACCAGAGAGTGTGTTTAGAAGCTTTTAGATAAAAATTTTCTTGAAATGTGGTTGCTGCCCTTGGTTAGAGCTAGAGGTGTGTGTGAAATTTTGCTAGGACGTCTGGCTGGAATTGTTGATTAAATAGTACAGTGTGTAAGATTGCAGTATGAGTATCTTAGATCCTCTACAAATTGCCAAATAAGTAGTGAAGTTAAATAGACTAAAATGGTATTTTAGTGTTCTAAGATGGCATAAATTGTGGTTTTTTGGTTTGATACCGTACTGTAGCCATTAAGACTTGCTCTCTTTGCATCTTACTGCAACAAAAATGATTTGCACTGCTCATGTTGCTGTAGTGAAAAATGTGTGCATACCAGTAGAGGACAGTATTCACCACCCTAAATCAATCACTAGCTGTTGTAGTTCATGTGATAGAAGTGAGTGGAAATAGACTTGCCCTTCCTGTATGTTTTTACGCTAACAAAGCAGCAGCTGTTCTGTCTTGTAAACAGAAACTTTTATGTGTTACCAAGTTCTTCAGTTTGCAGTAGCATTATGTCAGCAGCTGAAAGAAGCTTTGACATAAACATATGGAGAGGAAAAAAACCAAAACAAAACCAAAAACCAACCAAATTTGGGAGGAAAAAAAACTGGGGGAGAGTGACTGTTTTGAATTAACTTCATTTATGGTTTTTGTGTTTTTTTTAAGGTCCAAGTCCCCATATAGTGCTTCATCTTACTCCAGAAGTTCATACACCTACTCCAAGTCAAGATCAGGTTCCTCCCGCTCCCGCTCCTACTCACGGTCGTTTAGCCGTTCCCATTCTCGTTCCTACTCACGATCGCCGCCGTATCCAAGAAGAGGCAAAGGGAAGAGTCGTAATTATCGTTCTAGGTCAAGGTCACATGGCTACCACCGGTCAAGGTCAAGGTCACCCCCATACAGAAGGTACCATTCACGGTCAAGGTCTCCAGTATTTAGAGGCCAGTCTCCCACTAAACGGACTGTACCCCAGGGGGAAGGAGAAAGGGAGTATTTTAACAGATACAGAGAAGTTCCACCGTACGATATTAAAGCTTACTATGGCAGATCGGTTGACTTTAGAGATCCATTTGAAAAAGAAAGATACAGAGAATGGGAAAGGAATTATAGAGAATGGTACGAAAAATTTTACAAGGGCTATGCTGTCGGTGCTCAGCCTCGACCTCCAGTAAATCGAGAGAACTTTTCTCCAGATCGGTTTTGTCCACCTGGGACCAGACGAGAAAGTTCGCCATATGCTCGGGGACGTAGGGAAGAATATCCAGGTGGGCAGAGCCACAGAAATCGTAATCTAGCAGGAAACTACCCTGAAAAACCTTCTGGAAGAGAGACCCATGGCATTAAAGATCCTACAAAATCAAAAGAGAAGGAAGTGGAAAATCCACTGGGAGATGGCAAGGGAAAACATAAAAAACATCGGAAGAGAAGAAAAGGGGAGGAGAATGAAGGATTTCCTAATGCTGAGTTGTTAGAAGGTGCAAGAAAACCAAGAGAGACAGTTACAACAGAAGACGTTAAAACTGACTCTCTGTTCATGCTGCCAAGCAGAGATGATGCCACCCCTGTAAGAGATGAACCCATGGAAGCAGATTCTATTGCTTTCAAACCGGTGTCTGAAAAGGAGAAAAAAGAGAAGGATAAGCCAAAAGCAAAAGTTGACAAGACAAAGCGAAAAGTGGAAGCGACTGTTCCTCCCAAAAAAGATAATGCAACAAAACCAGCTAAAGCTTCCCAAGAGAAGGTGGATGCAGATCGTGAGAAATCTCCTCGAACAGAACCTCCTGTGAAAAAGGTGAAGGAGGAGTTGCCAAAGACAGAGAGTGTTAAAACATCTTCCTCTCAAAAGGATGAGAAGGCTCTCGGTACCCCACGGAAAGTTCACCCAAAAGTGGCAAAAGATCACCCAGAAACAAGACCAGCCAAGGAGGAAAAGGCAAAGAAAGACCATCCAAAAGAAACCAAGTCAGAGAAGCCCTCTAACAAAGAGGACAAGTCAAAAAAACCTGCTGAAAAAAGCAAACCCTCTGATGCAAAACCTGAAAAAAGAAAAAGAAAAGCAGATGAAAAGGCTGATAAAGAACATGAAGCCCCTTCTGCAAAGGCCCCAAAACCAGAACCTGCTGAATCGAAAACATCGCCAAAGGGGAAGACGGAGCCTGATGGTGAAAAAGGAGAACGAACTCCAGAAAAGGATAAATCTGCTTTTCTTAACAACCCTGCAAAAAAGATTAAACTTAACCGAGAAACTGGCAAAAAGATTGTGAGTGGAGAAAATGTGCCACCTGCAAAAGAACCTGGTGAGAAACCTGAGCCGAGCAGCAGCAAGGTTAAACAAGAAAAAGTGAAGGGAAAAGTGAGAAGAAAAGTAACAGCAGCTGATGGATCTAGTTCAACTCTTGTAGATTACACCAGGTACCTTATAATTTCTTTTCCTATTTTTAATTTATTCCTCCCCCCACCTCTTCCCCTGGTTGTGAAATTACTTATGGTGACAAAAGGAAGAGCAAAATCTGTGCTAAATGAGTGAATAGTCTGTGATCTTTCCTGTTAAACTGTGTTGGCTCGAGATCAAATTTGTTAAAGCGAACAGTCTTACCGAAGCAGTATTATGGAAGGGTAATAAGGTTAATGCATTGCTGATGCATTTCACCCTTACTTCTGGAGCTTGTTTTCCCCTCATTCCATGCTGACTCTTTGAGGAGTCCCCTCTATGTCTTCCTTCCAACCCCAGCTTACTGCTGAAGGCAAGGCTCACAGACGTGTCTATACCCTGCAATATTTTGCATTTTAAAAGTCATAATTATCTACTCTTGTCTGTATGACATGAAATTATACCTTGCAGAAGTAGCAGTTTGGTTGCCAATGTATTGCACGGAGTTTTGCTGTGAGTACAGTGCTGTGTTGACAGAGCTACACTGCTTTCAGCTCAGCACCAGCTTTACTGGCACTTACCTTGGAGATCTCTCTTCTATATTCTGCTGTGTGACACACAAGGGAAAAAAACAGTAATCTAGTGTGGAGCTGCTATTACTTCCATTTTAGCATCTAAAGAAGCAGGACAAAGCAAACTCAAAACATTTAAGACATTGCTGGAGACTTAAGATGGTGTCTTGATATTCTAAGAAGTTTTTAGAACATGCATCTTCCAAAGAACGATGTTGGGACATGAAGATAGGTCTTTGGTTGTGTTTACCTCTCCATAATTGCTTACTTACACGTTGAAATGAGAGTGTGCTCCTAATTTATCTGCTATTGGTAGAAATAGGACATGAAGGAATTACCAGATCAGACAGTCCCCAATCTGATAATCTTGTGTCTTTGTTAATTAAATGTGTGGTAGCAAGATACTAAATTAATTGATTGCTCATCATCTTAGCTAGTGGATTCATCCTTTCTCTTGTCCCCTTAATTGAAGGTTTTTTGCCGTTTTATAAAATGTGACAAAAGAGGTTGGTATGTGTAGTTCCCATTATTTATGTGCACTTTTTTTTTCTTCTTAGCACTAGTTCAACTGGAGGAAGCCCTGTTAGAAAGACTGAAGAAAAGCCAGATACAAAACGAACTGTTATTAAGACCATGGAGGAGTATAATAATGATATAACAGCCCCTGCCGAAGACGTCATTATTATGATCCAGGTCCCTCAGTCAAAGTGGGATAAAGATGACTTTGAGTCTGAAGAGGAGGACATTAAATCTACCCAGGTGCCCACAAGCATAGGAAAACCTGCAAGTGTTATAAAAAATGTGAGTGCTAAAGCACCAAACCCCATAAAACACACTGAAAAAGAGACGGAGCCTTTGGAGAAAACACAGAAAGCTATAAAAGAGGTGAGTTATGAAAGCTCCCAGCATGATGCAAAAAGTTCAAAAAGTTCGATGTCAAATGAAAAAGGAAAAACCAAAGACCGGGATCATTCTTTGTCAGACAAGGACACTTCTGAGAAGAGAAAGAGCAGTGTTCAGCCAGAAAAAGACCACTCGGAACGTGCAGCTGAACAAGGAAATGGAAAAAATACTTCTCAATCTTCCAAAGACAGCAGATCTTCAGAGAAACACGATACTGGCCGTGGATCCACTGCAAAAGACTTTACTCCTAACCGAGACAAAAAATCTGATCACGATGGCAACAGAGATCATTCTAGTTCCAAGCGTAGAGATGAAAAGAGTGAATTAGCGAGGAGAAAAGACTCCCCTTCTCGGAACAGAGAATCTACGTCTGTACAGAAGAGTAAGCCCAGAGAGGAGCGAGCGGAGCCGTCCAAAAAGGGCACTGGAGATGCCAAAAGGAGCAGCTACAGCCCTCCGCGGGAGCGGAAGCAGACTGATCACAAAGCTGCTCATGACTCCAAGCGTACAGCGGAGGAACTCAAACCTCAAGATAAAAATTCAGGAAAAGAGAAAGAGAAGCACGTCCCAGAAGTAAAGAGCAATAAGGAGAAAGAGCCAGTTGTTAATAAGCCACCTGTGAAACAAGAATCACCAGATGTGAAAAATGAGAAAGAGAACAACGTGGCTGGGCAGAACGATAAAAATGTTGTCAAGCCCAAGCCTCAGGTAAGCACCTCCTCCCGGCTCTCCTCCGATCTAACTCGAGAGACTGATGAGGCTGCATTTGTACCAGACTACAACGAAAGTGACAGTGAGAGTAATGTATCTGCAAAAGATGAGGAGGCCGCAGCAAAAAATGCTAAAGAACCGAAAGAAAAGGCTGTTGAAAAGGTGAAGGAGGATGCGGCAGCCCCCGTGGCGGTCGAGCAGCCTGAAGCGAGCAGAAGTCAAAGCCAGAGCAGTCCCAGCGTGAGTCGCAGCCGCAGTCAAAGCCCTTCTGAGAGTCAGACTCGAAGCCACAGCAGCAGCGCCAGCTCAGGAGAGAGTCAAGACAGCAAGAAAAAGAAAAAGAAGAAAGAGAAGAAGAAGCACAAGAAGCATAAGAAACACAAGAAGCATAAGAAACACCTCGGGAATGAGACGGAATTGGAAAAGAGCCAAAAACACAAACACAAGAAGAAAAAATCGAAGAAGAGCAAAGATAAAGAGAAAGAAGACCAAAAAGTGAAATCTGTCACCACATAGAATGACAGATAATTAAAAAATGACTTAATTCCTAAGTCATCTGTATTAAATTTTGTTAAAATGTAAACGAATTCAAGCGTTGTAAATAATGACATGAAAGACCCTGTGCTGCACTTAAAATATTGCTGCTTGATTATTTGATTTTTACATCAGAGCTTTATAAAAGTGAACATTTTGTACAGAATTGTGAGTTGTGACCATGTAACATGAAACGTTTTGCTGGGGCATCTTATTTTTAACCACCGTTAATTAGTTTGGGTGGAGTTTACTGTACTGTGAAAATTTTCACATTTGAATTTTTTTTTTAATTGCCTGGCAGAAGAAGCTGATATCAGTTATAAAATATCAGCAGAATGATTTGCAGAATACATTACAGCCCTGTTATGTCACTTTTTTGATTACAATAAAAAAGTTTTCAGTAAACTATCCAATGTGATGAGATTTCCAGTGGTAGCTGAACGTCGGGGGAAAACCAGCTGCCTGAGGAAGCTGGCTCATCGGTGAGGTGGAGGACAGATACCGTATCAGTGGGTTTGATTTTGAAAAGCCTTTAAATAACTTTAAAAGACTTTAAATCTTCTGAACTGATGGAATTGGGGGGAATTTTTTCATGTGCCAAGTGGACTTGGGTTTATTGTTGTAAAAGATAATACATGGCCCTGAAAAAACCACTGCTGACAGCTGGGACTGGTGGTTCTAAACTAACATTAGGAAGGACACTGTCCCATTTCAGCGTTGTTCTGTGGCTTCAGAAAGCTGTGGTCGTTCGCCACCAAACATTTACATGTATTTTAAGATGCCCTGTAATCTCTTACTTCCTCTCAACGATGCTGACCACCAAGATGTTGGTGATTTTTAAACAGAAGCAGCCTTCCGGTATCTGAAGGGAGCCTACAGGAGAGCTGGAGAGGGACTCTTTGTCAGGAAGTGTAGTGACAGGACGAGGGGTAATGGTTTTAAATTGGAAGAGGGGAGATTTAGATTAGATATTAGGAAGAAGTTCTTTACTGTGAGGGTGGTGAGGCACTGGAGCAGGTTGCCCAGGGAAGTTGTTGATGCCCCATCCCTGGAAGTGTTTAAGGCCAGGCTGGATGGGGCTTTGAGCACCCTGCTCTAGGGAGAGGTGTCCCTGCCCAGGGCAGGGGGCTTGGAACTTGATGATCTTTAAGGTCCCTTCCAACTCTAACCATTCTATGATTCTATATTAGTATTTTCCTACTCGGGTGCCACTCAATACATGACTAACCCTTCTGTTAAATGTGGGGTTCAGCAAATGGGTTTGGCAGAAAGCAGCCCGCTCGGAAGGCAGGCACCTGCTTTGAACAACGACAGGAAAGCTAGAAAATGTAAATTTAATTAGCTTGAGAACTTAAAGACAGATGTAATTTAAAAAGAAAAATAAAAAAGTGGGAGTGGTGGGGTGTTCCCACCAGAAGCCAACCTGGTAAGAAATCCTCATTGGGCATTAAGGGCATAACATGCCCGTGGCAGTTGAATCCACGAGTGACAGCCCTTGACTGTTGGCTGTGGGGTTTATCCTGAAAAAGTTCTGGTTGAAAGTGCCATAAATTAAAGCAGCATTTCATGGCTCCCTGCTTGCAGAGCCTGTTTTGTTTGGAAAGTGCCGTTGTTTGTAGGTGCTGTTACTGGTGACTTTAGCAGCGCAGAAAAAGAAAAGTAATAATTCCTCATGCTTTTCAGAGGCGGTGACCATCACATCTTAAATACTGGGTTGGAGATGGAGCATCCTTTAGTTCGGAACCAGAATTAGTACCGAATTTCCCTGTGTAGTAGGTTGTGTCTTTTCATGTCAGGGCACCCTTGGTTGATTTCAGGTGTTTTCCGCACAAGGTACAGCAGGATTTCCAGTTAAACCACTTGCATTTTTACTTCCATGTCTGTAATGGTTGTTAAAAATGCTCATCTGGCATCTCCTGTGTGTGGTGCAGGGAACTCCTGTCACCAGGGTAAAGGCCAGATCTACGGGAATGTGAAGCAGCCTCAGGCTCTCCCTTGGCAGGGTTTGTGCTCCTGGGGATGGGCCAGGGAAAACTAAAGATTTGTTTTGCACCATTCTCTGTGAGCAGCCTTTGGGCTCATGAAATAGAGAAAACTTAGGGCTCGGTGAAATGGGATTCTTCCTTGGGTCAGAATGTGTTAAGTGGTATTTATTATTGAGGTTCAGGATAATTGGTAAAGTTGCACGGAAGTGAAGTTTTGGAATAGCTCTAAAAACAGACAAAATCGTGTATTTTTATATAACCTTGCTTTGAAAAAGCTGTAGCCGATGCCTGTCTTGATGCTCAGTTAAACTCTGCTGTTCAGAGCCCTGTAGCAGCATTACTGATGGCTTTTCAGCTTCCTGTGAATGGAGTTCACTCTGCGCATGTGGAGTTTCTTACTGTTCCTTTTTTTCCAAGTTCTTGGAGGACCTGGGCCACGGTTACACACAGCCCTGAGGAGGTGATTGTTGCTCACCGTCATGTTTAGGACTGAACTTGAGAAGTTTGGATGCAGTGCCTGCAGCAGCGTGAAGGGCTGTGTCCCCACGGCGGGGGTTGCGGGAGGGTGAACTCTCTTGGAAGAGCTATTGGCATCAGGGGGTGAGATGGTGAAGATGGTTTTACCCCCAATGAAGGGGCGGCACCAACGTGGGCAACAGACTTAGAGGTGACAGTCCACAGCTCTGAAACGAAGGAGCGGTGTGGAATAGACAAGGGCGTGAGGCACAGGGGGATGTCACGCGTGGGTAGAGGAGAAAGTGAGGAAGCCTAGGTCCATAAATGAATTTTAGTTAGAAACCCAAATAATTGTTTTGCATTTTAGAAGTGAAGGCTGGGAGGGAAGGGTTTTTATCCGTCGTTAATGAAATAGGAGAAATAGCAGTTGAAATGGCCAGTGTGCTTTTGTGTAGTGTTCACCTGAAAAGGTTGATTGTAGCCAGCTGTAGGGCAGTTCAGTTCAGTAAAATACAAGGATCATGGGCTAAAGAAAAGAGTTCATTAAAAAACATTTAGAGAAAACTCCTGTGTGAATAGCAAGGGTATTTATTGGACGAAGAGCTTTTTTTAAACTGAGGGGTGGCGTTGCGTCTCAGGCAGCTGAAGAGCAAACCCTTCAAAGGGGGAAAGAATTGGAGTGTATTTACGTATTTATTGTAACATCGAGCCAAATTTAGTTGGATATTTTATAGTGTATACACGCACAAATGATAATAGGATGAAGAATGGTCATTATCAGACTGAAGAACAAGAGCTGGACCCAACCCTGTCTCCTCAGACTGGATGTGAGAGCAGAGGGTTGGCCCTCCCGCTGTAACGCAGGTGAGAACATCTGGCTGTGGGGCCATGGGGTGGGCGGCTGCGCTGGTGCTGCCCCCTCTGAGAACAACGTGGAGGTGAAGCTTCCTTCATGGTGGATCTCACCTGAGAAGCTGGTGACAGTGCCTTAAAATTGTGGGGTTTGACCAGGCTGCTTAACATCTGGAGTCTGTGCCCTCAGCCTGAGGGTTCAGAGCCATGTGGCTCCTTGCACCTCAAGGAACAAGCCAGAGCTGTGGGGAGCCAAGAGGAGCTGTGGGAGTGCCCAAGCAGTGGGGACACTCCGTGGGGCAGGGGGGAATCGGGGCTTTGACATGGAAGAGTTGAGACCAAAGCACAAGAAGGGAAGCTTGGGGTGGCCACCAGTAGCCATGGCAAAGGGCTGGGCTGGAGTCCACCAGCAACTGCAGACCTTCCTGCACTGAGCAGAACGCAGCTCTCCGCTGGGAGCACTGGGAGAGGGGGGTTGTGCGAGCTGCATTCTTGACAGCTTCTGCCAACTGCTTTTTCTGAATGAGAATGAGGTTTGTAGGTGTGATGATGGAGAAGGTGATGATGGGTTTTGTCAGTTGTTCGCGTGGGTTGTATTGTCTGATGGGGAGCAGCCGAACAGCGGGCTCGGGGAGATGCTGTAGGAAGCGTAAGGGTTCCTTCCTTACGTGATGGGTGTCTGATGTGCCCCAGAACAAAGAAAGAAATGGGTAATTTGCGTCTGTGACTCTTGTTACCACTGAAAAAGAAATGGTTGTGTGCAGGTTCCCAAATCCCCACAGTCAGAGGCTCCGCCATACTCACGGTGCTGTTTTATGGAGCAGAAGAACCCTGCTCTTTGCTGTCCCTTCTCGTTCTGTGTGAGCTGCAGAGGCAAACCTGGACACGGAGATGGGTTACAAACAGGGGCTGAGTCCGTACGATCTCGATGTTCACTCTGGTGAGAAGCATCTGGCTGTTGGGGGCTTGATGGACCTCACAGTCACCACATGGTTTGGTCACTGTAGTTAAAGGCACTACTACATATTATTTAATATCTTTTAGGTAAACAGCAAAAGCAACACGTACTTGTCCAGTCTCTGTAATGATCTTCACCCTGACGGGGTTGGACGTGCAGCTAACCCTGCTCATCGTCTTAGATCAAATAGTGGGGTTTGTGGAAAGAGGGAAACGGAGCATAATTTCTGTGTGCAGCCCAGTAGCTCCTAAGGCTGTGGTGTTTGTCGCTGAACTTTTTTGTAAGATCCTGACCGAGGCAGGCAGAAGCACAGCTTTTGCAGAAACGATGGACAAATTGCTTCTTGTGTTCTTGCCCGGCCAGCCAAAGGGTTCACTATTTTAGAGGCTGAGATTTCTATTGACTGAGCTTTGCTTTTCACATTGTTACCCTGGAACTGGGTTCCATAGGAACAATTTTAATGTAAAATAATCACATTGAGAAGGTTAGCCAGCCGCTCGCTGTGATTCCTGCATGACAGCAGCTGTCAAGTCTGTCCGTGAGCAAAGCTGGCTGGAGCGGGCCATGGGGCTGGCCATGGGGCAGCTCTGGGGTACAGTGGGTCATGAGCAGGGTGGCCAGGGCAGCCAGAAGGGGGAACAGGGCCAAAGCTGGGCTGTGATCACACCCTGGGTGGCGGGTGAGCAGGGGACCCTGCAGGGAAGGTCACCTCCTGGTGGGCACCAACCTGTGGTGGGGGGAGGCAGCTGCTGCTCCCAGGTTTAGTTAACAGGTCAGGAAGAGAAAGCAAAGACAGCCCAAGGTTGAAGGAGGTAACACCTCTGAGTGAGACTAATTAAAAGGAAGAGCTAATCAAGGCCTGGAGCTTTCAGGAGTCCCGCTGGGCTTGGGGGATGCCGGGCGAGCTGATGGGGGAGTGCACCTTTTGGGGGGAGGAGGCTCCCTAATTAAAAAGGGAGAGCAGTGCTCGGTGGTGGGGGTGGTGGAAGCTCTGCTGAGCTTTGAGACCATCACCCTCTTGTAGCCACTCTGCTGCTTGATGGGTCCAGGGTCCAGGACCCAGCCAGGGTCCCACCACGGCGTGGCTGGGGCATGGGAGTGGAGCTGGACTCCTGCCCGGGGTTGATGAGTAATTAAGTCCTTCAAGAAACACTTTGTGAAGCTCAAGACCTCTTGGAGGACAAATTCATCTCCTCTCCAGCTCCGAGATGATTAATCCAGGGCTTGCACAGGGAAGCTGGGCTCCAGCGCGTGGGGTGGCTGGGGGCTGCCAAGGTCCCAGCCCTTGGGAGGTCCAGCTGGGCTGGCAGCAAGGGACAGACCTGGTGAATGGAAGCATGGAGATGGGTGGTCCTGGGGCAAAGCTCTCATCCCAGCCCTGCAGGGAGGGCTGATGGGGATGTGGCAGCCCTGACCCTCCCACCCCGGCTTATTTCTGGGGATGAGGCCAGGGTGTGTTTGGGAACTTGCAGGGCTTTTTTTTTCCATTCACTGTTTAATTTCTGAGTTGTTAGGCTCCTTTTACAGCTGAATAATTGCACTGCTTGAGCAATTCATGGGTTTGGAGCGTTCCTCTGTGGAGATAACAAGAGAAATCTCTGCAGCCTTGTGAAGGCTGCTCAAATTTGCCTGGCCAGAGTCAGCCCCTGAAATGCTTCTGCTTATAGAGCGAGTGTGTAAGATCCTTATTTTGTTGTAAGTTTTGCTTTGCAAATTATTAAGTTAGAATTTTTGTTGCAATTTGCATTTCAGTTTAAATCCTTTAAATTGTTTTCTCCAGACCTGGACAAAATATTGCTGAGCTAGGTTTTAATTTTTTTTTTTATATAGGATTTTCAGCAACAATATTGATTAAATCTTTTGTGATAATGTTAGAGAATCGAATACCTGAAAAACAGCAGAAACAGCTCAGACTTTCCCATTCCCACACTGCCCTGAGAGGGGTGGGTGTTTAATGTGTGTTAGCCTGTAACTTCAGAAAGGACACAGTCTTTACTTCCAATTATTTTCACATCTCATTTTCTATTTCCCATATCTATTTCTGTTGTCCAGACCATCTTCCTCCACAACCAACCCCCTCTGGTGTGCTTGAATTATTTGTAAATATGATCTGATAGGAAATATTTTATGAAGATAACACCTCTTCCTTATCTCTGTTTATTTTCTGCTGCAGCTGTGGCCCTTGCAGATGGGCTGCGATCTGTACAATGGGCTCCTGCACCTGAAACGTTCATTCATTTTTAGCTGTTCCTCTCTAGCTGAAAAATACATTACACGTGAGGGCAGAATAAAATACTACAGCAGTTGTCATCTCTTCTGAAATACATTTCGTGCTTTAAACGTCTGCAGACAGATTTCTCTCTCTTTGGGTGACAAACAGGGGAAGCCATGGGCTCCTCCTTATCCGTCACATCTTAGTTTTTGACACCACTCGCATGGAATATATTGATTACAGTTATTTAAAGCACTGGGAGGTTTCTGCTTTAAGTGTTCAAACCTCTGTGCTTCTTTTTTTTGCTGAACTGTAGCTGTGGGTGATGTTGTTTCGGCGTCTGTCGAGCGCTCTGCCCGCAGCCACGGCGATGCTCGTGTGGAGTCGAGGCGGCACGGCGGGCTGACACGCCGCTGTTTTCTTAGAGACAGCAGGTAGGGTAGTTTGCTTGGGTGTAATGTCTTTCATTTAGCCTCCCTAATGTATAATCCTGGAGTCAATTTCAATTAAAAGTGAAATGTTTTGATGATTCCCAGCCTTACTTTAATTCCCCTCTGTGTAGAATATGCTGTAAGTTGATAAAGCATAAAATTAGGCACTGCAAAGCCAGTGCGGGCAATTCTCACTGCCTTGTCAGGGGAGTTGGTGGGGCAGTTTATAAAATAACGGGCTTGGTTTTGTCCAAAATCTACCGTGTTGGGCTTTTTTTTTTTTTTTCCTAAATATTGGGTTGTTCTCCAAGCATTTACTGTTACACTGCTTTTCTCGGCCTATTTGATCCTGTTGGCTCTTCCCTAGTGCAAAACCAAACCTGGAGAAACCAGGGCACAAGGCAGTGGCATCAACTAGATCAGCCACCTCCATCAGGCACCGCCACCCCCTTTCTGCTGGCAGGGGCTGGAGAGGCACTGTGGGATGCTGGGGGGTGCCAGCCTGTCTGGGTGATCCTGTTGTTCCTGTCCAGCCCCATCTCCAAGCCCCCTCCACCCTGGCACCAGCAAATGCAGGTCCCAGGGTCACCCTGGTCATCTCAGGGAGACTTTCCCGCATCCAGAGCATCTTTGTTTCCCATCAGCTAAGTGGTGGGGTTTTTTTTCAGGAAACGTATTTTCCCATTCCTGGTCTGAGTTCCTGCATCTTTTTACCCAGATTTCTGTGTACTGACACTTTCAATCTGCCCCGACAGCTCGCTGCTGCTGCCAGCGAGCATCTCCCTGCCTAATGTGCTATGAGGGTGTGGGTGCAAGTGTCTCTGCTTGCTCTGATGTCCACCAGCTCCCAGGTAAGAGCTCACAGGCTTGGGGCACCAACTCATGGCTGGTGTTTTGCAGGTGGGCTCACACAGCTTTCTTCCTCCTGTGCTCGGTGCATGGAATGCGTGAATTGCCAGTGCCTGACCTGGGCTGGGAATTTGGGACACGCAGTGCCAGCAGTACAGGTACCAGGTGATTCTCAGTTCCCCTGTAGATGGTCCCAGCTCCATGGCACGTGGGGCAGGACACCTTTCCAGACCCACCACAGCTGCATTCATCATCTGTGCAACACCAACATAACATCCCGTTGGGTCGTGCCAGGCTCGTCTGGGCAGGGGAGACAGTGGGAGGGTTTTGGAGGAGGATGGTGATGAGGAGGAAGATACTGTGTGGAGCACAGGGTGCCCAGCAGGACTCCAGCCGGACTCAGGGATGTCTGGACCTGGTGCTGCCCCTGCTTGGTGGGGCTGACATCACTGCTGGGCACGGAGGGGGGCCACACGCTGGCTGCCAAGCCTCTGACCCGCTTTCCCTCCCCAGGCAGTGAGGGCTTCGCTCACAAATTCAAAGTCCTAATCCAGCGCCAGGCTGCTGGCAGAGCCCGCCCCGGCAGGTCTGCCACTGTCTTCTCCTCCTCCTCTTCCTCCAGTGGAAATGCCTCAGCGAGGTCTGCCAACACCAGCTCCTTCGAGAGGTAAACAAGAGTTGAATAATTAGAAATTATGCATTCGGTGGCGAAATTCCTCGGCTTTAATTTAGATCCTCTCCACTGCCGTGTGTCTCGCGCGGGCTGGGCTGGTGGTGGGAGGCAGGATGGGGCAGCTCTGGCCAGGCACCATCCCACCCCATCACCCCTCCATGGGACGGGGCAGGAGGAGGCTTTTGCAGGAGGTTTTTCCATCCACATTTCGTGCTTATATGTGTGTGTGTGTGTGTGTGTATGCAGACACCCAGGCTTTTGTCGCCCTTTTGTGTGTGAAACGGTTATTTGGTAGCAACGAGCAAGGGCTCCTTGCCAAGTCTGCCTAATTAAGATTAAGCATATGCAGATTCGCCTTGTTTTCAGCTAATGACAGCTGCAAACAATTATTTGTCATGCTGGCTGACTGTTGATTGGTAAAGGCGAGGCCAGGAGAGGACTGTACGATCTGCCTTTGTACGGCGGCGCTACCGGCCACGGCCATGGGTTTTATTTTGTTTTGTTTTCCGCGGGGTCTGGTTGCCACTCAGACCTCAGCCCGTGCCCTTCGGTGGTCCCTGGCCACACGAGGTGGCTGGCTCTGGCATCACCCACCAGCTCTTTGGGTTGGGATCTGCTGGAGGTGGGGTTTTTTGTTTGTTTTATTTTGTTTTGTTTTCAGCGTTGCCATCAGCATAGGCACATCATGATGTTTTCACAGGAAAATAAATAAAGATGTCTGCAAACGTAGCTGACATCTGTAGCTGCCAAGCCAGCAGCCTTCATCAATTTTCTGCAAGCTGAGAACCAAAGCAGAGACTAAATGAGGCGGGAGGCTTTCTGCCCACAGTCCTGCTCTGAGTGATGCTTGGGAACCACCTTGGCATCTCTCCAAACGCCTGGGCTTCTTAAGGATATTCTCACAAAGAACTTGATTTAATACATCCTTCTTTTTTTTTTTT
>VXBW01007606.1:41092-135494 GCA_013400375.1 Thinocorus orbignyianus
TTATCATTGCTACTATGCCAATGAAAGGAGAGGGTTTTTCTGACAAAAGGATACCTGAGCAAATTAAATACTCGGTGTCACAGATGAAAACATTCTGCGTTGTTTTTAGGACAGCATGGAAATGAGGACATGGTGGAAAATAGTCACCGCCAAGATATAATTATGTTCTGTTTGACATATATCCAACTTGGGGATGTGTCCTCGTGGACATACATGCTCTCACAGTGTCCCCTGCCCTGCAGCCCCCAGCCTGGTGGAGGGGGACACTCATGGGTCGATCTTCAGATGCATCCATATTCCTCCCTGGCTGTTTTGGCTGATTTCTGTAAACCTCTCTCAGCTGTTTCTAACCCAGGGTCCCCCAAGGGAGAGCCAGGGCAGCTCCTGCTCTGCCCCATGCATATGGGGTAGCATGAAAGCTGAATGCCAAGAGTTGGGCTTGTGCCCCCAGAGCTGCTTGTGTGCTGGCTATGGTCAGGCTGATGATGGCGGTGAGAATTTGTGTCCTCCACCCTGAGGGCCAGAAGCAAACTGCACTGGGAAGCTGAAAGGGGCTGAGATGCAGAATTCCTAAGGTGGGGAGGAGACAGAGGCACTCCCATCCTGTCCCATCCCATCCCATCTGCAGATGGATCCTCAACCACTCGCACTCCTGTACCCTGTGCAGGTACTCGGTGGTCACTGGCCATGTCCCTAGCACTGCAGCTCTGAAACGTGCCCATGTTCCTCCTGCGAGGAGCTGAGTCAAATACTCAGACACTTCTGAGAATATTTTTGATCATTCCTGATTTTAATTGGGTTTACTTAATTATTATTTACTTTGACTGAAGAAACTGTTGTATTTAAATAACACTGTTTTTGCCAAAACGCTGTCATGGAGAAGCTGCTTTCCCTTTAGGAGCCCTTAAACATGGGCTTCCTTCCAAGCCCCTCGGTTTGGCGGCACAGGGAGCATCATCATTGCTTGTGCTCCTGCTTCTTCCCAGTTGGGAGTGAGGTTCTGTGCTAAGGGACGGCTCTCCCAGCCCCATGAGGGTGATTGGGAGCTCTGTCAAGGTTTCACATGGACCTCTAGTGTTTCCTCTTGGAGCCTGGCAGGGGTGAAGGTCTTGGCTGTGAATGTCCTGCAGCCAGTCAGACTCTGGTGTGCCTTGAGGAGTTTGGGAAGTGAAGGGAGAACAGATCCAAAGGGCATCTGCAAACGCAGGAAGGGTAAATGGCTGAACTCAGAAGAGTGGTGGGAAGAAAGCTGAACCTCGAGGGATGAAAAGCAGCCCGTAATTATAGATAGCAACAATAACGTGGGCTTGCACTGAATTATAAGCAGACACATTCTTGTTTCAGTCATCGTGTGTAGTTGGTTTTCATTCCTGTATTTTCCCTTTGTTTCTATCTCCTTTTCTTTTTTTAAAAAAATCACAGTTAAACACCACCCAAATTGTCTTTGGAACTGGAAATACCACCTTGTAACAGAGCTGTGAACTTCCACTTACTGCTGATGCTTTGCCATCTGGCAGTTTGTGACAGAGCCAGGCAGGTGATGCTCCACAGGGGCCTGGGTCTGGCATCCCGACCCCCTCAGCGGGTGAGCAGGGTCTGTGGGGCTTCAGGAATTCTCCGCTGTGCCACAGGCAGGACAGCAGGACAGTCCCAGACAGACGACATGAAATCATGCCCCTGCTCAGTTCAGCATCCAAACTCGTGTTGGCTTGAGAGGGGCCAAGGTTACATTTAGGATCCTCCTTTGACACCGTGGCCCTTTTCACATGTCACCTCACGACCTTGAGGACTGTGAAAGCCTGGGCAGCTTGGGAAGGCAGAAGGGAAGGAGCTTGTAGGAAGGTACTGGGTATCTCGGAGGACTGAGCCCAGCAGCCCTGCATTAGTTTAGTGAAACAGCCTTTCTTTAAAAAGCTGCAAAGACAAGTAGAGCCCTGGTATCAGAGTGTGTTTGCAGCAGAGCAGCGCTTTCCTCCCTGCTCAGGATTACTCGTCGGTGTGGGATACGCTGCAGCTCTGATGTATGTTTTGATGTCGTCTAATGAGCATCTTGTATGCTTCTGCTATCACTGCCTGGTGTATTGGAAGGGAATCTGTAGCTATTACACGCAGGAGATAGGAAAAACCACCCATTTGTATGTGACTGTTTTCTGATTCAAGCTGCTGAATATTCAACAAAAATCATTTGTGACCTATATTCAGCATAATTGCTGTTATTGCTGGGTAGGTAGCGGAAATGTCAGTGCAAGTACCACAGAATGTGGTGCTTGTCTCCACATCACGTTGTGCAAAAGGTGATTGGGAAGGGGAGGGAGGCAGCAGCCTCCAGCCGCTTTGCCAGTGCCTCCCTGCTCCTGAATTTCCCATCGGGAAACCCTTGCATCCCCAAATCTTGGTGGAAAGAGAGTGCGGCTCTAAAGAAAATACAAAGCAAATCTAGGTAGAAGAAGAGGTAAATCCCACCGGGATGCTCCCTGCGTGGAGGACCTCAGTGCCTGGGGGCTGCCTCTCTGGGACCTGCCCTGCAGCCAGGGCTGTCTGGGGACATGGGGTTTGGGGTTCACCCTGAGGTGCATTCCAGGCTGTGGTGCTGGTGCTGGGGAGCTTCATCCCCCATCCCTCACATCACTGCTCGGACCATTTCATCCGAATTTGCTCCGGTCAGCTGGTTTTGTGCAGGCAGAGGCAATAAGTGCTGCCCCTCACAGTCCCCCCCGGGCTTGAGGCTGGGACAGGGCGAGGGGCTGCAGGGGTGGTGGTGCCTTTCCCCCCGGCTCCGCAGGGTTTGGGCTTTCCCAGCATGGCAGAGACGCACCCCTGTGCAAACACTGTCCCTTCCAGCATGTGTGGATGATTTTTGCACTCAGTAACACTACTTTTCTATCATTTGGCCTCCTTATTTGGTATTTCTTTAATAATCAGTGGCAGATTTTGTACTTATGTTTGCAATTATCTAAATGCCTCTGGGACATGTTCTGCCAGATAATTGAATCTCCTTGGTATGTGACTGCACAGATATTGTTAGTGAGCGCGGGCTGGAGCCGAAGAATGTTTTGCTGGCTTTCGGTGTCATGTTAAGACAAATTAGGCTTTTTCATTTTAAAAAAACTAATGGAAGCAAAGCATTTTTGCTTTGCTGTCCTCAGCAAAAGCTTTGCTAGGAGCTATATTGGAGAGGGAAATACATTATTATCAGTAATTAACTGGATGCACATTTTAATTGTATGCAGTGGTGCTTTCCTGGGCTTCAGCAAATTCTCCGTGTGCCCGACTCACGGCTGCAGCAACTAACGAAGTGCGAGATGTAGGCAAGGCAGGGTCCTGCATTGGGAAGGTGGTGGAGTGGGACAGTAGGGTCTCCAGAGGAAAAACTTGCTGCATGGGCAGGAAAGGGGGGGTCATCTCGCCTGGCATCCCTGTGCTGGTACTGCCCCAGCCCCCGGCAGCTCTTAGGTCTGTGCAGGGTGCGTGTCCCCATCCCTTGAGCGTGCTCTTCATTTTTCACTTCTGTCTTATCATATAATGTTGGGATTTAAGGTGCCAAGCAAGGGAGAGGAAAATTCCCACCTCAAGTACCATTCTTGAGAGTAAGCATGGAACTGTTTGGCTTCTAGGCTTTTCTAATTTAGGGAGATACAGTGAAATGCCTTCTGTCAGCATTACTATTTCTTTGTAGGGGCTGGGTGGGCAGGGGACACGGAGGCTTGGCTGGATGCCCCATGCTGGCCACAGCTGGGTGTGATCTGAGCCCATCCTCAGCCCGAGCTGCTGGGAGCAGATGTGGCTTCCTGCAGTGCACAGCAACTGTAAACCGTTTTTGATCAGAAAAAGTTTTATCCAGGTCAAAACTGCACTGGGGTGGCTCTTCCTGCATTGGGCAATGGGCAGCATCCTCCTCACTGGCAGCTCCTCTGCCCCCTCACCCTGGTGTTGGGCTATTTATCAATGTTGTGTGTGAGACATTGAGAGAGGAAAGGAGTTCTGCGGTGAGGGATGGCACAGGCCTTTGTTGGTTGCTATTTGTTTGAAGTCTAGTTTTAAAGGTGATCTCAGTCTCACTCAAAGGCAGTGGGGGCAGACGTCGTCTGTGAAGAAGGATTTTTTCTTTCAATCTCTCTGTGACTGGGACACCGGTGGGACCCTGTCCACTGGAGCTGCTTGTTTGTGGCTGTGCCTGCTGGTCACCTGCGACCACGGTGCTCTGTGGCAGTGGCTCGGCTGGCATCAAGTGCAGGACATCTGCCACGTGAAGGTGAGGAGGAGCAGGTGGGTACCTGCCCTTCAACTGCTGCTCGAGGCTCAGAGACACCCCCACAGCTGGGGACAAATCCTCTGGGTGCCCCTTTGCTCCTACTCTCTTCTCGGCAGGTTGGGGTGCTTGATTCCCTGTGACAACGTGACCAATGCACATAGCCCTTGGATGATTTGTCCTCTGTGGCGGTCCCATGGCCACTATCTGGGGGCAGCTGTGAGGAGGGCATGCTCAGGTGGCCCTGTGTGCCCAGACGGCCTCGTAGGAGAGCTGTGAAACCCCGAAGGGCACAGCAGAGGTGATGGAGCACTCTGAGCATCCATGTTCCGTAGCTTCGAGGTGCATCGGTGCTCCGCATCCTGCTGTCCCCACCGAGACCTGCCCAGTGTCCCCTGGCCCGTGGGTGGGAGCACTGCCTTCGCCTGACACGGGGTTAACAGCATGCCAGCTCCCCGCTGAGCTGTCCCCCCACGCACCCCCTGCTCCCGCGCTTCGCCCCAGCCACAAAGCAGTTAATATTTGTTGATCACGGCGGCGTGCTCAGCGCTCTGTGCGGCTCTCGGATGCAGTGCGATACTCCCCGGTCTCTAGGGATCTCATGGCATTTTGCCCAGATGGCATCGGTCTGTGTCTCAAGGACATAACACGGCGCCTACGGCTCCGTGCGGCAGCGCTGAAGTGACAGATGAAGCCGGGGCACTCCTTCATCTCTGCTGAGAGGGAAGACAAGCTCCTGAAAATGCCGGGTCTCCAGCCGGCCGCTCCCTTTCGCCTCCACGAATGAGCCGGTTCCTGGCAGCTGCCCGGGTTGCTTCGCGCGGGGGCAGCGCCAGTCGAGCGCTCGGGGTCCTCTCTCCCCGGAGAGGAGAGGGCGCGCTCAGCTCCTTCCCCTTCTGCCAACACAGCAGGTAGGTGAGACGTCCCCATCATCCCTGCCGTGTCCCTGCCACCGCATGCCCGCCGTGCCCTGCTCTGCTGCCCAACGCATCCCGCTGTCATCCCTACCCTGGCCTGTGTTCATCCTTTTGGAGCGATGCTGCCGGTGACCGGCCTGCATGGGAAGGTGTTGCCGTTCCCCAGGGATGGTGGCCACTGTCCTCTCTGCTGCCCACCCTGTGTTTTCAGAGCGGGGGGCCTGGTAATGCTGTGGCTCTGCAGCAAGAGGCCAGGTAGCAGTGTGGGACATCGGCAAAGCGTCTGCGTGTGGGACAGAGGGTGCAGCCAGAGAAGCTGGCACAGTTGCCCAGAGCTCAGGCACGAGGAACCTGTAGGTTTATTTTCGGTTGTGTCCGCCACGTCCTGGGAATCCCAGTAGCAGCACAGGGAGAAGGGCTCCACCCACATCCCGTGCATGGAGAGAGGCCATGAGCAACACCCCAAGAACCTTCCTCCATGGGTTCTGGCTCCCCCTGTACCAACTCACACCCATGCTGACAGCACCAGAGTTGTTAAACCCTGCCCTCCTGAGCCTCTGAGCACCAAGGGGAGACTCATGATGATCTCAGCATGTGGCAGCGTGAGGGACAGCTTGGTGTTTTTGGGGAAGGCTGCTGAAGTGCTTTGCTGCACTTGTGCCAAGCTCATGCCTGGGTGCTGGGGGTTTCATGGTGCACCAGAGCTGGGAGATTGGGGGTGCATGTCCTTCCCACCCCGTACCAACAGTGTGGCCGTGAGGCCGGCTGTGTCCTTCCTCAGCTGAGTTTTTGCTGTGCCTTGGCCAGTTGGTGCCAATAGGGAGAAGAGGACATGACGGTGGGAGCAGCCCAACCCCAAGCAGAAGCACGTGGGAATGAGTTGCTCTCAGATGGGAGCTGAGGCTACGGGTCACCCTTTCATTGACAAAGATGTCTCAGGGAGGGACCCACTGTTGCGCAATGGGCCAGGCTGGCACTGAAAAGCTGGTCTGTGGGCACCAAGGGCTGAAAGTTGCCTGATGCCAGTGGTTTTCCACTCATTTTTGCTCCCCAGAGGTGGAGGGTGCTGGCGTTGATTCCCTCGTCATGAGCAGAGTCATCTCCTCTTGCACCAGCCCAGCGCGCTGGAGATGCTGGGGGAACAGCAGCCAGTGCCTGTTACGGGGGCGGCACACGCCAAATTAACCAACAGAACCAATTACGCCCCACAGTGGAAATGAACCACCGCTCCCTTCGTGTGTGGTGATGTGCTGGCACGGTCACCAGCACCCTGCCCACACCGGTGCCGGGAGTGGGAGCTGCAGCCACCCAGCACCCCTGCGTGNCCCTGCTTTTCCTCCGGTGTGTGGCCAATCAAGTGTTCCCTCGCCGCGGTTCGCTAGAGCCCAGCACAGCCGCAGACACCCCTTCCCAGCGGCTGCCGTGTGCCGGGAATGCCAATGAAGCTGCCGGCATGCTGCACGCAGCAAACTGAAGAGCCTGTTTGTCCTGAACGCAGAATAATTAATGGTTTGGGGAGGGGCGGGAGGGAAATCAAGTGAATTACGTTGGAGCTGTTGCCCAATTAGTTAAACTAATTGCGAAGTGAGGAGGGCTACCAGGGATCCGGTGTCCCAGGTGCCATGTGGCAGGCGGTGGTTTCCCCGTCGGCACAGATCCAGCCCCATCACCAGAACGGGGCCGTACCTGAACCCTCCCTCTGCAGAGCCAAGGTTTTGTTGTACTGTTTGATTTCCATAGGGAAAATTTTCTTATTTATTTATCTGGCTTGTGTTTCTGTGCACACACAGGGCTAGATTTTTAATTTCTTCCCGTTGATGCCCAAAGGGGGTGGGTAGCTGGTTTGTAACCCAGTCCTTTTACTGAATATCACATTCCTTGTTGCTGGTTCTGGCCCCTCCGTGCTGGGGATGTCACGACTGTTGCTGTCCTTGCCCATCGCACGAGCAGCCCCCTCCCGTCCCGCAGGCGTCAAGCAGGAGGTCGTGTCAGGCAGAGGGGGAAAGAGATGTTTGGGGAATTGCAGAAATGGATGTGCCCTGTTACTTTCTGCTTGAAATTAAGGAAATTCGAAATAATGTGAAATTCTGCAGTTAATGTGGACGGAACAAGCCTTCCAAGTCTTCCTGCTGCTAATTCTGGTTGGAAAAAAAATACATATATATGNCAAAGGTTAGAAGCCTACTTCAAAAATTAATTATTTCATTAACCCCTTATAAATTAGGGGGTTTTTTACAACTAAGTTTTTTTTTTAAAGTCGAAGTCGCGAAATGGGTNTCTGGCCCCTCCGTGCTGGGGATGTCACGACTGTTGCTGTCCTTGCCCATCGCACGAGCAGCCCCCTCCCGTCCCGCAGGCGTCAAGCAGGAGGTCGTGTCAGGCAGAGGGGGAAAGAGATGTTTGTGGAATTGCAGAAATGGATGTGCCCTGTTACTTTCTGCTTGAAATTAAGGAAATTCGAAATAATGTGAAATTCTGCAGTTAATGTGGACGGAACAAGCCTTCCAAGTCTTCCTGCTGCTAATTCTGGTTGGAAAAAAAATACATATATATGTATGTATCTGTACATATATATACATATATGTATTTGTATGTATGCACATACATATACATATATGTATGTATTTGTATATATACACAGATGTGTGTGTGTGTGTATATATGTGGGTTTCTACATAGGTGGAAGGATGGGGGAGCTTTGTCCAGGCGAGGCGGCGGGGACGGGCGGGCAGGCACTCATTGAGTTATGCTTCCCCCCATATTCGCTGTGACAGATTACAGCTTGATAGAGCCGCAAACACCGAACAGCAACAGAGGCATCAACTTAGTTATTAACAAAGGATGGTATTCAAATGGCGCTGGCACGGCTCCAAGGTGCAGGAGCTTATGAAGAGCGGGGAGGGTGTATTAAATATTCATCGAAATCTTGGCATTTTGTTCCCATCTCTCGCTTCCCCGCCCCCTCCCCCCCCCCAAAATTATTTGATTCCAAAGGTTAGAAGCCTACTTCAAAAATTAATTATTTCATTAACCCCTTATAAATTAGGGGGTTTTTTACAACTAAGTTTTTTTTTTAAAGTCGAAGTCGCGAAATGGGTTGTAGTGGTACTTCATCAGGTTTGTTCATCACGTGAGCCCTGACCCCGGGCACGTGACGGTGCCGACCGATGCTCACGGCAGCATGTGACCCTAAATGTTACGTGAGCTCAAAAAAAAAAAAAAAAAGAAAGAAAAAAAAGAAAAATTTAAATACAAAAATATAAGCAGGTCTGTCTCCTGCCTTCACCTGCCCTGTTGTGGTTGAGCCGTACCTGCTTCCCGGAGAGCGGTGGGCGCAGGGAGCTCCGTGCCGCCGCCGCCGCGCTGCGAAACCCTGCCCTCCAATTTGGCACCACGGCTCCCCATTTGGTAAGTTAACAGATCCTTCCAGCAATTAATTGGCGCGGCGCTGCTCATTAGCATGCAGGGTGCGAGCGGGCGCTCCGCCGCGTGCAGCCTCATGCTGCCGCGGGAGCTGCTCGTCGGCCCCTGATGGACCACGGCCGCTGCCCTCCGTGGGGAGCTCGGGGGTCACGCGTGGGGTGGCTATCGCCTGTTGGTGTCCCTGTCCTCCCCACCACCCTGTGAACCCTACGATGCTCCACAAAGGGCTCCTCGCAGGTGGGGGGTCAGGGCACCCCATGACCACCCGTTTTTGCCGCCTCTGTGCTGGTGTTTAAAAAACGGCGTGTCCTGAGTGGAGTGGGCTTGGGGGGGCTCTTTGCCTTTCCTTCCACGTCCGAGAGTCGGTTGGTGCTGGGCACTCGCCATGCTGGTGATCTGCACCCGAAGCCGGGTTGCTGGTCCAGAAGTGGTGGCTCTCAGACAATGCGGGGTTTATTTCAGCACTCGGCCGGTGCCTTGGCGATGTCCCCGCCAGGGGTGGGGACCACTGGCTCTCCCCCACGAGCCGCTGTGCAGGAACAGGGGATGAATCCGTAACGCCGGGAGCACCACACAGCCCCAGCCGGGAAGGGGCTGGAGGGAGCCGGCTGCCGGTCGGTGGGCGCAGGCGATGCCGGCCGCCCATCATTAGGATGCAGGTCCATCACCATCACCCTGGAGACGATGGGAAAGGAGGGCTGGGTGAATCGGTGTCTGGTACGGCTGGCAGCCTTGCTGGGAAGAGGGCAGCTGCCTGCAGGCGCTGAAGAGCGCGGATGAATTACTGCCCCTGTTCAGGCACAAGCCTTTGTTCCCGGTGCATTGTCAGCGGAGAAACGGGAGAAAAAAAGTAAAATGGCTGAGGCGAAGCCCGCGATGTGGGGCAGACAATGGGCCCAGCCCCACTCGCAGATCGGACCGTGCCGCAGCAGCCACCGCAGTTTTAAGCATCGGTAACCATTTTTATTTTTATTTTTATTTTTGTCCTTGAACTAATTATCTACAAAAGCTCTTTTGAGCTGACATGGAATACGAATTGCCATTCTGGTGTGGCATTGTAACTGTAGTGATCCCATATTTAATACTCGGAGCATTCCCGGGCGATCATTAGCCCCTTTGTGCTGCTGAAGGAAGCCATATGTTTCAGAGACATCTTTAAAGATGCTTGCAGAAACAACAAAAAAAGGGATTTCTGTGTGTTGCTGAATGTGGCTGCCAATCACCCGGCGTCCCGCGCCGGCTCCCTTGTGCTTGCCTGGAATGCGAGGCGGTGGCGGCGGCTTCGGTAAATACGGGCTCGTGTTTGTAGTCAGGATTTGCCGTCTGGGGGAATGAGCTATGCAAGCTTTTAATTGGCACGAATGTCCGCCCTGCCCCTTTCTCACATTTGCTGGCTCTCCCAAGTCTAACTCTTTTTTAATTTGATGGCGAGGAAGCGGCTTCCGCGGCGTCACTGCTTGAGAATAATTTTTCTCTGCTGCTGGTAGAGATTTGTTTTGTTTTGTTTTTTTCTTTTTTGACTTGCAGCCAGCTGTCCCCATGAACGAGCACTTAAACAAACAAACAAGTGACCCGGGCCCTGCCGCGCTGCGCCATCCCCTGGCTCATTTCTCCGTCTCTCCCTGTAGCCGTTTGCTCAGACCCTGTATTTTTATTCCCTTTAATTGGCTCCCTAATAGTTTCACGGCAAGCAATCCTGCTCCCATCAAAACCTGCTCATGTGAACGTTCCCCTGTGGCACAAAGGAGATAAGTAATGAGGAAAATTGATTTCCATCAGCTGCACAGGCCCCGGCGCAGGCGTGCGTGGCACGGCCCGGGTGGCAGGGCTGGCTGTGCCCTCACTGTCTGCCAGCACAGGGGTGCCACAGGCTGCCCAGACCGATGTTTTGGGGGAAATAGCTCAGGATGCGCTTGCAGCAAGGACCGTGAGGCTGCTGCCACCAGGCCCACAAGGAAAAAGGAGGTGTGAAGTTGTGTTGAGGTGGGTTTTGGTTTACAAGAGTGTTTTGAGTGTCAGGGTCGCAGAGGCTCCAGCTGAGGCAGCAGCGAGCTGTGCCGCAGGGACCCCTGAGCTGGGGCTGGGGTGGCTGAAGGTCCCGTGCTTGAGTGACCACCTTTGCACCCCTGGGTGCAAACCTGCAGCTGTGCACCAGTTGTACTGGGTCAGACCAGCTTCTACCCTTCCCTCCTTCTCATCTCCATTACCTCCCTCCCAGCTCTGGGGCTGCCAGTGAAGCCCCTCGCATTGGGGCCAGCTCTCGCACTCTGCACACAGCTCCCCAGGGAGGACATCCCTTTCTTTCAGGCTTTATTGCTGCCTTCCAGAGCAGTTCACGTGCAGGTTACTCTCCTAAGGAGATCAGGGAGCTGCAGAGCAGCAGAGGTACCCCATGCAAGAAAGGATACAGCCACTCTCCAGAAGCCATCAGGTCCAGGGACCTTCCCTTGGAACCTTCCCAGCTGTTACACTCCGATTCTTCCAGGTGCTCCATCCACATGGACCTTGTGCAGTGTGGGTCCCACACCTGGCTCTGCTTCTGAGTTTGCTTCATAATTATGGGTGCTGGCGACAGTAAATATTAAAATATGAGAGCTGAAACCCTGCAAGACACCACAACTCCATTGAGAGACTCAGGACCCCAGTTTCCCAACCGAGAGAGGCAGGAACCACCAGAGAGCAGCCCTCCACTGTTAGCACTAGGGATTCAGAATTAATTCACCAAAGGCTGCTAACAGATGGTCAGCAATTAAGGTGGCCGCCAACAAATGGAGAGTTTGCTGCATGCACCCCCCAGGGGGTGTCCCTGTGATGTGTGTCCTGCTGCTGCAGGTATGCAGACATGCTTGTGGGGTGCTGATGTGGGGGAAGGGATCCAGTCTCACCACTGCTCATACTTCAGGTAGAAGGGCCATGATTGAGGTCCCAGAGTCAGCACAGTCTGTTTGGTTAAAGCTGAATGTTCTCATGGAGATCCACACCTGTGGTTTCCTGTCCTATCAACAGGGGACACCAAGAGCAGCTTTTTCCATCTCTCTTCAAAGCAGCTCCCTGTCCATTGCAGAGGGTTGAGCAGCCCTTGGGATAGCAGCCAGCTCTGGGGACAGTTTGTATGACCTCTGCCATCTGCATGGGACAAGGATTGATGGACAAGACCTGAGTTGGAGCAAGGAGGACCCCAGTTGCAGGAGGAGCTGTGGTGAGAGGAGCAGGGTGTGTTGCTGGAGAGATGAACAGCAGGAGGGAGCAGGGTGCACCAAAGATGGTTTCATAGCTAGGGATCTGCTGGCACTTCTTGGACTATGGTTTTATTTCTCCTCCTGCTCATTTCAACCAAATGAGCACGGTTCACACTGTTGTTCCTCTTGCCCTGCTCCCCATCCTACAACCGCCCTTGGTTCCTCTCTGCCCCCTCCTTGTTGCCCACTCTTGGAGGAGCGTCCCTTGAAGCTGGTTGTGGTGCAATGCTGAGCTGAACAGGAATGCAGAGCTCCGGGGCAGCACATCCCACAGTGACTGTCCTTTCCATACCTGAGCCCTGGGCATTTGTGACCACCAGAGCCCACTGACAGGTTCTTGCTTCATTCCCAAGTCCAGCAGCCAGCTTGGCTGCTCTTTGAAGGGGTTCGCCAGGCTGGAGGGCTACCTCCCATCAAGTGGCAGTAGGGTAGAGGGCAAAGACCGTGGCAGGGTCCCTTGTTGAGGCTCTGGGTGCGAGGCTCGGCCCCACTGCAAGCCTCAGTGGAGTCGTGGTGATGCCATAGGGCAGCTGCATGGAGAACCCGCCTGTGTCTGTGTACTCTGCATGCTGGGGCGAGGCATGATTCATAATGCCAGCAGCTGCCTAGAGCCACATCTGTACCCAGCTCCAGCACTGCCACCCCCATGTCCTCATGGGCACAGCTGAGGCTGAGAAGAGGCCAGTGCAGAGAAACCTCAAGCACATGGGAAATGTATCCCACCCGAGAGCAGCTCCTGGGATGGAGGGAGAAGCCACTCCCCTCGTAGACTTTGTGCTGAGCCTCCGCGCTGCCAGGATTGTGCTGGATAAAGACCCAGGGATCCACTTCTTCCCAGGATGCAGTGCCACACGGTATGGGAATGGATTTAAATTCACGTGGGTGAAACTCACTCATGCTTCTGTTAGAGGAGGGTCCCTGTCCCCTGGTGCTGGGTTCTCACGGTGCCCAGCTGCACAACAAGCAGTGTGTCCTGGTGCAGTGTCTCAACTCCTTCAAGCACTTTCTATCTTGTTTTAAGCTCCTGCCAGACCCCTTGACATCTCTTTGGAGCCACAAAACCAGCCCCCACGTCCTCTGCCCTTAGACCCCCTCACAACTCCCCACCCGCCAGGGGGATGGCCGGACCTGGACCCTCAAATCCGAGTGTCCCAGTGTCCCTGCCAGCGACACCCGGTCTCTGGGTTCCTCATCAAAGAGCCAGCACACAAAGCAGAGCTCTCCATCTTGATTTAATAAGTGCCTGGAAATGTCATAAAAGACATGATAATAAAATATCAGATGCAGGAAAATGACTAGCCAAAAGGCATTTAAAAAAGGGAAGAGTGTAAACGTAGTAGATTAAGACACTAATTCCCATCCCTTGTATGTTCTCCATCTTTCCTATGTCTTGACAGACAGAAATAAATGCCCCCTCTTCCTGCAAAGCACTATCTGCCTCTCCTTGCTGTATTGTAACCACGGGGTGCCCAGAGCTGTAACAGCCCATTTATTCTCAAGATTTGATGCTTTATCACTTTCAAAGGAGCAGCTCAGCTAGTTCATCATGCATTCCCACTGCAAGCACTTACACTTAAAGGGCAGATAGAGATTCTGATGGTAATACCTAAATTTGATTTTTGATGCTCTGAAGTATCTCTGCAAATTAAAGACTTGCAACTGTGCCTTTGCTTAGACCATGCAACAAGGCAACAGGAACAAAGACAAAAACCAAACTAAAAAACCATTCAGATGAGTTTGGAGGAGCCAGAGGGGCCCTTCTGTAATTCTGGCTCTGTGAAAGTAAGAGCTGTGAGTTGTTTGGGTTTGGGGTTTTTTTCTTGTAAATGTAGCTTTGAACCAAATAAAATGCCAAAAAATTCCCAAGCCCAACACCAATGCAATAAAGACAGAAGCCAGATCAGCAGCTAAGTGATGGATGTGTTAATGTTTTAATAGGCCAACCACCTCATAAATAATTTGCTCAGTTCTAGAGTAATTGACCTGGTCACAGTGGTAATAAAGGGCTGTCCCCTGGGCTCTTGTTCAAAGGTTCAGCAAACCCTCCCAGAGAAAGTCTTAAGTGGCTTTTAACAATATATATTTTATATTGTTACAGTCTAGTACCCTGCTAATTCTGCAGTCAGTGCAAACACCATCAGTTCAGCTCTGTGGATATTTCAATTTAAAAAAAAAAAAGATGACAGAGAGTGGCTTTTGCCGGGTGAGCACTTTGTTTGCTCTCCGGTGAGAGGGGACCTGTGCACGGAGCATCCCACTGCAGAACACATCTCGATGAGGAGGGATGGATCCTGTGTTGGTGCCTGGCACAGGAGAGTGGTGGTGGGTAGCCAGGCTGGAGGTGGCTTCAGGAGAACCCACCCACTGCAGCCAGGCCACTGCTGGTGATCACTGCCACTGGTTGTCCAGGGCAGCAGGAGCAGATGGAGCCCAGCCCACAGCCGGGGAACGAGGGACAGGGCTATCCCAGGGTGTTGCTCTTGTGTACTGGGTAGTCCTTATTCGTGCTATTTTCCCCCCTCATGTATTGAGTGTTTTGCTTGTGTACTGGATATTCCTGTGCCGTAGTGGGTATTCCTGTCATTTACTGGATGTTCCTCTTGTGTACTGGGTATTCCTCTTCTACACTGGATCTTCCTTCTTTGATGCTCGGAGGGCTGGAGCACCTCTCTTATGAAAACAGGCTGAGAGAGCTGGAGTGGTTCAGCCTGGAGAAGAAAAGGCTCCGGGGAGACCTTAGAGTCTGAAGGGAGCTCCAGGAGAGCTGGAGAGGGACTCTTCGTCAGGAAGTGTAGTGACAGGACAAGGGGTAACAGCTTTAAATTGGAAGAGGAGAGATTTAGATTAGGTATTAGGAAGAAATTCTTTCCTGTGAGGGTGGTGAGGCACTGGAACATGTTGCCCAGAGAAGCTGTGGCTGCCCCATCCCTGGAGGTGTTCGAGGCTAGGCTGGATGGAGCTTTGAGCAACCTGGTCTGGTGGGAGGTGTCCCTGCCCATGGCAGGGGGATTGGAACTCGATGGTCTTTGAGGTCCCTTCCAACTCTAGCCACTCTATTATTCTTCGATTCCTGTTGCATGCTGTGTACCACTTTCCAATACTGGCACTGGGAGCAGCTTTACTTGACCCGGGGCAGGGCTGCTTTATCATAAGGATTTCTAACCTTTGCCATAGTGGGGATCAGGCAGTTCATGGCATCTGTGACTCTACCCGTAGGCGTAGCATGTTTATTTGAAGGGTTTTTTTTCATCATTAATTCGAGGTTAACAGCCCTCCACTGCATCCCAGCAGGCCAATGTTGTCTTGACCGTGTGGTGCTGTGGGATTTGTCCCACCAATTGCTTTGCCCTGTTTGTGGAACAGGCTAATGCGGTCGTGTTTCTGTAGCTGCAAATAAGGAAGACACCATACACCACAGTCGTTTGTCAAATAAAATCAATGGCAGACATCTCTGGTGTTGCACCTCCAGTGTGAGAATGTAATTAAGTTTGAGACAGTGAGGAAACACTGCCGTTTTGGAGGGCAGACCAGCAGCACCCCCGGCTGCATGGGGAGGTCCGTTCCCTACTCCAGCAGTGCAAGGCTTGGGGTGACAGGCTGGAGTGTCCATCCTCAGTGCTGGCTCCCAGCTGGTTCTTTACTCTGATGGGAAGACACGGCCGAGGGGGAGGAGGGACCGCCTGGCTGTAACAGCTCCCAGTGGCAGTGACCGTGACCCTTAGCAACACGGCGCTTCACATGCCTGACCAGGGATGGCTTTTCACTACGATGTATGAGTCTATGATTCTAAAACACTGCTGGCTTCAGCCCTGGCATTTCTGTCTGCTTGGGATCACTGCTGCAGGCACCCAAAACGGAGGTGGGCAGCATGGCCAATTCACAACCCTGCCGCACGGTACCTCGGCGGGTGATGCTCCAATGCTATGGCCAGGACCAGTATTCAAATTAACTGGGAGAGGAAGGCCCCACAGCTGGGGGACTGTTGGAACACTGGTGAGGGGCAGCAGGCTGGAAGGTTCGTCCACAGGCTCACAGTGTTTGGGGGAAATAAAAGGCCCCATGAGTGTGGGCTGGCCGGCAGGGTGCTGTTGCTGGCAGTCCAGCAGGGCTAGTCTTGGGAAAGGGGCCGGTGGCCAAGAGGGCTAAGCAGAAGAAGAGCATTTACTACCATGGCTTTGCTACCATATTTATTTTGCCGTGTTCTGGCATACTGGCTCTGCTATTCTGCCATCCACGGTGGCAAAACACCTCCCTCCCTGGCAGCCGTGGGCATGAGCAACATTGCTTTGCCCAGCTGGCAGAATTCCCACCTGGGAGCCCACCAGACGTAGTGCAGAGATTGGCACCGTGCTCTGCCCACTGCTCCTCTGCAGGGACTGCTGGCCTGGACCCACCTGTGCCAAGGCTCCCCGGCACTGTTGGATGCCTCGCTGCCAGCAGCAGAGCCTGGGAGTCCCCAGCTGTGGCACTCCCTCTCCAGAAGTATCTTTCCTTCTGAAGGTCCCTTCTCCTCCCCGCCTGCCCTCCCGCACATGCAGCCTCATCCCAATCATCAGAGGCAAATGTGGCTGTAATGAAAAGTAAATTTAATATCCTTGCCCCTATTTTTGTAAATTAGTATAACCGTCAGCTACAGAATAAATGACACCTAATTACTGTTCGGGGAAGTTCACGCAGAAGTGCTTAGCTGTGAGGTGATCATAGGGAAGCACCATCAATGACAGAAAATGAACAAGATGCCGGCTGTAGGAAACTGTAATTACAGAGGACTGACATACTGTGAGCTGTTTATGATAATGAAGTGGTGCATCAAATCAAATTAACCTTAGTTATTTAACACAGAATGCACCCAGGGCTTGTCTCAGTAGATGCTAAATCCAAAACCGGAGCGGTTGCTGAAGTCAGAAAAGCGGCTCAAACATGGGTGGCTGTTATTTAAGAGATGTTTGGCCAGCGGCTGCTGTAGCAGCCGGGCTGCGGAATGGCAAGGGCTAGTGCAGGCAGAGAGACAGCAGAGCTGCTGCTGCCGGCAGCCTGGGGAGCCGCCGTGCTGCCGGGGAGCCCCAGTGCCGCTGCCGGCTGCCTGCTGGGGGGGACGAGCCCGCAGCAGCATCGCTAAAGCCTCCGTGCCCCCCACCATGCGCCCCTCGTTCTGCGCCACGCCGAGGGCCCTGTGCTCGCTGACAACTGGAGCCAAGCCCAGGCAAGGTCAGTATCCAGCCCCAGGAGGAGGTAACAAAAGCCAGGGAGGGGTTAGTTTCTCTCAGTCTGATGGGGTCTGGCTGCAGGGCAGAAGGATGCCCCCCTGGCCAGGGTGCTGGGCACGCCACAGGGCCCCCCAGTTTTAGGGCAAAGGATGCAAGCGCCACTGTACTCTTGTAAAAGGCTTTCATTTGCCCATCTCTCTTCTCCACGAAGGCTGTGGTGCTCGCTGGAGGAGCGTTCCCGTCGGGATCCCTTCACACTGACGGGTGAGTAACCTTTCAAATTAACCCAAACGCTCTGTTAAAGATTAATGAGCTTTCTAAACAAGGGTCCCTTCTGTGCGCCGGGCTGTTTGCAGCACTGCACATTCCTCTCTGCCGGAGGAAGAGATTTGCCGTGCCTCAGCCGGGGCTCTGCCGTGCCGGAGACGCCGGCACAGGCTCAGCTGGGCTGGGGGGCTCCCGAGAGCACCGTGGTGAGGGGCAAAGGGGCAAACACGCTGTATGACAGCTGCTCTGTAAATGATATTAAAAGGCTGTTTGTGTCAGTGATGTTTCTTTGGTGAAAGAGGGGAGGTAGCCAGCCCTGGGCAACAGGGATGCCAGCCAGGCCCTGGTCACTCAGATGGGTGGATTTTGACTTTGCAAGGCAGGAAAGGTTGATGCAGGCAGGGGTGAGAGCTGGCAGGCAGCTGCCTGCTGGCACAGCTCGGCCACACACAGTGCCGGGGCACAACCAAAGGGTGAGAAAAGGAACCAGTCTGAATAAAATGCCTTGCCCTGGCTCACAGTGTCCGTGTCCTGATGGCCTCCTGGCTTTCTCCGTACCTGATTTGCTTCTGGAGATTTTGTTACGTGATGGTTTGGGTTGGCTTGTATTAGAAAATAATTGCTCAGTGCCTGCAGGGGCCTCTGGGGAGCCAAGTCCCTCCTCAGGGAAAGAATTCCTCTGCAGGACTTCCCACTTGTTGGAAAAACATAAATTGCATCTCTAGCAAAAGGCTTTCCTCTGTGTAATTCAAGGTGTTTGATGGATTTTGGAGTAGCTGCAGCCAGATTAATCCCAAGTTACATTTCTGCATATCTTTCTGTTTATTGGATTTTTTTAAAGAAAATAAGCTTACTGTCATTTTTTACTTTGCAGCAAGAGCAGTTTTCATCCACATACACCCACACAGTCCTGTACAAGCACAGGTGCTCAAACAGGCAGCAAAAGGCCAAGCAGGCAGATGATGCTGTGGTGACCTTTTTGGGGGACAGCCAGACATTGCCCAGATGCCCTGTTCGGGGGCCAGGAAGGCACCAGCACCAGGAAAACACCTGCCTGGTGTGGGTCCCCTGCCAGAGTGCAGGATCCTGCCCAACACTTGTTCCTGTCTTGCTGAACTGCACTGGCGCTTCCCTAAGCCCTCTGCTAATCTTTAGCCCTGTACTGGCAGCTGCCCTGTGTATAAATTAACACCCCAGGTGTCATCCTAATAATTCCTCCTCTAATGCTGGATTTGAGTCCTGGCTCATGGTGGAGGGCGCTGGCTTTTGTGGTTATCAGTTCATTTTGCTTCCTTCCATCAATATGAAAATGCCTTCTGAGTCCTGAGAGTTAATCACTATTGTACAGGAATAAAGAGAGGAGATTTTTCTCTAATCCCCTTTAAATGGTCTCCAAATGAGGGTTCGAACAAAGATGACTAATGACAGACATGATTAAACTAATTTAGTAGGTGAAGCTTTGATGGGAGCCCTCCCAAGCCCAGGTATAGCCTTGGGGGACTGTGCACTAAGTCTCCATGCTGTAAATGCAGACCTCTTTGCTGTCATTCTTGAATTAGGCAAAATTATTATTTTTTGTTTTGTTTTGACCAGAGGATTCCTCTTTTTTTAAAAAATTTAAATTATTTTTGTATCTTTTCTACAAACCTTTTACTTAGCACTCCTGAATATAATCTCACTAATGGGGTACTAAATCCAGATTCACTTAATAGCCAGCTACATCCCTCATACCTTATCCAATACTGCTCATCAAAGGGTTCTCTCTGAACGTGCATTTGTCTCTCAAGCACTGATAACAGTAATGAAATACAAAGCCAGTGAAATATGTCTGAGGGCTTCTCTAAAGAAGATGTATTCAGTGCTGGAAGGCTGTTGTTGTAAGCAATGGTACCAGGTGCGGGATGGCTGAAATTTGGATGAAGCATGACTGCAGTGCTGTGCCATGCAGGGAGCAGGCATCAAGCAGGCAGAGCCCTGCAGTCCCTGAGCAGAGACAGTTGTCTGTGTGCCCGCAGCTGCAGGTGGGAGCTCAGGGCAGCATTGAGTCTGTCCTGCAGCACTTACCACTTTGGGTGGGAGCAAAAGTCTTGCAAGGTTAGTGTGAGGCCAGGGAAGGTGCATGTGGAAGACCAAGATGATGATGGGGTCTGAATTCAGGATCCACTTGAACCACTCATGAAACAACCTCCTTTTGTGGCCTTGGGAAGCTGCCGAGGTTTTCCATGCTCCCATCCTCCAGCAGGCCATGCTGCTTAGTTCACTGGGTCTGGAGAGCGTAAATTAGCTACGACTTATGAGATAACTTGTAAGAAGTTGAGTCCAACTGTTGAAGACTGTTGTTGTTATTCTTAACACATGCTACTTTCAAAATACCATTATTATGTCAGGGCGTGCGGATTCCCAGCAGCACTTTTCCCCCTCCAAAAGGCATGTATATCCTGGCTGCTGTGCTGCTGTCAAGCCAAACTATCAGGGACAGTCAGTCTGAGGCAAGTTGGCCCAACAAACAAACCCTGTGGCTCAGCAGGCACAAGCATCCCTACTGGCATTACCCTTCTGTAACTACTAACTGCTGTTCCCAGCCAGTGAAGAAGGACTCTGCTCAGCCCTGTTCCTCTTTTGGTACCTGGAAGGGGCTTTATTTTGGTGTTCACCCATCTTGGTCCACTCATGGGCACAGGGTAGGAGCAGGCTCTATCTGGCAGGTGTCATTGAGGTGGCTTTATTTCAGTGTTCACCTTTCTTGGTCCACACACGGGCACAGGGCAGGAGTCACCTCTGGCTGGTAGGTGGCATCGCTGCAGTTGGGATCGCCTCAATGGTGATTGCTCTTTTGCAGCAGGATGGGGGAATTACATTAATAGGAGATATGTGTGTCATCATGGAGGACTCCAGGTGGCACTTGTAGCATCAGTGGTGGAGTCCAGTTGTGTAAATGTGTTTGGCATGAGGAATGAGGTGCATGGGGTGAGCTGCGTGCTGGGAGCAGCCTCCTACACTTGGGGAGGGGTCAGCAGGAAACCAAGTGTCCCCTTTGCCAGGAGAGAGTCAAAGGGAGAGCTCTTCTGGCCACCTCTGCTGGGCTTTACTGTGTGTCTCTGCCTTGGCCTGTCTCTATCGCCTCCCTATCAGGCGCATGTCACCCTCCAGCCCTCATCCAGGCACCTTCCCCAGCCTTGCACCACTCCTGCTGCAGGTTTCTGCCCCTCCTGCCCCTCTCCTGGTTCATTCCTGGTGACTTCAGGAACACCTCAGGCTCTGGCACAGACCCTGACAGTGTATGTCCACCTGCCTCCTTCCTTTCTTCACCCAGAGCAACGGGTTCCCTTCTCCCTCTGAGCTGCTCTCTCTTCCCTTTGCATTAAGGGCTGCCCTCCTCAGTGGCCACACTGTCCCTACATGTTGCCCATTCCCTGAATCCCTGTGGAAAACTGCAGCCTCTCCTCCCTGCTGCTCCTGGATAACAACCCTCCGATACGCTTTCTCTCACCAAACTGTAAGCTATTTTTACACATGGTGAACAGCAATAGAACCTCTTCTAGGCCTATTAAAATACCAAAACCTGCACAGAGAAAAGTGTAAGAATACACCAGACAAAATCGGGGTGTCCCATCCCTTCCCCACAATATTGGGAGTGATTAATGGGACGCTATTGCTGTCCATCTTGCTTTTGTTTAATTATCATTTTTGTATTGTTTGTACCTCCGGAGACCCGATCTGGCGGGAATGGCTTGATGGATTATGTATGAAATCCAGGTCAACACGTCCAAGTATTACTGCCTCATAATTTGCTGCGCCACAGAGGCCAATATAGATGCCTTGTGTTATTAATTATACCAATATATTTTCATGAGTAATGTGATTAATTAGGCTGTATATATTACAGTTGCAGGCCTGTTCTGTTGCTGTGTTTGTTCTTGGATGGAGGTGGCTGGCTCAGAGAGCAGGCAGAAAAATCTGTAGCTTGGACTCGGTCTTGTTCCTTCTCTTCCAGAGCATTCAGGGGGAAAATACAACTCCATACGCTGTGCTTTGCATGCCAGGAAGCCACAAGGCAGCAGGGAAGAGGGGAGCAGGGCTGCCTCCAGCAACAGTCGCAGAGTGGTTGGTCCCAAGAAGGGATGGATGCTGCTGGGGATCTCCTGGCCCTGGTCAGTCCCTGAGATGCTGCCCAGAGCTGGCTGCCAGGCTGAAGCGTCAGCTCCCGGGGACCAGCAAACCCTCGGTGTTAGCAGGCAGAGCAGGCAGATGATGAATATGTTGAAGGGGCTGAATCCTGCCCCAGGGCTGCCCACACCATCCTGCACATGGGGGCAGCCAGGATCGCACCACCCTGGTTGGCTCCCACCAGAGCCCAGCACCCGCTGTGAGGGTGAATTATACGTAAAATAAATAATAGAGACTTGTCTGCTCTCACTGAACTTCTTAAAAACTATATCAATGAAGTTGTTCCTGTAATTCATTTTTATTTTCCTTTTACAAGCTCAAAGTATGGATCTAAATTTTGCTGAATGTGGTCCCTGCACCACTGGCTTACGACATCTGAGGGGCTCGGGTTCACAAAGTGGCTCTAACCTGTCACAGGCAATATCCTGATAAGTTGTTGTCAGTCTGCCCACTGTGAAGACAGGACAAAGAGTTTGCATCTTTGCTGCAGTGTAAAAACATTCACAAAAAAACCCAGATTTTTGACAAAAGCAGCAGCCTCTCCAGCTTGCTGGGCACGTTTGCTTGGCATTGGGGTTCGAGCTTATGTCACAGCTGGCGCTGGGACCTGGGAAGTCTGTGGTCCCCCCAGCTCAGCATCACCAAACCTCTGCAAAGCGCCAGGCTTCCCGCAGGGTAAGAGGAACCTGTGCTGCCTTTTCTGCCTCTTGCTCTCAGAACTCTGCTCCCATCATCACAGCTGAGCTGAAATATCTTCCCTTTTTTCTTTCTGTAAAGGTCACAGAAGAGTCATCGTCCTTTAAGTGCCAAGAAGAGGCCTTCTACCCTCTGGTGCAAGAAGACTTTGAACAGTAAGGCAGCTGCTTTTTCTTCCTGAATGGTTGCTACTTGATTGCATGTACATTGATTTTATTCCAGTCGGTTGTTTTTTTTTTCTTCTTGTCACGAGTTTGATTGCAAGGGTTTGTTTCTTTGCTTTTTCACGTAATTTAACCCTGGCAGTCACACAAACAATCATGTCGTTGATGGGATATTGTCCTGTCCTCCCAGTGATGCTTCGAGATCTCGAGTTGCAATTTTCCCATCAAGTTATTCATTCAGTGGGAATGACAGGAACCAGGGGAGGGTAGTCCTGGTTTCTCTGGAGCCTCATTCAGCCCTCTGAGAGCACCTGGGAGCTCTTCTTGCCAGGGACAAGGATTGAATTGCAGCTCCACTGCTGCATGCATCCAGCCTGGGTGTCAGGACAGGTTGGAGGATGCCATTTCTACATGATTTTACTGTCTGATTGGAAGTGCATGACTTATGTGCCTTGGGGGACTGAGAACAGAGAGCTGACAGGTTGCAGGATCCAACCTGGTGTCATTAAGGTGAGCAGAAGCTGCTCCAGGTGATCCCTTTGCATCCTTGCCTGCAGAGGGAAGCAGGTACCCAAACCCGTTCAAGTTTCTGACATTTCTTGAGTGCTCTTTCTGCACCTTGGGATGAAATCCAAACCTTTCGCAATGCTTTGGTGGACCCTGGGGGAGGCACAGTCCCCAGTCCCTGTGTCCCTGGCTGGCTGCCCTGTGTGGGCTGGCTCCGAGCCGAAGCGGCAGCGAGGAGATGTTTAGCTGCACGGTTTCACACAAAAGCAGAGAGCGGCACAGACACACTACGGGTCAGCTGCGGCTGTTTGGCTGCCCGGCACCTTGATTTAATTATGCCAATGGCTGCAGTTGGCACCCAGCCTGGCATGTGCAATCCCTGCCAGATCGCTGGGGTGGATCTGCAGCAGCGCTGTCTGCCTGCGGCTCCCTGCCGCTATCCTTACGGCTGTGCTGTCAGGCTTGGAATCCTCACACTTCCCAGCCCAGCACGACCACAAGATGCTGAGGAAGGTCATCACCTCTGCCTTGGCACGGCCAGCAAACCCCCGATGCTGGGGGCGGGTTGAGGAGGCTGTTTTACTGGCCAAACTGTGCATCAACTGGGATGGCTGAATCCCGCATGAGAAATTGGGGGAGACCCTGCCAGCTGCATTTTTAGCTTGCTAGGAAAGGTCTGCTATCTTGCATGCTGGCGTGGAGAAACCTACCTAAGCATGGCTGTAGTGAAATGGCTGAAAAGATGCAGCAGACATGGGGTGGTGGGATCAGCTGGCACTGCTAAGAGCCACGCGTGCCAGTGCCACGTTGTGGCCACTGCACTCGTCCCGCACTCGCAGGGGGTGCAAGAAGCCTGGGGGGAGTGAGACCACAGCCCGCTGGCACGGTGGGGAAATGGAGCAGAGTTGGCCGTAAATTAGACATGATGAAGGCAGGTTGGGACAGACCAGCCAGGTTCATGACTGACAAGCTCTCTTTTCAGGTCCTGCCGTATATTTATGTGTTTGCCCTGAGCTATGGGGAGTAGCAATCTCCTCTCTCCAGCAGGTGCAGGCACTTATGATGCCACAGCCCCGGGGTCTTGGTCCCCATGGCTGCATGGGGCTGTGACATTCTGGGGGTTTCCATTAGCAGTGTGGCCCCGGGACTTCCTAATTCCTTCTGGCTTGGATGGCTGGTGCAAGTTTGACTGAGCACAAAGGTGACAGTCCTGCCCCGTGCATGGGGAGCAGGGCTGTCCCCAGCCCACATGGAAGTGGCCATGAGGTGCAGGGGACACCCCAGAGGGCACTGTCTGCAGCCGTAAGAGACATTCAGAATTACAAGCACAGCATCATCCATGGAGAAAAACAGCATTTATGTTTCTTATCAGGTCTCTGAAGAAACTTTTGCTGTGTTTCTGAGCACCTCCTCTCTGACATGGGGACACACTGGGAGGGAAAAGATGCCATGGGGAGCCTTTCCCTGCCCAGGGGACCTGGGTTGAGTTTGGACAGATCTGTGTGCCCTGTCCTGTGTCAGAGCACAGGGCTTGGGTCATGGTGAAGATAATCTCCCCGTCCTCCTGCCCAGCTCTGTTTGGAAGGCATGGGGGAACTCAGCATGAAGTGAAACCTTCCTGAGATGATCTTGCCCCAGGGATCCAGCCATAAACTGGGGAGGAGCCTCCTATATTCTACGTTTAGTTCTTGATGCCCCCCTTCCCCTGGGATGAGCCCATTGCTGAAAATGCCTTTTAGAAGCTCTGGTCACAGTCAAAATTAAATCAGAAAATGAACTATTACTCAAAATGACTTGGAGTTGCTCAAGATTTATATGCTTTGGGCAGCTGGAACTCCATTTGCCAGGATACCTGGGGAAGCCTCTGCCACTAGCCCACCGTGACCGTTTGCAATTTCACACCACTTTAAACTCACTCTCATTGAGATTGGGGAGATGAAAAATGTCTTTATTAAGGGAAGTCACAGGTCCCTGATTGGCTGCTAAATGTGTTTTAATGTGAGTGAGGAGGGCAGGATAGGGCATGGGGAGGGGGGATGCTGCGTTGGTCACTGAGCTCCCATGGGAGCCTGGCAGGGCACAGCAACTTCAAACAAAGGATTTCTCTCTGGTTTTCCTGCTGCTTTGACTATCTTGGGTTGGTTGGTGGCATTTACTTTGGGCCAGCAAGGTGGCTTGTTGAACTCTCCGCCTCCCCGTGGTTCAGCAGATGTGGAAGGAGGTGGTCTCTGCTCCACAGCTGGTATGCTGGGTTCAATCCAGAAGTTCTGGGGCTGTGCTATCTGGGGGGAAAACCCCCATCTCCTGCCGATGGCTCTCACAGACTGTCTACAAGGTCATTCCCCTCCAGGTTTTGGAGAGAGCATGCCTTTTGGCACAAGCCCTGGTGATGATCATGGACTTGATGGGCTGCTGTGCTCCACCTGGACTTCCAGACGGTATGATTCCTGGTGGTAGCTCTTAATGAATGACCTTCTGTACATGAATACACGCATGCACACACATGCAACATGCTTTGATAATTTCCTCAGTTAAACTCACCATTATTTGTGCTCCTACAACTAAGACTCTTGGTGACCAGCCTCCCCGGGCATCCTGCAACGGCTCACACCTTGAGCAGGTCCCATGCATGTGGTCGAGGCAGAGCTGCAAAGGAAGGTATTTGTGCTTCCCGCTGCTCTTGTTTTTCCAGCAGACCTTTGTGGGTATTCACTCCCTAATGATCTTTTATTCTCGCATTTGTATCTTTACTCCAGGAATCATGCACTAAACCTGGAGCGAAGTCAAGCACAGACCCTCCTCCCAGCTCATCCAGCCACAGTTTACAAAAGGCTCTGTTATTATCCCCGCATCCACACTCTCTAACCCTGTAATTAGATGCTTAGGCTATGATTGCCCCATTGTCCGTTGGATGGGTTTAATCATTCTTTTCTCCTACAGTGGCAATTTTGTTCCAATTAATTATTTCAGTTTGAACAGCAATAGCTGGTTGAGTTTAGAGAGAAATTAAAAGGGTAGAGAAGGATAATGAAGAGTGAGTTAACTAGGGAGAGACTGCAAACAGGGCTCTACATATACCTGTTTCTCTTCCAGGCTCTTGCTTGCTCCCCAGAGAGCTTTCTGGGGCTGGAAAATATTCACCCTGGAAATGAGGATCCTGCATGCCACACAAGTGCTGCCTGGTTTCATCCGTGCCTGGGAGGTTTGTTACTGGGTCTAATTGAAAAAACAGGGCAGGCTCACTGTCCAGCCTGGGAGGGAAAGCATTTCTCATTCAGGCTTTAATCGATGTGTCCTAAACTCTGGTAGAGGCAGGGCAGTTTTTGACTGTGCTGTATACCTTGTTTTTTCCTAGCCAAAGGACACGCGTCCCAGTTTGGTCCCAGCTAACAGGACCTGTAGCCATGTCCCATGAGGCTGTCTCAGGAAGCAGCCACACAGAGACACGGTACACCAGGTAGGACCAGCAAAATCAAAACAAGGTGCAAAAGAAAACTGGTGTCTGATTTAGCATCTGCATGTCAGCACCTCCTGAAAGAGGAAAATCTCTCTGTAGTCCTGGTTCTCATCAGGCCTTGGATGTTTTTCAGAGTAGCATTGCTGCTTCCGGGTAAGTGGATTCAGCTCTGGGCTGGAGGAGAAGCAGCAGGCAGGTTCTTGGCTACTGGTGGGACCCAGGAGCTCTCCCAGCTCTGCATCCCTCCTTGCCTGCTCCAGGCAACAGGCAGTCATGGCCCTGCCGTGCCTGTGTTGCCAGCCGTGCAGCATGTTCACAGCAATCTGCAGAGCAACATCTGGTGGTGGTCCTTCCCACCCCGAAACATCTGGCCACTTGGCTCACTAACAGGCACAAGCTGCCATCTGAGGGCCAGATGCACGCAGCGTGTCCCGCGCTCCTGGTTTAAAGTGTCATGGAAAATGGGAACAGTAAAGAGGGGTGGGGTGTGCAGGGAGGAGCAAGGGATGCTCGGTCGCTCTGTTGTGGTGCAGTCTCTCCTTTCCCCCAGCTGGTGACAGTGGGGCTGAGCTTCACCCTCCTGCCCAGAAAAGCTGCTGCTGCAGCTGTGCTGATGGAAGCAGGGGCTGGCAGGGCAGGAGCAGTAAGCGGAAGGCAGGCACAGGCTGGGCACGGCAGCGAGGACTTATTTTGGGGACATTCACAGTTCTTTGTGTCATATGAAGAACTTGCCAGAGCTACAGCACCCTTGTGAGACCATTTTAGATGCTTCTGGCTTTGATTAGGTTTAGACAGCCATGATTTTCCTATTGGTGTGGGCAGAAATTAATCCTTGCCCAGTCCTGAGATTAGTTTACCCAGCTCCGGCTTCCTGAACAGGACAAGTTTTGCTTTTGGGATCACCCAAAAGACCCTTTGGTTTGGGATCTGCTCTCTGGCCTCACCAGCCAGGTTAGGAGCTCAGCCTCTCGTGTGACCAGTGCTCCACAAACTTTGTGTCCCAAAACAATCCCAGGGAGCCAGGGCACGACCCAGGGTGCAGCCCTGATGCCGCAGGGGGATCCGCAGCAGCTGCTGCCATGGCTGCTGCTGGAGCACCCAGCTGGGGAGGTGAGGCTCGGAGGAGCCTTCTCACTGTGCTAGACTGACCCTAAACACTACTGTAAGATACATTAAACTACAGCCCACGGCAAACCATGATCACCAAATCACTCATAAATTCAGTGGAATTATCAGCTGGCACGAGAGCCGTTCTCAAGGTGATTCGGGATGCAGCTGATCTGGATTTTTAAAAATTTAAAAAAAAAAAATAGTAAGGTTAGACAAGGTTTTGACAGGAGAGAAAAAATAATATTAATGCCTTTCAGGAGTTACAAAAATGCTGCCTGTGCAATTCATGTATAATTCAATGAATTCCAGAGTAGTTTGAATATTTAAATTATGTATGATCAAAGCAATAAAGAAATCTGCATTTCCTCACTCCGAGCCCCCAGACATAATGCTCCCAAGTGTCCCCTCCCCAAAAGGCAGCTCCTCGCTTCCACACTCCCAGATCTATTGAGCCCCATTGCTCCAAAGAAATTGAGTTCGACTGGAAAAATACGGCCGTCAAGTGCAACCGCTGTTCTTTAATAAATCCGTGATGCATTGCATCTCCAGCCAGCGCCGTTGCCAGGGCGATGGTCATTGCCGCCGCCACAGGGCAGGCCTGGGGAGGGGTGATGGGCACGGTGCGGGGGCAAAGGAGCCCCCAGCACAGGCAGCCCCTCGCTGCCAGCACTGCCTGCAGCCCCGCGCTGCCTGCAGCCCCGGCTGGGGAAGCAAAGCTGCCATACGAAAGGATGGAGATGGGCAGCCAAGCTCCCACCGCAGGCACAAGAGGAAGGATGGTCTCTTCCTCCATCGCTGCCTTTCTCAGGGTCTGCTAAATGGCAGACCCAGCCTCGATGAGTGTCCTCCGTGGGCTGGGGCGGTTGTTCGTTCCATCCTCCAAGCCCCCATGGATGTGTCTGTCTCCTCTCCCAGCTCTTCTGCTCCTGGACTAGGATGCTGCAGCTCCCCTCCTCTGGCTGTGGCCATGGCCCAACAGGCCAGGAAAAAAAAAAGGAAAAAAAAAAGCAACAAAGTGCTCCCTCTCCCCCTCCCCCAGCCCCTTCCCCAGATGCTGTAAATTTTCATTAGTATTCTGTAATTTAATGATCTATTCCCAAGAGAAAATTAGTCTTCAATTTACAAAAAAATCCCTGTTAATTTAAGCATAATAGTAGGAGAGAGATGCGAGTGTGAGAGCCTTGTCCTGCACCTCCTTCTCCTCCCTCTCTGCAGCCTTTCAAAGGGCAATTACGAGGAAGAATTTTAATAATACACTGAAGTCCATTTGAAATCTCCCGACTAAGACTGCAAAGAGGTTCCTGTGGGCAAGAAAAGCAATTTCCTCCTGAAACAAGAGGTTATTTTGAACCAGGCAAACACACCGATTCAGCTGAAGGTTGATGCTGAAAGCCTGGGAGAGGCAGCAATGCGCTGGGCTTGCTGGGTGAGCTGTCAGCGCTCATGCAGAAGGCAGCTGCCTCCGAAACATCCTCGCTTCTAAAATGCCAGCAGGTCCCAGGTCCCTGTGGCATCCTTTGCAGAGCTGCCCCAGGCAGCACACCCCTTCACCAGCCAAAATGCAGTCCCTGGGTTAGAGAGGCACCATACCGGCTCCCATCTGGAGATGTTGCAGGTCCCTCAAGGCTCCTGGCTCAGTGCCTGCCCTACCAGTGCTGCCCACCATCGGATGGCAGAGAGGGTGTCTCACCCACACACTCACCCTGCTCGTGCCGAGGGTGGTGTGTAAATCCTGAGCATCATCCAGAAGCCATCTCCCCTGCAGATATTGAGATAGATGATGGTGGCTTTGCTCATTAGAGGCTGTGGCAAAGGGTAGGTGCTGGGAGTCTCCGTTCTGGGGAAGAGCTGTAAGGGGAGCTCATTAACTTGAAAAATTGGGTCCAGAGGGCTCATTTGTCTGATATCAGTTCACTGTTTTTTCTAGTAATGTGGAAAATGAGGGAGGGGGATCCGAACCTCTTCTCAGTGACCGACTCTTTGATTTACCCTTTTCACATTCATGTCCTCTCTTTCAAATTGCCTTTAATACTGTTTATTTTTCATAGGCCTTAAGCCTATCCATGTGGAACATAACCCTTTGTTCCCATGATACTCCACTTACGGGACAGATCAGACGCTGCTACACACCTTTTTATCCTAGCACCACAGGAATGCTTTCAAAGGGGCCCAAGATACTCATGGTCAGGCCAGGGTGGCCCAAGACCAAAGCCTGGATAGAATGGAGAAGGGGCTTTTGGCTCTTCACTTATCTCAGTAACCAAAAGCTGCTGTCAGTGGACCAGGAATGGTTGGCTTCAGGGCTTAATGCCCTGTTCACAGCCTTGACTCTCACTGTGGTGGATGCCACCATCCACCATGGTCTGAACGCAGCCCACACTTCATGGCGCTGCCGTATGGGCTTGCTCCATGGTTTTCTACAGGACCCTGGTTGGTGTTCCCCCATTTGCCTCTCCTTGTTCCCCAGGGTCATGGCGGGCAGCCAGCAGGCAGAGCCCTCTCTGAAATATCAGAGACAGCTGATCCCAGAGTTCTGGCATGACTGCTCACACGAGGGGTTCCAGTTGCTCTCCAGATGGAGCTGTAACGTCAGCTGAACTCTTCCTTGGTGATTTCCCTTGGTTTTCTGAGCAAATTTATGGCAGAGATGGCTGAAGGACACACATCCCCCCCCTGCAAGGCAGCCAGCTCCAAGCTATGTGGATGCAGAATTTCCCGCAGGCACCCAGCTGCCTTCCCGAGGCTTGCCCCATGCCAGGGCTCGCTGCCAGGCTCATCCCTCTCCAGCACCACCCGTGTGGCCGGCTAGGCCATCAGCCATCCCGCGGGCTGCTTGCCATCTCCTCATCACCCCCGTGTCTGCTGGGCACAAACCTGTGCCAGACCTGGCTGGATGCCCTTGAAGGTCAGACTGAGCTCTTGCTGCCTTCCCTAATTAAGTGCAGAGGCAGGAGCCCCCCTCCCCCTGGTGTGAGCCCTCCCAGAGCCCCTCATGCTGCAGCCGGGGCTGGATCAACACCCGTATGAGGGGTTTTGGGGTTTTGTGGCTCCTGGGATGCCGAAGCTCTCACTCCAGCCAGGCAGGCTCCTGGCATGCCCCCCTCCACCCCGCCAGCAGCCACACATGCCACAAACCCGACAATTAATAAAAAGTGTTAACAGCAATCACGGTAATTGCCATGGCGCTATTAATAAAGGCAGAGATGTCAAACCACAGCAAATATTTGAGTGGGAGCCCGGAGCAATCCCCTGCCAACGCGCTCCCTTGGCCCCAGCCCGCAGCAGGTACGGAGGTGGTTTTTCTCTCCGTGCACATGGAGAGGAGGAGGATGCACTTTCAGCCGAGCTCCCATGGAGAAGAGGAAGGTCCCAGTTTGGCCGCAGGAGGCTGCTGAGCCCCGGTCAGCATTTCTGCCTCCCATCAAACAGGAGTTTAGCATCGCTGCTGGCTGACACACATGTAAGTAATGTTCTCTTCACAGCCAAGCCGTTCCCCGAGATGTTGTTAAATTAGAAGGGAAATCTATTTCCTGTTTAAAAAGAAAAAATAAAAGGCGACCGAACTCAGTGTTAAATATAGATATACGATATGTAAATGAATCTGACAACTGAGTGAATAAAAAATGAAGGTTTAAATTATTGAAGGGTAGGAGGAGATGGCGCATGCAAATAGCATTAATGTGGAAAGAGGCAGCTCTCTGAACAGGGAAAGGAGGTTTTGAAACATAATTATTTCTTTTAAGAAAGGGGCTACATATTAAATAAAAGCCAACAGAACCGGCACATGTTTATTTCAAACGCCTTTCTTTCCATACCATCACTTTATTCTCCTGCTTTTTTTTTCCCCCCTGCAAAGCAATGAGAGAAATGGAAGGCTACTGAATTTTTTAGCTTTAATTAAAGTAAGATAAATGAAGTTTTGATTGCTACGCAAGAACAAACAAGACCCAGAGATGGCCGATCACAGGCTGCTATTGAGAGGGCTGGGAGAAGGTGTTTGCTAATTGATTTGGTGGGGACGGGGCTCTTTGGCCTTCAGAGCCACGGCAATCACGTCCTGGTTGATCACGACTGCTGGAAACAGTGGTGACTTCCTGCATGCTTGCAGAGATAGCACGGACTTAATTCAAATGGAAAAATACCTGCCTCGAGATTTTTGCCTGCCAGAAGGCGTTAATTACACTTAAACTGTGAAGACACTCTGATTGCTTTTGCTGCTGTTTCATGGTGTTGCAGAGACCACAGGGGCAGGAATAAATGGGAGCACAGGGCAGGGCTGAGCTGGTTCCTCTGCCCAGGGCAGCTGCAGGAGCGTTAGTGGCTCAATATTGAAAATAGAAAACTAGCTGGTTATTTTTATCAGTGGTAAAGCTGACAAGGAATTCTGGCGGAATGGGCACTCCGCAAGTGCAGTAAATGTCTTCATTACCTTCCACACAGCTATATTTATGCCTCTCTGACCCTCTTCAGGACTGACAGGGCAGGTTAGGGGTTTCCTTTTCCTAATTCAGTACATGATGGCTTGGGATGAGTTGTTAAAGCTATAGATCAAAATGTCATTTATTAGAAAAGTGCCTCCCCAGGGATTCTTATACTTCGTTTATTATTTGTCGTGTGCTGACAGTGTGCTCTGTTCTGTCTAATCTGTCTTTCTAGCTGTTTATATAGCCCTCATCATGGCAGCACCTAAGTGCCTCCCATTGCTTAAAAAATGATGTTTTTTTTCCTGCTCCCTTACCTGCTCTGTGAAGCCAGCGAGGACTTTGAGATTTATGAAAAGTGCATGGGATTTATTTTCCCATTTACTTCCCAGTTACCAGCGGTAAAGGGTCCATCCTGTCCTTCACAGCAGAGGTGGGGTTGACCATGGGGACTGGGTGGAATGGTACCCAGGAGCTCTCCCTACTGCCTGGGATGCTGCTTGTCAGAGATTTGGTGGTGGGTGCTGCTGAGGAGCAGAGACCTCCTGGTGGCCCCCACAACACTTGGCCTTTGTTGGCGTTGGCCCCTGGCTGATGTGAGCCTTGGGCAGGGCGTGCTTCCAGTCCGCAGTGGAGAAAAGCCATGTTTTTTCCATCTGACCGGTGTTTCAGCCCAGATGCCAGCAGGATGCAGGAGCTGTTTGCACGGACTTTCAGGCTATTCAGCCAGGATGCAGGAACAGTTCCCGTGTTTTAAGTGATAAATCACCCCATATCAGTATCAGGCACAGAAATCACGTTCATCACCACAAGCGATTCATGAGCAAGCAGCCCAGCAGGCAAAATTTATTGAAATAATTCTGCATGGCGACTGTTACATCTTTTTCAGATAATTTGAGATCTCTGCAGGGGCTGGAGGTGCTGAGCTCAGTCTGTATTGCTGCCCAAGTCAGTCCAGCGGGGTTTGTGCCTGCTGCGTTGACCAATTAAAGCAACTCTTCTCCCACCCAGACAGCGTTTGCATTAATGAAATGAGGGGGGAAGATCCTTATATCTCCCTCCTCCCCCACATTTTCACAGTCTGCTTGAAGGATGCCATTCATTCTGCTTGTCCTCTCCTTAGACTAGCACATACCCTCAGCAGCTGTGGAAGCTGTAGGAGCACACACATCCGTCTGCCAAGGGCTGGCTCTAATTTGCTTGGGCAGCATGGAGTTTTCCTTAGTAGATGAAGATGGCATTGGCAACGCACTGACAAATTCTGGTGTGTTTGAGAGAGACTCTGATTTTAGCATGGACACGTACCTGCAGTTCTTCACAGCCAATCCCACCAGTCCAAGCACCCTCCAGGCAGAGCAGACCTCTCTCCCACTTAAGTCAGACCAGACCTTGGGGCCTCGATGGGCTCCATGAAGTTCTGGAAAAGTTCCCTTCTCAACCGGGGGAAGTTCTCCATACAATTTCTATCTCACCTTTAAACATTTCCCGCTACTTTACCCTTGGGAAGCTCTCCCTCAGTAGGTCCGTAAGGATGCTGCCCTTTTTACTTCTCCCCATGGTATCTGAGTACCCAGCCAGAAGGTGTGTTCATATAGCTGTGGGCAGCGGGGGAAAGTTAATAACCATCTAACCTGCAGCTACAACGTGCCTTTCTAATGACCTAAATGTAAAAACCTCAGATTTTGCTACAATCCTCAGGGGGTTCAGGGCTCACCTGTTTCCCACAGTTTACCTACCCATAGTTGGGCTTCCATGGAGAATGGCCCCTCTCCTGCCTGACCTGCCCCACCTCTGCCCCATCCTAAGGCTCTCATCTTGGGAAAGCCCCTGCTGCTGCAGCTGTCCTGCAGGCACACAGCATCCTTGCCGGTCTGCTTTACACCTGGAGAGCTGCACAGGGTGTGGAGAAAGCACTTTTCCTCTGAGCAGAGACTGCTTTGTTCTGCTCAGGTGAGAGCTACTGTTGATCTTTTATAACCAAGCTATTCATAGATGAGCTGCTCTGTTCTCCTGCCTCATCTGTTGGTGCAGGGAGCATGGACAAGGACCTTGATGGGGTACCTCATGGGGCCAAGGTGGTGCTCAGCAGCCATATGAGAACCCCCAAGTTTCCACCTTTCTGTTTAAAGCACATCTGCTTTCCAAGAACCCCACTCTCTGTCCTCATCCATGTCCCAGGCACCGGCACAACAAGGAACTGGCATCCGGTCCTGCCTCCTGGGTGTAACCCCCTTCTCTGGGGGGGTCAGCTGGGTGCTAGAGGGACCACTGCCCCTGTTCTTTGGCTCCGGTGGCTCCCAGTCCATCCCAGTGTGGGTCCTTCTTTCCCCCAGTTTGGCCGCTGTGGTCTCCATGGCAACCCTCTCTCCCTGCTGCAGAGGCATCCTTGGCTCGCCACTTCCAGCACCGCATTTGTATTCCCAGCCTTTGTCTCCTGCTCGGCGCTGGCAGCCGGCCAGGCCAGGCATCCATTTCAAAGCAGCCTTTGTTTTATTGGTGAAATAGCTGGTCAGAAATACATGTGGTTTAAGCGGGGCAAGAACACTTTGTTTCTTGGCTTTTCTTCTTTCCCCCCAAGCCAGAGTGGAGCTGCTCAGCGGAGCTGGATGTTACCTGCACCCCCCAGGAAAAGCTCCACAGGCAGATCACTCTGCTCAGAGCCCACAAAAATCGGTCTGCAGCAGCTGCAGTATGTGGGATGGATAGGGATGAGCAGGGGGAGACATTTTCTTTCTCTCTCCCACTGTCTAGGCGTACCTGAGATTTTCCTTCACAGTCGGATTTGTTGTTTTGAGAGCAACCCTCTCCACGAGGCTCAGATACAGCTGGATTTGCTGAATTGCAGAGCCCAGTAGCTGAGATCCCAGCCCCTAGACTTGAGAAAAAAACTGCTTGGAGTGAAAACAGAGCCCAAAGCCAGGATCCTGCCACCAGCTCACTGCTCCTTCCCTCCTGTGGCTGCTGCTCCCGCCAAGAGAGGCAGGGTTGAAGATAACTTGCTGGAGGGTGTGATCCGTTAATTGCAGCATCCCTCCTTGTTTCTAGGGGAGTTCAAGGCTTAGAAAACGTGATGGTATTACACATCTGCTTAAGTGTGCAAAGATACATGCATATATAGGTGTATTGATGACAGGTTTAGTGGAGACCCTGGTTTCCAGGCACTGTGGTCCTTGGCTCCGGTTGACCGGTTTCTTGGAGAACCTTTCCCATGGTGTGGAGAGGCAGCTGGGAGAGGACACAAAAGAGGGGCCCAAAAGGGGGCAACGGAGTGTCACTGCTGAGGTCCTGGCTCTCCCCAGGGCCTCCCTGTATGCTCTTGGAGCACAAAGTGAGACAAGAGGAAAAGGAGAGGGTGACTGGAGAACAGTGAAGACTTTGTTATGGTCAGATGCCACATATCTTAGCCTTGTCCAGAAATAAAATGTCTCCAGAAATAAAATGTCCTCTGATAAATTCATCCTCGGAAAGCAGCAGGAGCTGAGCAGCCAGTTCCCACTGGTTGCAGGGAGTTTATCTGGCAGCAGGAGGAAGAGGAAGGTTTCCAGGGCACGTCTGTTAACAAGGAAGGCAGAGATGTCAGTGTTGGTCCAGTGCAGGAAACCCCAGGTCTCGCCTCCGTTATCAGAATGACTCTGGAGCCTGTCTCATACTGAGAATCCGTGCTCTACTGCACTGATACGTGGACACAGCAAATAGATATATTTTCAAGTGTGTTTAGGAGCAATTTAAATAATCATGACAAAGCCATTTTTAAATTAGTGTTCTGGGAAAACTAATCTCCAGGTAGCTTGTGCCCTCAGCTGATATGCACAAAATCAGTAGTGTGATGCAGCTTTTTAATGTGTTGGGTGCCTGGAGCAAAACATCTCTCCTGCCCAGAAGGAAGTGGGGAGATTTGCATATGCCTGATCTATAAAGTTCTACTGTTCAGACCCACTGAGCGTTTGTGCTTGATTTCTTGGCTGCAAATCAAAATACCAGATGAACTGCAGGGGAACAGGTAGCTCTGTCTGTTCAAAGCTGATGCAGTCATGCTGAGTCTTCTGCCCTGCTGCTATGGGGAGCAGGTAGGACAGGGACTTCTGAAGCCTTGGGCCACATCATTCACAGCCTGGTTGCATGGAAGTGGGCATGAAGCTATTGGTCTCAAAGACCTTGCAGGAAAGACCTTTCATCTTGTTAAACCTCAGACAGTCTTCTAAGTAATTTACTGCATCATTATGGTGAGAAATAAACCACCCTACCATTACAGTTCCCATGACACATTTCACTGGAGTCATGGTGTCAGCCTAGATGTGTTTCCTACGTCCCCGTGCAGGAAATTGCATGCCATCCAGTCCTGTGTATGAATAATTGAAGGGAATGCTGTGTGGTCATCCTCTCTGGCCCATCCCAGTGACTCCCTTCTCAGGCACGTGGAGTAGACTGGAGAGCAGGTTGATCTCCCTGCAGGGTCAGGGCACAGAGACACCTGCAGAGACAGCTCAGCTCTTTGGTAGCCCAAAATGCCTGAGTGACTGTCAGAGAGGCTGCGTGGCTTCTTCTCGGAGAACATGTGCAAAGCAGGCTTGGTTTGGCTTCCAGCTGAATTCTTACCCAGGACTGTCCGCCTTTTTAAAAGCAACAGGAGAAGGACCTGTCTCTGACAGAGGACATTGTGCTATTGCTGGCTGGACTGCTTTGACAAGGCACTGGATCTGAAAATGACAAGTCAGAAAGGAGGCAGAGGCAGTGGTGACCCCCCAGGTAACATGTGCAAGTGTGGCCTATTTCTTCCTAGAATCACAGAATGGTTAGAGTTGGAAGGCACCTTAAAGATCATCAAGTTCTAACCTCCCACCAGACCAGGTTGCTCAAAGCCCCATCCAGGCTGTACTTGAACCCCTCCAGGGATGGGGCATCCACAGCTTCTCTGGGCAACTTGTTCCAGTGCCTCACCACCCTCATAGGAAAGAATCTCTTCCTAAGTCACTTTTTCCGAAGCTTAAACTTGTTTGCTTGTCTTCTGCTTGGAAAGGTGACTAGAGTTATTTTAATTATATAGCAGAGGAAATAAGCTATATAGCAACATTTTATTTAAGTGACGTTTCAGGATTTTTTGCTGTTCAGGGCACTTTGTGGCCTTTGAAAACACTGATGACATAAGGTGCATTGTGTGTTTATGAACTGTTGTTGACTAGGTCCACATTCAGCTGGGAGAAACAGGAGCACAGGAGTTCAGAGTAGCACAGAAAAATTATAGATGTCATCCACGGCCCAGGTATGATGGCGGCTGGAAATGCCTCTCTGGCAGCCCCAACATGACTTTAGACGAGGACACTTCCCCACCTGGAGACAGTCCCAGGAGGTAACAAGTGCCAGAGCTCACGCTGTGGTCTATGGTGCTGCTCAATAACGTGTGTCCTGGCCCCACTTTATTCTCCGTAATTAGGAAATTCATCAGATGAATTGCTTTCTGAAGTCTAAACCAGAGAATATTGTTGGCACAAAAAGAAGCAGTCTGTGGCAGAGCAGAAATCATTTGTGCTATTGTCAGAGAGAAGTGCAAAAGAAATAGGTGAAATCTTCTGTTAATCCGGCAGTGTGTTGAGAAAGGGCAGTTGTTGAGTTAGACGATCAATAAGCATTGATTACAAAGCAGCTTATTCCTGTTAAACATGAGGGAGGACAGAATAAATACACATAAACAACTGCACTTGGCCAGGCAGGGAGTGCTTTCCCCGGGGTGAGGGTGAGAGCCGCCCGGCTGCTGGTGCAGCACACGCATTGTCTTTGCCTCCTGGGCAGCATTGCCCCTGCATCAGCCCTCAAAGGTCTTCCCATGCTGGTGACAGCTCCTGTAGTCCTGTCACTCCTGTCCCTCTGCTGTGGCTCCGATGGTTTCCCTGGAGAACTGCCTCATGTCTGCCTCACCAGTTCACAAGCCGGGAAGGGCCTGAGCTCTGCCATGAGTGCAGCTGGTGGGTCGAAGACAGGGGAAGCCGTTTTCTCTGTGAACTTCAATGTCTGCACCAAGTTCATGGCAAATTATTGAGACTGGAGGGCAGAAGAAGGAGGGAAGCACTTTTCCCTGCATGTGTCATCCACATCTTCTTCTTGGTGGTGAATCACAGGACGATAGGGATTGGAGATCACCTAGTCCAACCCCCCTACCAAAGCAGGTTCACCCAGAGCATGTTGGACAGGAACACATCCAGGTGGGTTTTGAATGTCTCTGGAGAAGGAGACCCCACATCTTCTCTGGGCAGTGAAGAAGGACAGTGGTTTGTAGCTCTGTGAGCTCTCCAGATAGTGCCCTACTACTTTCTGAAATTGTTCTTTTATTTAGCAAAAATAAACTTAAAAACAAGCTAGAAAGAACTGTGCCTGTGGAAGAGGTGCCAGCACACAGTGACCCAGCAGGCTCTGCCTGGGCAAAATCAGCTGAGCTGGCTGCCGTGGCAGGTGATGCCCAGGACACACAGTGGCCAGACCCCTCCACTGATGTGACCTTAGGAGCTGGGGGAAACTCTCCCACCAGCCTCTATGAGCAATCTGGACCAGACCATATTTACTAACATCTGAGCAGTGCAGGGCACAGGAAATGGCAAAAAGGGAAAGACACAATGAGCCCATTGGTGTGATTTTCTTTTGAAGTGCAATGCAGCTCTGGTAAATAAATAAAGGTTGGAAACCTCTGTTGCACTGCACCATTTAAGGGACTGGGGATGTGAGGACGGCATAATTGGCTGGATGCAGAGTGAAATCCAGGCTCAGCGATTCCATTTTGCAGTTGGCAGCCTTCCCAAAAGCAGATCAGGGAAAGCACGCTGGACTAGCTTTAAAACACAGGGAAATTCTTTATCTTTTATAATTTTTTTCTGATTTAAAGGGCAGGATTAAATTCTCATTTAATAACCCCAAGTGCCTGCTCTCCCCTGCTCTGATCGCTCTGTGTAACGGCGATAATGCTGGGAAGGCGCTGGGAGCCTGGAGGCAAGGCAGGGAATTTTCTGCAAAGATCTAACGATTGTTTGCTGCTGCAGCCGGGGAACCAGGCACCAACTGCTTCAGCGTCAGCTTTAGCAGAAGCTTTTGCTAGCTGTTTTCCAGGGCTGTTTGGAAGGCAAGCCAAGCGCATTCTGTTAGCAACTTCCAACTTTGTCATTGGTGCTTTTTCCTCCTAATTATGGATCCTACAGAGACCCAAATGTTCCTCGCTAACATAAATAGTCCGGCGGAGTTAACTGAGCGACTCCTGGGCAGGCATTGTTTTTATGAATAAGCACTGCCTGTTCAGTACCTTTATATCGGCTCAGTACCTCTTACCATCGGCTGAGCTATTTTTAAATAGCTCTAAAAACGCATCCTGTAAATAAAGGCTCCACAATGAACAAGGGAAGGAGCCTCCAAGCAGCATAACACACAGAGCCTCTGTGTTAACAAGAAAACTGTTTTCCCTTGTCTGTCAGATCAGCTCATTTAGATTATCTAAGTCAAGTGCAATTTTGAAAACAATCTGTTTTGCTCGTGACAGCATCTTCATTCTGGATAATGATGCTGAATGTAGCAAGCGGCAAAGGGTTATTAACAGCAAATTCTCCACATTCCCAGGCCCGCACTTCTCATGTTGCCTTATAAAAGCAGCCCCTTGCTTTATTTTCCCCAGACGTTAAGCAGAAAGTATTTTCTAACATGTCGGCTTTCCAACTCCACGCTGAAGCCTTCATTTTGCGTGATGCCTTGACAGTGAACTGCAGATAAAGGGGAAGGGTGGAGGGGATGGGAAACATTGAAATGGTGCCAGCTCGTTTTTAACTGTTTTCAGTCAGTAGTGTTTCTCCATCTCCTGCAGTTTATTCCCTCGCTCTGATTATATGAAAATTCTAATTAAAAAGTTAATGGGGATCTGAAGAGGGGAGGACCCGCATGCGTGCCAGCCTGGCAGGTTGCAGATGGTGGCTGCTGTTGCTGGGAAAAAAATATTTGGGGATCACTGGCCAGAAGGGCATGTTTACTGAGTGGTGAAAATGTAACAGCAAAGATCCATCATTGGCAGCTGCCTGAATGCAGGGCAGGTTGGTTGCCCTTGAATAGTTGTTTCCGCTATTTCTAATTCCATGTATGACCACGGTGCTTTGGAGCCATTCAAATGCACAACAGAAAAGCGGCTGACAGCCTAACCACAGTGCTAACAACACAAAATACAGCAATTCCCAAATCCCAAACCAGAGTGGCCAGGCCAGGGAAGCAGGAGAGCCCTCATCTACTATGGAAGATGTTCTGGCCACCGCGGGAAAGCTCTTCCTGCACAGGGAACCTTCATCCCTTTCCAGCAGCAGAGTCCTCTGCAAGCAGTGAGGCTCTTCCCTGTGACCCCTACGCACCACAGCTCCTCCGCTCATCCTTCCCAGGAGGAAGAGGTTCAGGCAGGCCAGGAAGGTGGCTGCTGCACCAGCCAGAGCCTGGCTTCTGCCACCAGGTGTTGGAGAAACCAGGAGGCACAGCCACGACTTCCAAACACCTCCATCTCTCCAGGGGAAGGGAGCAGGGATGGACGGAAATCTCCAGGAGGCACAGCCATGGCTTTCAAACACTTCCATCTCTCCAGAGGAAGGGAGTGGGGATGGATGGATGGATGGAAATCTCCAGCAGGTCCAGCTGGCAAACGTCTCCTGACAAAGTAATCTTCCACTATAGCATTAGCCCGGGTGGAGGTTAGGTGATACCTATCAACATGCTGTAATGCCTATGAACACTTAGCCTTTGTGTGTCAGAAGCATTATTTTGCTGTCCCTTTACTGGCAGAATTAGAAACTAGGATCTTAGCAAAGAAGTCCAGAGGTCTAAACTCCGATAAACACAAGAGTAAAAGAACAAAGAATGAACTAAAAAAGTGTAGTAAGCAGGAGATGAGATGACCCAGACCTTGGCTCTCGAATAACCTCATGCTCAACAAAACATGTATTAAAGCTAAAGCCAAGAATGGGTGGTTAACATTGAACACTATTTTGGAGATGACGTAATGGGTATGCCTTGCTGCTAGGACCAGCATGGAAACCAGAAGGGACAACAGGAGCTCAACAGACATGGGTAGAGCATGGGCCACAGAACAGACCTCTGATGGACAACTCCTTGGGAGCTGCTCACCACCAGCCCTTCCTTGCTTTTGAATATCTCCAGAGGAGACTCCACACCCCCCCTGGGCAGCCTGTTCTGGCACCCTCAAAGTAAAGTTTTTCCTCATGTTGAGATGGAATTTGCTGTGTTCCAGTATGTGTTTGTTTCCCCTTGTTCTGTTGCTGGGCACTACCAAAAAGAGTCTGGCCCCATCCTTCTGACAACCACCCTTTAGATATTAATAAGCATTGATGAGATCCCCTCTCAGTCTTCTCTTCTCCAAGCGAAACAGACGCAGGTCCCTCAGAAAGAATAAAAGAAGAAAATGTTACTCCAGTGTGAAGGTACCTGAATTTCCCTGGTATACGCAGTAGCTCACCAGTCAGTTTCCTGTCTGTAAGAACTTAGCTGTAGGAAAGTGCTACCTGTGAGGCTGAAAGAGGGAGGAATCATAGAATCATCCAGGCTGGAAGGGACCTCCAAGGTCATCTAGTCCAACCTCCCCACAGTCACAGGGACACCCCCAACTAGCCCACGTAGCCCAGGGCCTCATCGAGCCTCATCTTGACTATCTCCACGCAAGGGGCCTCAACCACCTCCTTGGGCAACCTGTTCCAGTGTTCCACCACCCTCAGAGTAAAGAACTTGATGCTGATGCGAGGAGGAGATGATAAGTAATACGGGGTTAGTTAATGCAACAGATTCGCTGACAGCAAACCAGCTGTAGCATTTACAACCCAGAGTGAAAGCAATTGCTGCAACAGTCTAGTCACTAGGAGTGTGTGCATGAATAAAATTAGAGAACAATCTAAAATAATAAAGCAAGCTACAGACCCTGACTATGAGTTTTATTGACAGTGGCATAATACAGTTAACAAAATGACATAACAGGAGCACATAATGCATTTATCGGCCTTCGTAACTGAGGACAGACTTAACAGCAGCCCTCCCACATCAAGCGTAGTGCCTTTTAAAGGCGGATAAAAAAGGACTGCTGTGAATGAAACAGTAACAGGAAGCTGAATCAGAAGTCAGGAAATAATGGCTTTCAGTTACACATTACTACATGGCAATCCAAACTTTTTTGTATGAAGAAAAAAATAAAGATAACTAAAATTAACTTACAAGTTATTATCGGGAGCTGAGAAGCTGATTTCAAATCATCAGCAGCCTTTTAAGTACATGGAGGATAACACAATCACTTTATGCATGTGCACGCTTGGCTCAGAGCAACGCACGCTGTATTATTAAATCTCTAAGAAGAGAACAAAAATACCGTTACTGGCTACGCTGCATTGTCATAAATGCTCCTCTTTAATAATACAGCATCTTCTTGAGGTGAAAGATACTTTACTCCATTCATGGTGGCAGAAAGACAGTTGATATTGCAGCAGATTTCCAGAGACAATCACTCATTCATCCAGGGCATCCATTCAGTTTACAGGTGAATGAAATGGCTTTTTTTTAGCATTAATAAGAATGAAAAGGCCAACTGTAACGGGGCTGGTAAATGCTTGTGATAATGTGCAAGCTGGATGCAAAAAGAGAGCAAGAACTTCCCTATGCCAACAAAACCACTATTCTCAGTAGCTCTTACAGTGGAGCAGACAGGATGATGCTTATTTCCACGTGAACCGTGGAAGGGAGTTGAGAAGAAATTTAAATTCGTGAACAGTTCTGTAGGCACATACGATAACAATTATTCCCTTGAAGAGGAGCTGTGCAGAGTGCTGGGGTATTTTCACCCAGTGCAGGGTGAAAACTCAGTGCAGGAATGCCAGTAAGCAGCTGTCGCACTGACAAGTTTTGCTCTTCAGCCAAGTAACCCAGCCCTGCCACCAGCCAGCACAGACCAAAAGCTAATATAGTTCAATAATTTTTTTTAGGATTGTTTTGTAGAGCTGTAGCTACAAAACTACCTTCTCATTTAAATTTTCTAAGCGGAAACCTATTATCTGTATTACCAATTTCATTATCAGTTTGCTAAGGGGGGGTGCATCTTCATCTTTCTACATTTTACTCTGTAGGCACCAGAAATTGGGAGCAGAAATTAGCCTGGTTGTTTTTAAAAGTTTCAAAGTATCACCGTAAGCAAGCTTCTAATTCTAAGCTTCTTATTAATGGAAGTAATAACACTTCACTCTACCTAAACTTAAAATATTGAAATATACTTTCTTGCCATTATTTATTCTGTGGGCTTGGACAATGAAAATGAAATTGTTTCAGTTTCATTTTTAAGAATTTTCCATTTCTCACTTCCGCAGTGTTTGGGCTACATCGCAATGGTAACTCCACCTTCTCCACAGGGAAGTGCCTGAAAGAATGCAGATCTGTGAATTTTTGTCTGCTCTCAGCTTCGCTTTTTCTTGACATTACTATTCTTAATTCTCTTCCATTACTCCTTGTCAGTCCTTTGACTGGTTTGATTTTTCTAAATTATTTTCTGGCATATTTTTTCTGAAGTCAAGTACCATAACATGGTACGGCTCATAAATTCTTCGCTCTTCATATTTGAAGTTAGAATCTCTCTGTGTACTTTTTGGATTAAGCTATATGTTCGCATAGTCAATTTCTAGCTAGGTTTGCAAGTGCTAGATGCTTTCCCACCCCCTCCCTCAACCTAATAGTCAGTGGAAGGATTAGAGAAAGGTCTGTCTTACTCAGTGGTGGTTATTCACGCTAAAATCTCTTGTCCATCAGCCTCAGTAGTTGTTGGTGCCCCTGTCTTGGAACAGAGCAGTTCCAGCGGTGCCTAGGACCTGAAACCACTGTACCACATAAAGAAAAATATACGTGGAAACGTATGTTATGATCCTATCTGTTCCTCATCCTGCAATGCTTGGGCAGACATCCTTTCTTGTAAAAGGGTTGTGAGACTGTGTTTGGAATGATACGTATGTTTTCAAGACAAGAACCGTGCTGCTACACTAAATCCAAACACGATCGCCATGGTAGCAGTGCACTACGAAAGGCCACCCCAACCCCTCACACTGCCATGGCTGCTCTGGCCGCGGCAATGGGGCTGTGCCGCTGCAGGTGGCAGAAGCCCCTGAATTTGGGATTAGCTCCTGCAGCGCAGACAGCAGGATATTGTAACAGTGTAGAATAGTGTAATTTACCCTCCGCCCCAGGCCCCTGCCCCAGCCGGGCAAGCCTCACACCCTTCACATAGGGGTGAGTCCAGGCCCCGGAATGGAGCCTCACTCCCTTGAGGCAAGGTCGGTGCCCGTCACTACTCGCTGCCAACCGCCTGGGGAGGGGGCTCGCCGGCGGGACTGGTGGGGCGACCGCCGGCATTGCGAGCGGGGTCGGCCTCAATGTCAGGGCGATGGCGCTTCGGCACCCCCACCCCGTTGCTAGGGCGGTTGCTAGGGCGCCATGTTGTGGCGGGGGGAGAAGCGCGGGCGCCCCGGAAGTGCTGCCCGAGGCAGGGTTTCCCTTCCTGTGCGGCGGGGCCGGACCCGGCCGGGTGAGGAGGCAGGAAATGGCGGCGGTGCTGCAGCAGCGGCTGCCGGGCCCTCCCGCTCCGCAGTGCCGGGCCCAGGCCGCCTAGAGCCGCCNGGGGCCGCGGCGTTTGCCCAAAAGCAGCGTTTTCCCCGCGGGGCTGAGCTTTGACCCTGCCGGGCTCGGTATTGTTTGCTCCTCACGGGGCTGGCATCCCTTTGCGGGCCGGTAGGGCAGGGAGGGCTTCCTCGGTGATGTTTTAAAGACGTTCTGAGGCTGAAGTGATGCAGCAGAATTGTTTTCCTTGGAATCCTTGAGCCACTGGAGCAGAGGTTGGGTGGGAGCGGGGGGTAGCTGGTGCTGGTGCTGCTCTGCTTGCCTCCCTGTCCCTGGGTAAACATATCCCTGGATTACTTGGCAATCTGCGGTCTCCCAGATTCCTCCTGACGAACCAGCATATGGAGCTCAGTGTGTATCTTAACCCCGCTCCAGTTTTATTTTTCGCTTTGTGCTGCATTACTGTTGACATGGAAACCAACACCGTTTTCTGTTCCAGAGAATTGGAAGCTAAAGCTACCAAAGAAGTCGAAAGAAAACTAAGCAGGTAAGATCCTCATTTAAATTCACTCCTGCAGTTCAGAACAAGAGTTGGCCTTGGGCTAGAAATCATTGTGGGCTTTATCTGGAGCTTTAATCTCATGTTAATTGTAAGGATAAAAAAAAAAAAAAGCCTGAATTTTAAAATGCCCTACTCTATTGCATAGAGAAAACTCTGCAATTTTGGTTAGTTCTGCAGCCTTTTTAGCATGGTTTCTTCTGCATAATACAGTGTTAAGTTCTGTAATTGAGAGTTTTATAATAGAGTAGGTTTTTGAAGAGAAAAATAACTTTACTTTGCTGTCCTAAATTGTAGTATCTAACAGTAATTAAAAAATTAATGAGGGGTTTGTTTGGTTTCTTTCCTATACAGTTCAGGCAAATATTGTTGGGAGGCAAGAAACTTGTTCAAATAAACTGTATGCTGCCAAGTAACTCTTAGGGGTTTGCCTCTTTTTCCATGAAGAGTTAAAGACATTGAATTTTCCATTAGCCTGCAGTTTTGAGAACTTTGTAGAATGGGCTGTTCATTTTTAAAATTACTTAGTTAAAGAGCTAAGATTTACGTTGCACTAAGAATTCTGTGCCAATAATATACATCACTTTTGTATTTAGGAAGTTTTCTTTTGCACCATTTATTTTTAGTACAACTTGCTTGCAAATACCTACTTCTTTCTGTTGTTTACATTCTTTATTTTTGACTTTTGCCCTACTTTCTTTTCGTGTTCTCTTTCAATTAGACCTTAAATGCACTTTTGCTAGCAAACTTCTAAGGTGACTTATACTAGGGCCATATGAAATATGCTGAAACCCTTCATATAACTGATTGAATATTAGTTGCAGGTACAGTGCTTTTTTTCTTATTTACTGTGCCTAATCGGTCTCCACGTTCCAGATTGATTTACAGTTACACTGTGAACGCTGATTGGCTTTCCCCTGCTGTCAACGTGCTTATTCCCTTTTTTTTTTTAGTAATATGCTTAAAAATGAATATTTTTTCCCATTTTGTTGCTGAAATACATGGAGTCTTTAAGATGCACTTAGCACGTTGCTTGTAAATATGATGTCAAGGCCATTGTTAAATGGACTTGAAGAAGATGATTTCAAATTGCAACTCTTTAAGTCATCTGTCTATAAAAGGTACAAAAAAAGAAAAAATAAATTGTTTGCATTTTGTGGAAAGCACTCAGTGCACACTTGATGCCAGAAGCGATTTCAGAGCTGTATTTAGGTGGACAGAGTGCTAAGTTCAGAACAATGCTGTTCTGACTTAGTAGCTCAGTAGATCTTCACATTTTTATGACCGTAAGAGAGATCTCTTGTCACACAGAGCGGGCAGTGATGAGAAGTGAAAGTAAACTATAGAGCTGTCTAAACTCTGTGCTTCGTGGGGGATGGGGACAGAACAAGGTTCACTGAGTAAATTCTGATATGGAATGGGTCTCTGTCTTTTCTGGCACAGAGGTGTATGTTTTATTCATTTAAAAAGATTCAGAACTGGTTTTAAGTTAACGTTAACGTACCAGTTGTTTTCTGAAATCTATATTGTAGCTGGTTTATGTTTAGTGGGGGAATTTTCATCATGTGAGCCCCTAGCCTGATAAAACTGGCGTGCTTACTCTGGATAGGCCTGATTAATTGTTTTACTGTTGTAGAACTCAACAGATAGCCCTAATTCTTTCTAATGTAATTATTTGCGGTCTTATTAAATTTGCAGTGGCCTAGTCAAATTGTAAAAGAGCAAATATCTTTTCCTGGGAAAGGCCAATAAACCTATGCTACAGTTTTTCTTAATCTCAAGTTGCACAGTGTACATACAGACTGTGAACTACGTGGATCGCTGGCATTGCTTCTTGTATCTGCTTAAGTCACCTTTGGAGTTTATGCTTAGAAACTGATGGGTAGCAAACACTCCTTTTTATCTTACTGGGAATATTGGCCTGGGCAGTAGGTCTGTGATAGGATAAGTATTGTAGCTTTTACTGCAGCTTGCTTATCCAGTTGGAGTGATGACTGTTTTAAACTTGGGATTAGCAGTTTGGCCTTTTGGAAAGAATCTTCCTTTGGTCTGCACTGTCTTTAAGCTGCATATGTGCCTTGTCCTAGGCAAATATTCCTGGTCTCAAAAATAAGTGTAGTGCCTGGTTTGTGACAGTAATTCAAATAAATCTATTGCACACTGTATCGTTGCATAATGTTACAAGTTAAATGTGACCTGTTCAGTCTGCTGCTGAACAAGAACTGTCCATTATTAACTAGGGAAATAAAGGAATTAAAATTAGGAGCAGTAAAAAAAATCACCTTTTAATTCATCTGATTTAAGAAATAACTTTTTAATTCTCTTTGGTAAACAGGGCTTTCCTGCCTCATTTATGTGGAACTGAGAGAAGGTAAATATGCAAAATACATTTATAATATATTTTTTCCCAAAAGATACAAATTCTAGGGGAGATTTGCACACATCTTTCATTCACCTGAGTTCTGCTCTGGAGAGTCCTTTTGTATTGGCTTAGACTGTCCATATTCTGGGAATGCAAACTTTTGACCTGAAATCACGTATACCTCTAGATTTCATCTATGTGTTCTGCCGAGTTACTACTATCAATTTTTTACAAATTTTTTTTACTCTTCCATGTTAGAGTAATCCCCGAATTTCCATGAGGTTTTCCTTATTGGCTGTGTGGGAAAAAAAAAAAAAGAGATGGCTCAATGACAGCAGCAGAGAGAAACAGTGAGAAATGTAGAAATTTCTGTTAATGTTTACACACTTGATTTTCTGCTGGGTGTTGGGGGATGGGGGTTTTCTCCTGATAAGCTTCTTATGGGATGACTTGTGCTGTCAAGTGGGAAGAGTTTATTGCAGAGGCAGCATTCTGCTCATACTTTTCAAGACCTTTGAAGGTACTTAGGCAAAATTATGCATTCCTTTCTCCTCTACGTACACATTTTCAGGTCATGTGTAATTGTCAGGTTGGTCCCCGTAAGGTAACTTGTATTTACCTCTTCTTTTTCTGGTCTTAGAACTAATCCATTGTGTGGTATAATTCTTGGCTCTGTGTTAATAAAACTGAAGCACTTGATGGTATGGGAGGGTCTTAGGCTTAAGATGCCGGGTTTGTGTGTCTGTTATGAATATCCTGTATGACCATTGTGATTATGCAGAAGGCTTTTAATGAATCTTGTTTCCCCATTCATTGAATGAAATTGTGGATTGTTGCTGTTACTGAAGTCTTGTGCATTTAGATGTTAAACTTCTTGGGAAAGAGATTTGTCTTTCGTATGCTTGTGTAACAGTGAGCATCTTGGATGAAACTTCAGGGCAAAACTGTAACACAAATATTATTCCAGAACTATGGCATATTGATAGTGCTTGTGGTTTGGAACATAGTTCTGTTGAGCCAGCTTCTGAGTTAGGAAAATGGGAAAGAGATGAATGTATTCCAAGTAATTGGTAGTGGTAGACATGGCAGTTAGAATTCTATCACTTAATTTTTAAGGTGATAATTTAAAGACTGAGGTATTTAAGAGCAAAAAAGAGAGTAGATGACACGCGTTTACTAATTAATTATTCATTGAGGTAATCATTTCAGTCTTTAGCTTGGCAGCACGTCTTCTATACATTAATGGCTGGAAAGCATTAACATGCACACAACATCTTTAAATAAGTGTTGGGGTTTTTTGTTATTGGTGCCTGAGGCTTTTTTTGCTCCTCTGTAAAATGCTGAGTTTTAGTCTGGGTTTAGTTGCCAGTGTTTCCGTTTATGGCACTGGTGGGTTTGGGGATTTTTTTTCATTAACTTCAGAGTACTTGTTTCTATGCCATAAACTGGAAGAATTCTCTTTTTGGTGTTGTACAATGTTTTGAGGGAAGCATTGATAAAGGAATTTAAAATACACATTTTATAATTGATTCTTATATAATGATGCTTTAATAGAAGAGCAAGTTCTTGGGTTTTTATAGAAACTGGGAAATAATTCTTATTGGCAGTTGTATGCAATTGCATAATTTTAAAAAATGTAAAGATTAGGGAACCTGTAGGTCAGAATACAGGCAACATTTTGGTCATTTTTCTCAGAATACGTTAGGAAGTCTGTGTAGAATATCAGACACAGGTTGAGTACACAGTGCATGCACACATACCTGTTTGCTGCCTTTGCAGATGCTTAAATGTAATTGTCTGGCAGTGTTCCACCTGTAGCATTGCAAGTTAGTTTATGACTTGAAGAAAAGCAAGTGGTGGAAAAAACTGATTTATTTATTTCCCCAAAAATGTATTTTATACATTATACATTTATATGTCGCTAGAAATCAGTGTAATATTTCAGCAGACATGGCGTATAATCGCTTCTAATTCTTAATGTATTTTTATTTTCTGTAGTGTATGGGTAGAAGGTTCATAGTTAGCTTTTTACCATGAGTTAGTAACACAGGGCCAGTAGGAGGCTGGCTGCTGGTTTAACTGGTCTCCTTTGTCCAGCGGCAAAGTACTTCCCCCTGCCTGACCCCCTGCCTGCTGTCAGCTGTGGCCAGCCCAGTGCTTGGCCACTCTGTGTGTTCAGCGTGGGGGGCCATAACAGTGACACCAGAACCCCCCCAGTGCAGTCGGCAGCCTTTGAAGTGCTTCAAAAGACACCTAACATGCAATTCCTTTGGGAGAATCCCTTCACAGCCTCAAGACTTCTGCAAGCATTTGTTGGCAGTGGTGGCAATGCCTTTAAAAATGTGCTAGCACCATCTTGTGGGGCAGCGGGACTTTATTGTGCTTTCAGAGTGTTTTTTGGAGGTTTGGCTGGCAAACACTGTGCGGGAGCATCTGTACCAGTGATGGCATCTCTAGCAGCATTTGTGGAGAGGCAGTTCTGTTAATGCTGGCTTGAAGGATCCACAAACCAGTGCAATTTTGTTGCATTGGAAGTTGGGTTCTGGTGGATGGCAGGTAACTGGTATTAATGGTGGGTGGCAGCCTGGTTTATTTCAGTGTTGAAATTCACTGTGTGCAAGTAAAACAGATCTTCACTCAAAGATAAATACTGAGTTCAAATCATAATAACACAGTGCGGTATCTTAGATGTCCTAATATGTGTCAAAATTCTTCTTGTAGCCACACTTTCCGCAGGGAGGTAACTAGAATTATAATTTTATTGTGGCAATAACGTGTTTCTTTTTTATATAAATCATAACAGCAAAGGTAGTGTGCTGCATAAACAGTAATTATTGTATCGTCAGTATGTCTTCCAGGGAAAACTCTTCTGAAATGTAAGAATAAGAGTTAAGTAGATCTATTTCAGCCCAGATAATTTTATAAGGCCAAACTGGAGCTTTTTGAAATTGTAGGCTAATAGAACTTTTTTTTCAAGAATTAAAGTGTAAGTAAAATATGATTCACTGCAAACATTACCTGAAATGTTTACAATATGAGCATTGCAGCTTTTTTCCAGTTTGCAAGCCAAAGAGCAAATCAAGCCCTAAAAAAGTAAAGTTATCATTGTCAACTTAAAACAAAGAAGTAGTTGTGAATGCTGGCTACAGCGGTAAGAATTTAACTTCTCTTTGTTTAATGGCATCTGATTGTGATAGTAGGGAAGTTACAGACTTTGTATCAAAAATCACCCAGAATCACTAGGATCTTTCCATCTTTCCACTGTGAAATCTGTCCTGGAGGATTTAAAAGCCCTTCCTTTTTTTTTTTTTNTTAATTGAGTAGTGTTTTGGTAGTTCACTTCTTTCCCCCTAATACGAACAAGAATTGCACTCAGATACATAAAATTGGAGGAGAAAAAAATAGGTAAATACTTATCTGTCACTCAATCTGTCTTAAATTATGCAGATAATAGAACCTTCTACTTGTATGTTCTTGGGGCCATCAAATATGCAGTCTCTTCTGAGATCAAGGTCCGTTTTCATTTGGTCTCACTTGAAAAATAAAGCACCTTTAAAGTTAAGCTCTTTAAACTGAAGGCCGCTGCTCCAGTCTCAAATGTGAGTTTCACATGGTGTGGATATATTATTTCCAGTTGATCTAAACTGGAAAATAAGTCTTGCATTACTGCTAAGACAATTTAACCACGGGCAGGTTAATCCAATTATATAAGAGGAAAAAGAAATTCCCTGGACTTGTGTTTTAGTGAAAGTTGGATGGCTGATAAGGGAAATAGTAGGAGTCTGTTTATATATTCATATTATGAATCTGAGTTCTCAGTCACTGCTTTCTGTTTGGCCAGCTGCTGGGCCACGCTGCTACAAGCACTTCTGCCATACGAGGTTGATGGATTAAATCTGCCCAGACGTAGGGAAAAGCCCGGAAAAGAACTTGCTATTTTTCTGGCTTTCTTACTTACAAGACTGAGTTCCCGCTGTGTTTCTTGTTCTGTGCTGTTAAAGTAACATGAAGCTGCTGATAGTTTGTACACAAACAATAATATGAAGTGTTGAGTGCTTAGCAGGAATAGGTGGCTATTAAAGTATAAGATGATAAATAGGAAATACTATGTAATGCTTCTGTTTCTCAAGGAGTAGCATTAAAAATGTACCTTGTTTGTTATATGTTCTAATGGGTGTTGGAATCTGATGCATAAATACTAGCATTTGCTGAGTGTTGAGAGGGTTGTGTATTAATGTGTTAGAGAGAATAAAGGAAACCTGTGCTTTCAGCTGTCGGAGATGAAAATTCAGGAGTTTTGCTTTAGACTGTGATGACTTAATAGGAAAATCTGAATTTGTATTTCAGGTTTGTGTTTATGTAAGAGGGTAGTGCCTTCCTTGAAAGATTCAGTTTTCAGTGAAGAACATGGGTGGCAGTAAGGGTTTTACTGTTGTTGTTTAATTATACAGTGGGCTAGTTTTGCATTCCAGTCACTGAGATTTAACAGTATATTGGTGGTCTAATACTGCACTATAGGTGGGTAATATTTGTTTTTTCAGAAGTTGCCTGGGGTCCTGATACTAATCAACTAATCATAGTTTAAGGTTGAGGGGTTTTAGTGTGTTTTAAGATGGCTTTGTAATTTAACATCTATTTTTCTTAAATACATGAAAATAGAATTGTCACAGTGTAATAATCTTTGAATTTTACTGTTCCTGTGTGGAAAACACACACACACACACACACACACACACACACACACACACACACACACACACACACGATGTTGTAGGCAGAATATTCCAGAGAGATTAGCATTTGTATTATTAAAATAAAATCTTGTTGATTTAGTTGTAGGATTGACAAGTTGCATATTTTTTTTTCTTTGAAAATACTCTTTTGCATTCTTCTTGCTCTTTAAAGTGCTATAGCTTTCTTCCAAAAGCTGAATGATTTTTTCAGTTAATGCAGTTTTTGCACGTGAGGCACTGAAATTTGTTACAAAAAACACGAAGGCACTAGTGGCTTTCTTAACTCTTAGAATTCTTCTCATGTTATTGGAAATCCTTTGGGAAAGAGTATGTTGTGGGAAGGTGACAGGAATTTCTGCTCCACAGCCTGCTTGTGGTGGTGCTTTTTCCTGGGGTGATCTTGGGAGAAGGTGGGCAGAGAAGTGCTCACAAGACATGGGTGTTGAACTCGGGCTTCGGGGGGGTGTCAGCCCAGCAGGGTTAGTTGTGGTTTTTGTGCAGAGGCAAGGAGGCTGTGAGAGGAGAAGGCCTGTGGACAAGACTTTTCCTGGCCGTGGGAGGAAGATATGGTACTTGACCTTATCTGTTGGATTAGATGTCTCTTATTCTCAATGGTACCTCAGGAAATAGTCTTCCTGAATAGCAGATCAGTGACTCTTCTTTGGATGGAAATCAACTGGAAACGAAGGGCTTATTTTGTCAAAAATGGACTCTGATATCCAGAAGCTATTTTTTTCTAGAAGCTTGTGTTGGTAACTGATTCAAAGTAACTGTTAAAAGTTGGACTATTCCAAATTAACTCAAACTGAGGATCAGTGTTACCAACATTTGTTTGGCTACAAATGCTCAGGATGGCAGTCGGTGTTGGACACAACAGGCTTACGTGTCACCTTTATAGTGCACAGATGTCACTGCGGGTTACTCATTACCTCAAATTTACAAAGTATCCAAGGGATTGTTTTAAATGAAACTGGCCAACTGTGATTGTTTTATGTAGTTACATGACTAACCTCTTAGTTGTCCGTGAAATATTTTTTGAGACCTAATTGCAAATGCAAGATTGCTTTTTGCAGTAAGACAGTTCTAAATGAATCTTGAAGGCAGATGATAAAGCTATGATAAAGTGCAAAATAGCCAAGTTGTAATTGATGGTTTGTGATTTGTCTGGCAGTGCAACTGGAGTATAGAGGGGTCTCAGAACATTTTTAGGGGTGGGGTTTTTTTTCATATCTTAACAAATCAGAAGCAATATTTTTTTTATTTTATTTAAAAAAAAAAAACAACGAACTAATGCCTTCTGTTATTAGAAAATCTTAAAAGACAGAATTTGGTTTGTGGAAACATTTTAAAGTGGTGGTCTATCTGGTGTGTTACTGTAAATGTGTGATGGAAAGAATACTGGTATTGTTTGGCTGCTCATTGTCAAAGCTGCTGCTGTTGCTCTACCTCTGGTAAATACCTGCAGTGTCGGCAGCTTTTGTTAGCATGTGCAGCTTGAGTTGATGGAGACTTGTAACAGTCACCCTAAAAGTGGTAGAGGAGAAAAGGGGGGTGCTGGATATGCAGTAAAGCAGTGTTGTTCCAACAAAAGAGACCAGTGGGAAAATATGCAAGTAGAGAATGAAATGGGATTTGCAGTGGGAACAATGTAGGGATGAGAACCGGTTTCTGTTTGCATTGGTTGCTGTACAGATACATGTAGCTATGCTCCAAAGGTTTTCTGTTTGCAGAGAGAAATCAGAAAAGATACTTGTAGTTAAGTAAAGAAATACTTATTAGTTCTGTGAATATAAAACTTTCCTCCCTCCAGACAAATTGATTTTTACCATCTAGATCAAATATAGCTCTTTTCTGGCAGTATTAATAGTAATTAAAGTACATCTGAGAAAAATGCTTCAATAACTCAAAATGCAATCTAATGATTGTCTTGTGTGCTAATGTTAGTCATCTCAGGAGTTCCTGTACTTCATAGTATTTTAGGTATTGCTGGCTTTTTTTCTTCCGCAATGAATGTCATGTGAAAGTACAGCCATATATCTTTTTGTTATAAACTAATAATGGCCAAGTGGCCACAAGCTTTGAAATTTAAATATAAGTATCGTGATTGTGGCATTGTCCCTGCTGGGAGGGGAACGACTTTCAACATCTTGCTGAAGAATCTCACAACAGGAGAAAAAAACACTTTTGAAATTTAAGGGTAGAACTCAAATGGGCTGCAGTACCGTGGTACTCACATCTTCCAAAAGAATGGCAGTATTATCCAGAATGCAAACTGCAGTAAGTCTGGCTGCCATAAAGAGAAGACCTGATCAGCTGCTTAGTGTTACTTATGTTGGCACCACTTATAATGGGAGGCAGGTGCTGAAAGAGTGCTGTTTTGTCTAATTAAAAAGCAAGAAAGTTATATGAATTTGCCACAGTGGAACTAGGCAACTGGGAACTGGAAGTCACATGTGGATTTAATTTAAAAAAAAAAAAAAAAAGGCAAAAACCAAGACCAAAACCAATGTCTACATTCCTTTTGAAAGGGACTTGGGCTGTGTTAAGAGTAGAATTAACCAATTATTTATTTATCTAAAGTAATGACAATTTTAATACTTGTTGGATTATCTTGTATTTTACTGTATTCAACTGGTATTGCTTCTGACATATAGATAATTATCTTCGTTGAAACTGGAAGTTTGTAGTTGTAGGTGGTTTGGGGTTAAAAAGGAGCCCAGTGTTCTAGGCAGAAGCAAATCACTCATCGACTGCCCTGTATTGGCATGATTAGTTCATTTTCCCTACGAAGTTTTGTTTGACAAGGTATCTTCTGTTTGATAATGTGTGCAACCGTGTGCCATTGAACGAGGGTAACTTTTTTAAAGGAGATTTTAATACATTCAAAGTAATTGTGTAATAGAATCTCTTTGCCCATTCTGCCTTATGAAAGGCATGGCAAAGATTGAAACAGAGCTTTTTATGTTCAGAGCTGAATTTTGGAGATAGACATGAGACGAGAGCACTTATCACAAACAGGAGTGTAAATTCCCTTACATCAGTTGTTTCTTAGCTTTTTCTTTAGCAACAGTAAATAACCTACGAGACTAATTTAAAATTTTGCTGTCCAGAGCTCTCCACAGCAGCTTCGAATCTGAGCATCTCTTGTTACCTGATCTGCAGCTGATCGGATGGAAAGTGTGTACAGATTTGGGAGAACACCAGTTACATATGCAATGTTAATTTTGAAGAGAGGGAATGTACTAGTTTCTGAATGTTTTTTAAAGAGTAAATTTCTTTCTTTCTTCCTTTACTTAATCAAAACGTGTGTAGTTTGTTCCCAGGTCCTATTCAAAGTATCATAGAAATTCGGACTTCTCTGAAGGCTGTGGTTTGCCCAGGCAGAGGGTAGATGTGCAGTGGAGCTAGTGTTAAGATTCAGGACATCAGAGGGATGTGAGTTGTAACCTAGAACTATGCCTCAGAAGGAGATCTCAAAAAACATTTTCAACCTATTTTTTAATCTTGTCCACCTGACTGTATGGTCAGGGCTTGTGAGCTAAAAGCTTCCAAGCTTTTGAGCTCAGAAACATTCCTGACCCTGAAATGGCAAAGAAGAGTCTTACAAGTAGGCTTTCTAGTACATAGAAATGCTTTCTGCTCCCAGTCTCAAACTTTGAAGTAACCGAATAATAGTAGGCTGCTTCTCCCTCTGCCTCAGTCTTCTGACAAAAGCAAACTGCTGCCACTGTGGTATTTTTATATTCAGATTTATCGTTCCATTCTAAGCTTCAGAATCCTTTTTGTGAGCAATGTTTTTATTCTCATGTGTGAAACGACTGATCTTCGGTTGCACGTTCCGTGTTGTCACGAGATTTTTGCACAGTTAGCCCGAATGCGGTTCTGCCTGCCTGTTGCCACAGCCTTTTTTATTGGTTGTGTTTGTGTGGAGTTCGTTCTCATTCTCATCTCTCCAAGCACAGCCTTAAAGAAAAGTTTACTTTTGTGTTATTAAATTTGTATCAGAATTAGTTCCTACTGACCCTGATGTGCCTTGTAAATGTGCTTGCATGCCTTTAGTTCTTTCTGCTTTTTATACCCTCCATGTTCTCCCTTTTGTCTTGCCTTTGCTGAATTCTGTTTTTAAGAGAATGTGGTGTAATCTGGAAAGTGGTGTTGCTGCTAGGCCTTCTGTTTTAGCCTGTAAAACTTTGTATTAAGCAAATTTAAATTAACGTACCAGGTTTTGTTTTCACGTCTGTCAAGTTACGGTTCAGTCACTCCTTCGATGTGCTCTAAAACTGAAAGCTCTGCTATTGAAAGCCCTGCTCTGACCATGCTCTTCAGCTCATGTTCCTGCTAGTTGTTGTGTCCTTCATGTCACCCAGGTGCACAGCCAGTGGATTAACTCACTGCTCAGGCAGGAGAATGCATGTATATTGGCTGTGTTGGAGACAGGGAGCTGGTGTGGGTCGATGTGGGGCTGCCCAGGCACCCGTGTTGGTGGAAAAGGGTGTGCGGGGCTGGGGAGGAACCCGCTGTTGGCTTGTGCTGAGTGTAGTCAAACTCCGTGCTGGGTCAGAGCTGACTGCGTGTGACAGAGGGAAATGTGTGTGAGAGCTCAGTCGTGCAAATTCACAACAGCAGGCAGAGATTAAATAACATCTGAATTTGCTCTAGCTTTTAAATGAAAGTAATGTCTAAGCCTTCATTGTAAGTTTCAGTAAAAAAAAGAGAAAATCTTCCATGTACCTTGACACTGCATCTGCTCCTAAAGTTTTGTCACTTGTGATTTGCGGTGAAAGTACATAATCCCTACAGAAATATTATCCAATTAGAAGTAAAATTCCCCAGTTCCTTTTGTGTCACTGTGAAATAATTGTTCTGAAATGAATCTAAGTGTGTACAGATTGTATTTTGGGAGAGTTAATTACAAACTGTGTGGTTCAGGGATTTAGTGCAAGAAGAGGAAGAACAGTTGATGGAAGAAAGGAAAAAGAGAAAAGAAGACAAGAAGAAGAAGGAAGCTGCTCAAAAAAAGGTATGTTGAGCATTAAAAAAATAAGCCCCTGTGCTTATGGGTTACTTCTGTTTCATGACTAGTAAATACTGGTTCAGCTGCTGTTATTCAGAAGTGTTTTCTTTTTAATTTAATGTTTTAAGCTTTACATGTACATATTGAACCTCTTAATTGGCTTTATGTACAGTTTCTTCAGAGATTTAAGTATTCTTCTGAGATGACCATTCTTTTCACTGATTGTCAGTTGAAGCAGATTCAAGTTTGAAAGCTTGCTCATTGTTAGTTCATTTATTAGTATAATACTTTTTATTTGAGATAGTATCTTTTTATCCTTCAGTATGGAACCACAGGTGTCGTAAGACAATTTCTGTTAGGGAAGGTGGACGAAAATGAAAATATTGACAGCAAAGGTGTTTGGGGATGGAAACATACAAAAATGCTTGTAAACATGTCAAAATTCGTGTTTACTGTCAAGTTCGTAATCATGGCCATTGATTCTAAATACTGACCCTACGCTTGAGAGAGGAGCTTGTAAATGTTATTTAAAAATACGTCTGTTTCAGGTTTATTTGTTAACTGGTGGTAGCAAAGTGAACCTGCTTAACACTTTGTCTTTGATTCCATTGAGTAAAGCTGGATACTTATTTTACAGTCAAAAAAATCAATACTCGGCTCTCCTTGTTTGTTGGCCTAAATAAAGGTGCATGTTGTACACTTGAACAAAATTAGGTATGTCTACTATTACAATAAATATAAATTAAATAGTATTGGAGTAGTATTGGAGGGGTACTCAAGAAGAGGTATTTTCTCATATTTTAGAGTGAGAGGTTCATTTTGGTAGCTGACCATGAAGCTGCATAGTAATATTTGGACCTTGGCTGTAAAATTATAACTCATTTTCCTCTTGGAATTCTTTTTTAATGAGAAGTTGTAATGAGAAAGGAGCTGGTTTCCTTATACAATTTATATCTTTTAAACAAGTGGTTCTTCATAGCTGACTGACTTCGCCAAAATTTAGTTTTTTAATGACTTTGAAAAACATGTTTGAGAGTGAAATTTCTAGAGGACATAAATGCATATTTTTTGAAAGTGAGGAGATTAGACCTTTGCCTAAAATTAGTTTTGCTTTCACTTTCTCCTGCCATCGAGCACCTGCTGGACTGTTCTTCAAAAGCCACAGGTCTTTATTGATGTCCTGTATTCTCAGAGTAAGAAAACATCGACTGTGTAGGTTTCATGTATCAGGAATTTAAGCAGCTGGTATGGAAAAAGCAGGATGCCATAAGGGTGCTCATCTGTATTCATGGAGAACCTTAAATTTGATCTAAATTAAAAATAATATACTTCTGAAAACCATGGTAACAAACTGCCAGTTAACTTTGCTGTTAAGAAAAAGAAAAAAAAGTCCTAGTATAGACATGGCTTGATTCTAGATTAAAAGGAAAACTTGTTAATGTAGGTCATAAGGAAGGCAGGATCCCTTTTATGTTCTTTTAATATTCATTATTAGTTTCAGATTGACCAAAATTACTTTGTTTTGTAAGCTAACTTCTTCTATTTGATCTCTTAGGAACGTACTGGTTTGTATTATCAACCATAGGCTCTCTAGCAAAAACCTTAAAGCCTTTAACCCTGTAATATGAAATATGTTAAAATCGTTTTTCTTTTAGAGAATAGCACCTTAGTATGAAAATAAGTCGGTAGCATGATCCTATGACTCTTTCTTTTCACTGATCTCTCTGGGTGCTGTGCGTAGTCAGAAACAGCATAAGTCATCTCATTTTCCTGTTGATGGGTGAAGTGCCAAGCTGGGCAATTGATTTTTAATTCAAGTCACAACTGGGGAGAGGAGTGAGATTACTGGTTCTCTAGAGTACAGTCTAAACACCTGTATAGGCAAGGCAAGAAATAGAAAGGCATCACATAATCATACTGTGGAAGGAAAGGGTAATGCTCAGGTATTTTATTTATTGAAGTTTTTTAAATAATTGGAACTAAAAAGAGTAGAAAAATAACAGCAGTAATCACAGATAAAACACTTAGAGAAGGTTTGTTCTCTGCTCACATCCTGATGCTGAGCAGCTTTTGTGGGACACCAACTGTTGTGTCGTGTTTACCTTTTTATGATGGTATAAAAATGTGGTTAGGACACTTGGTGCAAAGCCAACTCCTGTGCATACAGTATCCTGGAGTTGAAGTGTATACAAAACTTCCCAAGTCTTCAAAATATTTTAATTTTTTAACCAGATGTGTTGAACAAACACTATAATGAAGAGTTGTGGCATTAAGCAGTGGCCCAAGTGCAGCAACTGCCTTTTGGAAGATGAGGAAGGGGGACAGTGCTGTTGGAGGATCAGGGTAACTTGAAGTTAAGGTGGTGTGAGGTTTTCTGTACGATTGTATAAGCGGTCATTGGCTTTGTTTTTGCTTTCTTAATTCCAGGGGCTGATGCATTACTGTTAGTGGAGTGGATTTTCTTTAGAAGAGGTTTTGCACTCTTTAGCTATTTTTAGCAAACTCTTAAGAGCATAAATAAAAACAAAAAAGTGAAAAGTTTGTGCTCAGCGTTTCTTGGGAGCAAGAATCTACATTTTGAAGTATCAGACAGTATAATATAATTATTTTTATGTATCCTTGTGTTTGTCAGTTTTAAGTTGAAAAAGAGGGATTTTCTGTTAATGTACTCTTGATTTCCTAAAGAGAAACAAGGCTGTGGCACTGAAGAATCACTAATGAATTTTCTGTAGTCAACCCTAAAAATGCTACTGTCTGAATCTGACCTAGTCTTATACCAAATCAGTAAATCAATATTTTTTTCTTGCATTCATACGTGCTCTTTTTTTCTCAATAATTTAATTACAGACAATCATAACTTAAGTATTACCACAAATCTGTTGTATAAAATGAACATATGCACTGTCATAATTAAAATGAATTGTGTTCAACTGCCCAAGTGGCCATATCAAAACAAATCTCATTTTGCTTTGGCATTACTGCATTTCAAAAGCGGTAATTAAGAAAACTCTCGTTTCAGATAGGAAGAAATATGATTTGTGGTTTTGAGAGGTCTTTCAAGAAGTCAGTTTCACTATGTTTTATAGTTAAAACTGCAAAATTAAGGTGCACTTCTTTGCAAGAAGTATTTCTTTCCCCATTTTTAATGTGTGGTAAAACTTTATTCAAATAGATCTCTTGTCTTGGCCCTGTCACAGGTGTAACCAGTCGAATCTTGGAAATGAAAGGCTTAAAGCTTTTGCATTTATTTTCTTCCTTTAAATTTCTAGGCCCCTCCCTCTTCCCCTACTGTATTTTGCAATAAAAGTGGTGGAGGTTCCTTGCTTCCAGGCACAGTTTTTAACTCACTTCAAACATCTTAATTTGCAAGTTTAATTCAGTCTGTTTCATGTACTTATCTTTCAAATTAATTTTGTCTTCTGTAACATTTAAACAGCTTTCTAGGCATAACGAATAATAGGCATGGGTTGGTTAGAGAGACACTTCTGAAGTAGATAATTAAATAACTTTAAAATATTTTAAAAGAGGAAAGTCAAAAGCTAATGTTGCTTTATGAACTGGCACGTGCACATGTGATTTTTCTCTTATCTGCACGAATCACTGACACTTCTTTTTTCTTGTTCTAGGCCATTGAACAAAAAATCAAAGGTAAGTTACTTTAGAGTTATTTCTATTCTGTATATTATTTCTGCATTTTTAAATATATTTAATCAAATGGGGCTCCTGAAAGCTCTTCTCAAACTAAAAGGTGGGGTCTCCTTGAAACTCAGTTGCACATTTTCAAACAGTGACCACAAAGGACTAGAAGAGTAATGGCAAAGGGCTGATTAGAGTTTTCTGTTCTTCCTATTTTCTGTACTTAATTACTTATATAGCACCAGGCAGATATATATAATATGTCTTGAGATATTTTCCTGATTTTTTTCTTCTTTTTTTTTTTTTTTTTTGCTTTGTTTGAAAAGTATGCAGATGCTAACACTTCAAGTGTGGCCATGTGTGGGTCTACACAATGGATCTGTTTGAAAATTTCCATATATTCTAAGAGTAACTGGCATTGGGAACTTGATAGACAAGTAATTGCTATGTCTAGTTTTAACTAACTATTGCATGGAGGGAGATCATCCTGACAAAATGATCAAGATGACAATATATGAAAGCTGTAATTTTGGTGTTCAGTGACAGACTGGGAACACTGGAGTTACTCTGAATGTTTGTGGTTTTATAGACAGATCTCCATTCCAACCATCTTCTATAAAAGGGGGATTCTTTTCACTTTCTTTAATTCTAGCTCATAACCTCTTAGTTGGGAGGTGGATAATAATTGCATAAGTGATTGTGTGGAGTGCTTGCTGAATCCCTGTTTTCTGGGAACATTTGCTTTAATTTAGTAGTTGAGCAGCAGTCGAAGCAGGAGCTCGGAAGCCCTGCTTAGTAGAGATGCAATTACTGTTGGAAAAATCAAAAAGTGTTTGAAGTGCTGTTCTGGCATGAATGTAGCAAAATGGTAGAGGACATACTGCGCTGGAGAAGAGGTAAAGAAACAAAGGAAAGTCTCCGTTACTGAGGTGTGTGTTTGAAGCCCCATCCTAGTTGGTGTGTGGTTGAAATGGAGGAGGCAGGTTCTCCACCTAAAAAAATGTGCTGAGGACTGCAGTACCAATTGCCAGGTAGCAGGAGACACGTTTACCTCTAGATGAAATGCAGTGTATACATAGGTGTGTGTTTAAATGGAAAAAAAAAAAAAAGAGAATAGATTGAGTAGGATCAGTAGGTTGTCAGTGCGTGATGGTGATGCTGCTCTACCGGGGGAAAGGGGACAGCTTGGGTTCTGTGTCTCAGGGAGGTCTGCTACGTGCTGCTTTGGGAAGGCTGATGTTTTGGTTATGGAGTACAGAGGGAGCTGCCAGAGCACAGTGGCAGTGGAATGGTGGCACCATCCCTACAGCCAACATCAGTGATGGAAGTTTATGTTCTCTCTGTGGAACCATCCTGTGGGGTTTGTTGGATGGACCTGTGGGTCCCGGCCATTTCAGCCTGACTCTGGTCACTGAAATAAATCAGTTGGGGATTCTATGTTTGTCTTTAGGTGCAGAACTGGATACTTAATAAAAGTGCTCGAAGAGTATTATAATTAATAAATACTCCTCACTTGTGTTCTAAAGCGCCATTTTTCAAGCAGTGCATGAAATTGTGTTTGAAGTACAGGCTAAGCATTTGTTTTCTTCTGTGTGTTTCTGCCATAATTCTTCTAAGATAATATCTGGAAGGAATTGCAAAACTGCTTGGTTTATTCTGAAGTAATAAAATATATCTGAAAAGATAGGGAAGGAAGAAAATGATAAAATACTTTGCTGTAAATAGTAACGTCCATTTTGAACGAACGTTTGACCTGTGGACTTGTGCTGCTCTGGCGTCCATGCGTCACGTCAGGGACGGGGCTGCAAATGCCTAAAAATAGCATGAAAATGGGAGGGCAGAAATTCTGTTCAGGCTATCTGATGATAATCTTCAAAATGAAAGAAAATGCCTTTCTTTTGAAGGACAGAGTAAAAAAAATAAATAAATTTTATTTTATTTTATTTTCTCCTCTCTCCTTGGAGGCCTGATGTTTACTGATAGAAGTGTTAAGTTCCAACTTTAATGTTATGTTATCGTTTCAAGGCTATTTCAGGAAGTTGAGCAGGAATTTGGAGTTGTCAAAGGAAGGCAGACTGGCTGTCCTTCTGCAGGAGAGCAGACACACGAGGTTCAGACACACAACTTTATGCAACAGTTTCTATAGGAACAAATTTGTTGCACGAAGCTCTTTCATTGTTTCAACAGTTTTGCCTACTTGTATTCAGGATGCAAATTAATGTTTCATTAGTTTCCAAGTTTCCATCGCGTTAATGTCTTAAATAATTGATTTTGTGCATGAGCTGAAGATAAAATACGAGAGTATAGGATCTCTAAATAATTCAGAATTATGCTCCTTCTTTCAGAAAAGTAGCTGGTTAAGTGGTGGGGGTGGTCACGGAGGTTATTTCTTGGTTTTAAGGATAGTTGGGATGGCTCTAAAGTGTTATTTTAGCTAAGGTAGAAATTGCTTTTGTACCAGCTGAAGTAGTTACCGTGTGCGGGTAAAATTTTCAGACCTTCTGAGGAACTTAATAGTGCCGAATTTGTTGTCTCCTGTTCAGGTTTAGGAATGGAAATAAGGAATATGATGCTAATACAAATGTTTCTAGTACAAGTAGCATTTTAATGCTGTAGTATTGTCATAAAAAATGCATGTATGTCATTCCTGTGGATTTCAAATATTCTTACTTGTCTAGTTTTATACATCTGGTTTTATTAAAGGACGGAAGAGAAAGTTCATAGGAGTTAGAGCTGGATGCACTATTTAGTTGCTAAGTGGAATGTTTCTCTGTGCAGCAGCTAGAATAGCAAACTTGTACATCGACAAGTGCCCTCCAAGTGCTCTTGTACTGCTATTTTAGGAAAAACCAAGTGTCATTTGAAAGTCCTTATTGGACTTATTGTTAGAATACTGTAGAATTGTCAGTTGTTGTGGTACTCCTTCTGGCTTGGCAAAATATGTATTTTTGCTGTGTTTAATGTCAGTGCTATTAAAGACAGACAAATCAATTTACCCTGAATTTCTCCTAAAAGAGGACTCTGCAAACCTCAGGGTGGCCACAAGTAGCTGATGATAAGCCGCGCACTAAAGTAAATGCTGTTTAAGAAGAATGAGTTTTGTTGTCTGTGCTCACTTCAGTAATCATGGTGTAATTCTGCAGAATGAGATTTCATTACAAGATGAAATACCTCTTTGCAGACGCTCTAATGTATGCACATAATACCCCAGTGAAGTAATTCCTGAAATTCAAACAGTAATGTTGATGTTGATGTGAGTGTTGTGGTTAGTTGTTCCAATGCTTTCTGTGCTGTGTGAGACGGCACAAGCCGGAGCTGAAAACATCTGTCAGTCTCCAGTTCTGAATTCCCCCGCTTTGGAGAAGGCAGAGGCATAAAGTACTACTTTTATTGCAGAACAGAATAAACTTTGAATCAGCCATTGAAACGGAAAGCACTTTTAAAAATAGCTGGGTGTGGAATTGAAATCTTTGACTCATATTTCCCACCTTGAAAACTTCTTATTCGTTTTCTTCTCTGTGAGGCAAAATTGCCCAAATACACTAACTCCTCTGTTTTTTTTCTCGGCTTTTCTGTTGTGTTTTTCTTCCCTTGCCTAACTCTGCTTTTACTGATTGGAAAAACTGTTACGTTAGCTTTTAAATCTTGAAAGGGAATAGCAAAAAGGGAGTGGAATCGCAAACGCTTGCTGTTAAACTTCCCCGTAGGAATGGCACAGAGCTTACCTTTGTGCGGATCTTCAGGGGTTAATGAATTGGCAAACAGTTAGATATTTTCCAGATCAGCTAGCTGAGCTTACAGCTGCGGCCATTTTTCCACAACGAAAATTCTAGCACTACATCTTACGTGTGTCAGCTTGAAAAGCCAGACTTCCTCTGTTTGCCCTTCAGCATTCCAGCACTGACAACTCTTTGGGGCATGACACGCAGGGAGGGAGCGTTACAATACATTTTTAAGAGGTCAGCTTCGGCAGCAGCGAGAAGAAACATTTAAATGACAGCTTGGTGCTGTTCTTTGTGTGGGTTAGGAGCCGATTTGATCTTTGTATGCTGGTTTTGTGCAAGTGAGGAAACTGTTTTCCATCTGCATTAAAGTTATTCAAACAGCTGCCTTTTTTTTTCTTTTTCTTTTTTTTTCTTCTTTTTTTTTTTTTATTGGAGGGGGAGTTTAAGTGACTGGGCCCCTACTCCAGGAGGAGTTGGCAGCAGCTCCTGGAGCAGTAAAATGACACCATGCTTCTCCTCCATTTTCTAATGAAATCTGCAGAGTGGGAAAGCAACACAAGTTGGAAGCGTCTTTCTTTGGAATCTCTCTGTAAACTGTAACTTCTCCATCCCCTGCTTTGTGGGTTTTTCAGCAGGTTTGTTCTTTATGCAAATCTATCATTTTTTAATACTCGTTTCTGTAAACTCGCTGTTACTAGTCAAGTGAATTAACTGTGATAGATTGTAAGTCTGTTAATGTTCTCTTTCTGCCTTAATATAATTCAAAATAAAATACTGGTAGGCAGAACAAACTTTTATTCAACAGGCAGCTTGTTTATAACAAATTAAAGGACTAGGATGATGATTAAGGGGTGTTGGAATTTATAGTAGCCATATTGGAATATTAATGTATTATTTAATCTTCTGAGAAGTTGTGGACCAGAAAATGTTCGATGGGGTAAATTGTGTAGCTTAAAACTTACTCTGTGGTACTTAGGGAAGCGAAGGCAAGGGAATTCTGTTGCACTTTGGATTAATTTCAGTTTGAAATTAACATATGAATATAATCTCTGCGGGTTCTTTAGTGTAGCTGTATTATCTGGTAGGTTGCTATTTAGTTTGCTGATCCTAGTGGAAAGAATTGCTGTATTTGCTAAGGAAATGAATGCACAGAATCCGTGAGAAATACAATTTTCTTAAACTGTTTGTGAAGCCTTGTTGATGTTGTAGCTGAGGGGCTGGCTTGGCAGAAAGGAGCTTGTTTATTAGTTGCACTCTTTTATAGTCGACAGTGATTCGATTACCTTCAAGTCCATTGGATTCTGTTAGAATACTCACTTTGTCTTAAAGTAGCTTTAATTAGGAAAGTAAAGTAGTAATGTTGCTGCCTTGCAGTGCTGCCCTAAGCACAGTATTTGCAACTCTGTCTGGACATCTCATAGGCTGTCAGATAGAAATTATTTTACTTTATCTGAGAGGGGTAATTGTACGTGAATGGTAGCAGTAGTGTAGGAAAACTGAAGCTCATCGATGGTGTTGTGGGGTGTTGTGTGTTGTATTAAAAATCTCTTCAAGTGGGGGGCACTTTCTGCTTCAGCTGACATTAAAGAAAGAAAAAAAAGCAGTTTAAATACCATGCACAGTAGGCTGAAGGTTGTCTGTGTCCCAGAGTGGTGCCAGTCCTGGATGACTACTCTGTTGGCTTGATAATGATACACTGGCTGCAAAAAGTGGTTGTTTTTGGCGTATCGCTGTCAGCACAGCTCAGGTGGAGGCTGAACTGTGCTTTAAACTGTAAAGAGTAATTAGCATGAATCAGTTGCAGCAGAAAGCATAGTGATCAATCAAAAAGTCAAGATTTGGGTAGTAGTTACACAGGTTGTAGTATGTAAAGAATTATTATTTTTCTAAAAAAAAAAATCAAAGCCCACAGAAATTAAGTGCTTATGCATTAAATTATTGACAAATTCTTGGCTGTTTGCTAAAATAATCCCCCCGAGGCTTAGTCATTTTAAGTTATTTTAGTTATTTTTAAACCAGGAAATTTGAAAAGGAATAAATGGAAATTGATTTTTTTTACATTTCTATTCGTGAAATTCAAGTTTTGATCATAATTTCTTGTCTCATGCACCAAAGCGTTGTGCGAGGAATCCGATTGGAGTTACCTATTTTTCAATATGGGTAACTACTTAAATTGATGGAATCTGATATGGTGTTGGTGATTTTTATCAACTTGCCAATTTATCTAATAGCTTTTGAATACCTTCTATTCCCTGTGTTCTGTACATTAAATTGACTTATGTCTTGGCCATTCCTCTCCTTAATTCTGTCCTCTTCCAGTCAGCTGTGAAATAGAGAGCGCTGGGTCACTGCTGTGTCAAAGCTGGGGAGATGTGGGGCTGTGGAACCCGTGTGGTGGGGAGCAGCTGAAGCTGGTACTCCTCCTCCTCCTCCTCCTCCCTTGGGACTTCTGTCAAAGGCCTGGATCTGGCCACCTGTGAAATTTGAAAATTGAGATCTCTCAAATTTTCCTTTTCTACTTTTAAGTAGCCTAAATGCAGTATTCCATTGAAACACAACTCAGGGGCTGATTCTTAGGTGACATTATATTCCAAGAGCCTTCATGTTTGTGTTTTTCTCAGAACATGTAACTCTGTATTAAAGTAGAAATTAAAAAAAATATAGTTATAAGAAAAACTGAGAGTATCCAAATTGTTTCTTTAAACAAGTTTAAGGAGTTTGTGGTGGTTTTTTTTTTCTCTTGTAGTCACGTGAATCTGTTTCTGAAAGCAAATGATAAAATGTTCTTTAAACAAAGTAAAAAAAATAAATTAAAGCCCCAAAGACGTACATTTCCATTCACGTAGGAACGATATTCCTGCTTCTGACATGCCGGGAAATCATTAAATGGCTCACAGCAGGGAAAATCGTGTATGTTTAGATGCTGCCAATGTGCAGAACTATTCTTGAAAATAAATACAGCCTTGTGATAACTGAGACCTTTTGTGTCGCCTCCTCACCCACCAGTGCAGAGCCAGATCCTTGCTTGTCCCGAGCAGTGGTGCCTGCCTCTGTTTCCCTCTTTCCCAGCATGCAGAGTTGGTCCTTTTCCATTGCCTGCCCCTGCCTTAGAGGTGCTGTTGGAGTAGTTTGATGGAACTGTGTCTTGAGCTCTTCTCTTGTAGGATCTCAGTGGGAAAAAAATATGTGAGGATGAGTTATTAAGCTAGGTCACCTTTCCCTCTGTTGGCTCTTTGGGCCCAGGAGGGGTTGTGTTGCTGGGAAAGGAGAGACCTGTAGCAGGTTGGAACCTCTTTAAATGTCTGTCAGCAGAGGGGTTGCGTTACCAAGCTGTGCCCTCGCTGTTCGCTGCAGGAACACTGCATGGATTAAGCTATTTTTCCTTCCGTAATTTCTAAAACTGCTTTGTTTCATTTTCTGGAGCTCAGAGTAGAGACGGTGACTTGACCACTTTGGTAAGTCAGTGTTGAGGGAGGTCGCAATCGAGTCTTAAGATATCTCTGGAAGTTCTAGGGTAAATGTAAACATAGGTGTCTCATCCAAGAAAATTGGAAGTACCTTAACTTATCAGTAATGTAAGGGATTGGAAGTACAGTTTCCCTGTTTGGTGGCTGGGATGAACAGCAGTAGCACCAGGAAACCCATCCAGTAGCTCACAGCCTTCCTTCTTATCCACTGAGCCTGGGCTATTAACCAGTTACCTACACCTGACACCCCCATTCTTACACCTTTGCTTTTGTACCAGTTGGGGTGGAGGTGTGGAGAATATTGTGGGGTTTTTTCTCTTTATTTGGCAGGGTTGAACTACAGCTTATAGGGTTTGGTGTGTTCGCTCACAGTTGACCTCTACAAATTATTTGACCTTCGTCTTGCCTTGAAGTGCCCGTGCTGTCAAGGCTGAAAGATAATTCGGAGTTGCAGTTGCACATTTGGCTTTTTGTCAATGCCGGCACAGTCCTGCCAGGCCGTGTACGGGGCTACCCATGCTATTAACTTTTAGTGCTGGCAACAGGTTGGCTTAAGGGTATTAATGTGTTTCCTTTTGGATTTTAGGGTTGATAAAGCAGGCAAGTCTTAACAATGTGTGCGGTATGTCCTGTTCACCTCTTGTTTTTTCTGTGCAAGACCATAACATTTTTTTCATGTGTAACGCTTAAGTTTCCCATTGGAGTAAGATTATTTATTTATTTATTATGGTACTTAAAGATTTTTCAAAATAAAGTTTAAATGCCAAAATAAGCTGACACAGTGCTGATTTGTCAGGCAAAGCTATAGAAACTTGTTAGTAGTAGCATGCTTTAACTGAGATAACTTTGTTAGCAGTGCTAGCAAGACTTATTTCTGCTTCCAGATCTGTGCTATTAAAGCTATGTGATTATGGGATAATAGAGTTCTTAATGGGGAGTGAGTTACAACTTGAATCAGAAAAAGCGCTGCCATTACATAATATATAAGCACATCTAAGAACATTGACTTAGTCTTCGATTTTTTTTCCAAGTTGCTGTTCTTATGAATAACTTTGTCCAACTTTCTTTCTTTTGGGGGTGGGGGTAGTGCCAGAACAAACAAAGACAAGTGTAAGCCAGCCTCAGCCTGTCACCTCTAACGGCACTTCCACAGTAACCAGCACTAATAATAATGCCAAGCGGGCCACAGCCAACAGTCAGCAGCAGCAGACCTTGCCTCGATACCCTCCTCGTGAAGTACCACCGCGATTTCGACACCAGGAACAGAAACAGCTTCTGAAACGAGGTCAGCAGTTACCAGTTATAGCTGCAAACCTGGGATCTACTCCTAAAGTATTAAACGGCCAGTCAGGAGGCAGCACTGTCACAAATAAACAGCCAGTGACCAACGGAGAAGTGCCGAACAGCAGCAAAAAACAGCCAGGTGAGGGGGACGTACCTTGTTTTCCTTTAAATCAAAACTTAAATTATCAGTGAAATATTTGAGCTAATATTATTTGAAGTTTAAAATGTAAGTTGTAGCACAATGAATTCTTTTCCTGTGTCGTAACTTGGTACTACAGGATGGTCTTAGCCATCTTTCTGCAAGTTTCATATTGAAACTTAAAGCATCTTAGTCACTTGTTGCCAGTGGTGTGCCGTAGACGTGTCGGTTTCTGAGCAGATGTTGAAGCCAAAATAACCACTGCTATCTTCTGAATTTCCAGTCTTTATCCTAGTAGTTGACCCAAGCCTGGTCCTAGTACAAAGCGTCTTTTCTTGCATCCAGTTTTGATACACAGATCTCACAAGGAAGGGTCTTTCAGATGGTTCACAGAGTGTTCTGAATAGCATCTTAAGACCATTTTGGTTTTGTGCTTTTTTTTCCTTCATATTTAGAAGTATAAATAGTTTACAGCTTGTTTAGGCTATAAGAATTGCTTTTTGTTGTTAAATCAGAGTTTTCCTTTGTTCATCTACCTGAAGCTAGGTTTTCTTGCAAAACAGATTGCCCTTTACCTTTATTACTCTTAGTACATGAGTATTGTTATCCTTTATTATTTTGGCTTGTTATGCATTCTCTTCAAATACCTTTTTAAGAGTAGTAACCTTACCTGTTACATGTGCAGAATTTCCTGTCAGTGAATGCACTAGGATGCAGTTCAGCAATTTTTTGGGACAATAAGGGCAGTCTATTTTTAGCTGGAAAAAAGTATATTTCTTTGTAGGGATCTCGATTTTCAAAGGGATTTGATGCTCATGCATGCTAACACTTAATATGTTGGACAACTACTTTCTTGGTTTTATACTTGTATTTGGTTTTGGATGTGCACATCGCAGTGATGTGCACTATCCCACAGATAGTTTCTTCTGAAACTTTACTGAATTCCCAGAGTTTCTCAGAATTAGTGTTTTATACATTACAAAGAGTGTGACTCCTAGCCCCTTCAACTGCAAAAAATATTTCTGGAAAATACCCTTGATATTTCAAATTTTAGTTAAATTTTGAACTGTTCTGATAGCTGAATTTTGAAGAACCAGTATTTAAAATGAAAGTACCCAGTCAAAGCATTGGAAGCAGTTTATCCACATGCCCTTTGAGGAATGTTTCCGATATTACTTTCCAGTATTATTTTTGTAATGTATTGATAGAACTCTTCCAAGAAGTGGTTTTTAAGTCATCTTTTCTTTTTCTTTTTTTTTCACTTTGCCTGTATAATTTTGTTCCTGTCTGTAGTAATTTTTAAAGTAACCTGTCATATACTTGCTTGCTTCTAAGATGAAGCTTTTTCTCCAGCATATATTATCTACTGGTCAAATTGCATGGTAGCAAGTGACTTAAATAGTCACATGTATACGGATCTTAGATCGTTTTACAACTTATTAAACCTCCTAACTGTATCCAGAGGGTTCTCCAAGTATGCTGTTTTTCATGGCACTTTTTGTGCATGCAAACCCAATACTTATTTGGGTTCCCATTTGTGTATTGCATTATTCCCAGTTTTGCTCAGTTTTGCTTGGTTTTGTGCTAGTGTGGCTGAAGCACCTTTAGGCTGGGAGATGTGAGGCTAGGAGGTGGTACTGCCACAGTGCTACACTGAGTTTCTGAGGCAGCTGCTTCACTGGAAGTAGTTCTGCAGTTTGAATAATGTGTTAATTATTTGAATAATCTGTCTGCACATCCAGCTGGTAACGGGAAGATTCTGAGAGCCTTTAGGGGAGAGAAGGGTTGACCCAATCACTTTCCTGTCTTAAGAAAATGTTGGTATTGTCTTTAGCATCCTGTAAGATCTTTAACTGTGTGCTGTGCTTGGGGTGTTCCTGTGTGTCCAAAGTAAACTGGTCAGAACCCAAAAGCAGGGTCAGGTGGCCAGGGTCTTGTTTCTTGGTGCCATGTATCTCTGTGCTTGTAAGGTCTCTCTTCTCTGGTATAACCAGGAATAATGTCTCGTTTGGATGTTTTGTCATATTCTTTGAGGAATGTAGGTAAGGTGATAATGTAAAGAAAAATAATTTCCAATGCTGTATTCTTGTAATGGTTTTAAAATCTTGTCTAATGAATTAATTGCCTATGAGGTGATGTGGAGATGGCCACGGTCCAGCAGCATCCAAGAGTGACTGCGTGTCTTTTCACACCTTCGTATCTGAAAGGAAATACCACTGTCATTTGCCTGTCTCAGTCTTACTCACCCTTCCTAGTTCCTCTTTTAGCCTCCAGCAGCAACTTCTAGGTACTCTCCTTGTCTGCAATTAAAAGTCTCATGAAACTTGACATATCTGTGGATCCCTTCCTATTGAAAGAATATCTGTGTACAGACCTTTTGGGTTAACAAATTTTATACCTTAACAGAGTATCTTTGGAGATTAAGTGCTTTTTTTTCCTTAAAAAAAGCATTAGTTAATGGATATTTGGATCGATCTGTATTTTAGGGCTAAGAGAAAAACTAGCTTGAAAAGTTGAAGCCAAAGTTGCTGTAATCGGTAGCAGCTCCAGTAGTTTTATCTGTCATTCCCTGACAGTCCCTGGGCAGGATGTCCCTCCAGTTTCAGCTGTGGTTGTAGCTGTTTGGTAGGTGCTTTGTACAAGCCAGGGAGCACAAGTACTGCTAAATTTAAAGTTTAATTGCCTTTAATTGCCCTGGCCATAGTAAGTTGTTAAGTCTTCGGTATTTGGAGAACTTTTTAATTTTGTCAATAGTAAAAAAAGAAATCTCTTCTGTTTTACCTGGACAGTTTTCTTCTCATTTGAAAATTAACCTGCTTTGTTTAGAAGTAGAGCTTAAGAAGGACTGGGTTGGGGGTTTTCCTGCTGTTTTTAAGACATTTGACGTATCTTTTTGATAAAGACACATAAGTGAAGCTCATGCCACATAGTACTTCTGAAACAGATAGGGTCTTCTACCAAGCCAGTTATTTAAAGAAATCTACATAAGTAGCTCTTTATCAGAATGTTTTCATACCCAGTTTGATTGTTCACTTTACTGAAATTTCCCCCCATGTGTAAACTTCACATGAAAGGAAGGTCTTGAATGTTGTCTTGGTGTGTTTGTTTGCTCTGTGCTTTGTAACACATCAGAGTAGCCAGGTGGTTATTCCACAATGAAATGATTTATATAGTGAACTAAAATATTTGCCAGCAGTAATTGCTTACAACTGTGGAACAGAACAAAACAGGAGAGCACCATCAGGCTCCTGGCTCTAGTCCAGTTACTTGGATTCTTCCTTTGACGCGACTGGGACTCGATTTATTTATCCGTGTGCATTTTGCAGTGGAGCTGCAGAATTGCCTTACAGCCAGAACTTTTGGAAACAAAAGATTCTTCCTTTAACTTGAGGGGGTTTTCTCATTTCTCATGTAGGAGTCGGGGAAGAAACAAGTAGCTGGGATTTGTAGTAGTAGAAGTTACGTTTAAGGCAATTTTCCTAAATTAACAGTTAAGGTCTCAAACTGTAAAATTTTTTTAATTTGAAACATTGACTTTGATTTCATACGCTGCCTGTAGCACACGTAGGAGGGAAGAACCATAAAAGAGTGGTAAATGAAAATTCCTTACGTACACACTTAGGTTAAGGCAGAGTTGGACCGCTGGTTGTTGGCAAATCAGGTAGAAAAACACTGACTTTCAGGTGGAGAAAGTGTGCCGTTCAAAGAAACTATAAATTTGTTTAAGTTTCAGAGCTGACCTCTGAAATTCTTAAGTTAGTACAGTCAAAAATGAACTGTTTTTTGTTTCGATGGCTACAAATTCTTCCTCTTTTTATTGAAATTAAACTTTTAAAATTAAGGATGTGTTAAATTGGTTAATTAAATGCCAGATGCATAAAACCTAACTGGTAGTGGAAATAGTCAGTAAAAGCAGCAAACTTGTTAGTAATTAAATGCTACATGTAGAAAGCTGGCTTTGCTCGTGGTGGCTCTTTGTAGCAGTGTGTTCAGTGCTGGGGATGAGGCAGTTCAGAACTTACTTGTTGCTAATGCAGTCATAAGATGGAGAGAGGGCTCTTAAGAGAAACCTTTCCTGAAGGAGGAGTGCTAATAAGTGGTTTTAAAGTAACGAGTGGTTTGGGGGCTGTTCTCAAAAGGCTAGTTTACTTCAGTAACACTTCTGTAATTTTCTTGCTTTTTTCATTTTTTCTTTTTGTAGGCATGCCTCCCATTCGGGACTTGGTGAGCCACTCCCCTAATCAGTCAGGTTAGCTATTTAAATCTCACCTTTTTTTGTGCTACATGTGTTTGTAGTAGTTCTACGCTTCACGCAATTTTGTCTGATTTATATTTTTATTTTTTTATTCTTTGCCCTTTTTTTTTTTTCAATAACATATGCTGTGTGAATGACTGACTGAAGTATACTTTCTCTGTGTCATTACATACTCCATTTGGTTAAACATTTTTGATTTTCTAAAATAATGTCAGAATTCATACCAAGACAAATGTTTAGAGTCTGTGGCACTTGAGCTTTAAAATGCTAAGTGTCTTTTTTTTTAACCTTTCTGTTTAGATGTCAAATTGCCTCTTCATGGTATTAAATTGAAGAATCTGTGCAAGCCTGTGCTTTGTGTCAGAGACATCTCTCAGCACAGGGGAGAAAATCACGTCTGGGGACCTTTCTGTTTTGAATGCTGAGCTTATTCTGGGGTAGCACATATGTGGGGGCCTACAGCTGTGTGTGTTGCTTACTGGATATGAATGTGTGGAATGCTTGCTGGGTTTTTTTTTAAGTAATATTTTGGAGCAAATGTGATGTACTGTATGAGATGCTCTGGGGTGACAGACAGTGCTGTAGGGTGGTTTGGACTGGCTCTGTTTTGGGCTGTCCCTGTCAGACTGCTGTGTGCGTTGTGCTCAGGAGAGTCTTCAGTGTTGCATCTTTACTACTTACCCCTCTCAAAGCGGGGATGTGAATCCTCCTGTCTTCTTCCCTCCACTGTCTTCCATCGTCTTGCATTTGGCCACTTAGTGAGTTAGTGCAGCTTCTCCACATGATGGATCCCTCCTTGGTTCATCTTTGTCCCATGGCTTGGTGCAGCACAGTTGGGTCCAGCACTAGCCAGAGTCCCTTCTGGGGGAGAGGAGACAGGGGAGAGAAAGTGCACAGGACAGTCCCTTTTAGGAGAGCTGCCAGTTCTAGGCTGGTGCAGAGGGACACTGTGCCCTTGTCCTGGCACCTTTCCTGTCCTGCAGCAGGTTAGGAAGCTATTACGAAGGCAGACAGCTACATCTGCTCATTCTTGAGTTGGGGGACTTTAAGAAGACACAAACAGACATCAAGACCTTTTTCTCTACCACTGGGAAACAGATACATTATGTTAGCGAACAAATTTTAGTAATTTTTTAAAATTATTTTGTTATTTCATAAAAAGGTGCTTTTTAGCTTGTTTACTAAAATGAATCTTTTCATAAAGAGTGATGGTACAGTGATTGGGATGGTATTGCTCTGACAGTCTGTGGGTACCAGTATGTACTGGAAATGTGAAAGGAGACGGGGAATAAGATTCAGATATTTCTTAATTTACAGTCTTTAATCCTGCTGTGTAGTTTAGACCACGTGATGGTACTTCAAAACTACAAACTACTTTGGACAATATGTACAGTTTTCTGCCAACATTTCCTGCTGGGATAACTCATAGCTAGAATGCATTACATTATTAAATGACAAATTATTTAAATAATCTTAGCAGATTGCTGAATTTTAAGAACCATGGGTTTGTGTCCTTTTTTTCTTTGTCCAGAGTTTAAGCAGCAAAAGTTCAGTTGCAGCTTCTAAATAGTTTGGGAGAGAAAAACAAGAGTAGAACTATAGGCTGTTACTGGCTGCTTTTGCAATGCACCAAGGGTAGTATATTGTCAACTGTAATTTCTCAATTTTGAGGATGTTTTTGTGTCATCTGGCAGATACAAAAAATCGGACATAATAGCTTGCTCATTCAATATTTATATTCTTAATATCAGAGGTTCATGGGTTGTAGAGATTGAGACAGGAACATTTCAGAACAGTGGCTTATACTAGAAATCACTAACACATGCAGAAAGAAGACTGCTCCTCAAGGTAGTTTTGTATGTACCAGAATAAACTTCTGGATAAGTGGAAAATAATCATTATATGCAGCTTGTGTATTGGCTCATTACAAACTGTGTATCGCATCTAAATTAATATAAAAGAATTTTAATAAATACAAGCTTTCTTCTTGTATCTTCTATGGCTATGCAACTTGGGATTTGTTTATCCTTTTGCCCTGGCCTCTAGTTGTAACCTGTATCTCTTCCTTCACACTGAATTCAGGCTGTGTGCCATATGTATACCTTTGTTTTTAAAATTTATTCTCTTGCTGGGATAATGTTTATATAATCAAGATTTTGTTTTGTTAGGACAGCTTTTGATACTGTTGTTTCTCTTGTTCGTGAGAGTGCAGATGACTTAACTTTTAATTAGCCTTTTAGTATAGGTTAAATGTATTTTATTTTTTTTTAATACCAGTGAGAAATTGGAATCTTGGGTTCTGTTGAACAGTTGGTCAAATTGTTTTTCTCAGTGACACGTGAATAGATGGCTCTTGTCAACTGAGTGAATGTCTTCCAGTTCTTCCAAGGATGCTGTGTGGTTCCTCTCTTTGAACTACCAGGCACTTCTAACCTTTGCAGCCCTTTTTCTACCTGCCATGGATCTTTTTCCATTCTTCCCTGTTCCAAATTGCTGTACCACCATCCTTGTTTCTAATAAAAAGGTTCCTACCTGAAGCTTAACTGGTTCCTTTGGCTCTCTCAAGCTTCCACCATCCTGGATGGTGGAGGAGCAGTAGGGGATTCCTGCTCTGTGCTGCTCAAGGCTACCTATTCTTGGAGACAGTGTCTTTGGCTGGATTCTTTTTCTCTGTAGGATGAATAATATTGATTAAAAATTAATGAAAAATACACCAGAACTTTTTGCGCATCAGTGTAAATAACAGTAAACTATCCATAATAAGTTGTTCCTTCCCATTTTCTGTAGATCATAGAGATCATAAATCTAAATTATGTACTTAGAACTTGTTGCACCAATTTAAAAATGTGGGGTATTCTGTTTGCCATGGCATTCTCAAATGCATTTTGCGAGATGGAAGACTGAAACAAGACCTCTTTTGAAATCTGTCAACTGTCAATCTGTCTCTTCAGTCAGGATAAACCACATCAGTCCTTGTTGTGGTTGACTTGGGGCACTAAGAACATGCTCCTGCTGAATGATCTGTGCATTTGGGAGCTGAGCCATTGCCAAAAGTCTTACCTTATGTGCGTGTTAACCTCCAAATAGACAGCAGTTTGACTAACATTTTTAGTACAGTAGATGCAACTCAGTTACTTGCTACTGAGGTGCAGGTAGGGGTTGGTGGACAGCGGGGTCTGGGGCATTGCTGTGGAATTGACACTGCTTTTAGCAGGAGGAGGAAGCTGATGAGACTGGCAGTTTCCTTTCAGATTTCACAGTTAACATGTATTTCTTGGAAACATGAGAGGCTTGTAAATTAGGGTTATGTTTTAAAAGTAGCGACTCCCTAAATGTTCTTTTAAGGAAGAGTAAGATTGATATTGCTAGGCTTTTGTTACTATTAGCTCTATCTGTTAAGGTAAACCAGTACAATTTCATGAAAATATTCAGGCAAAGCAACTGCCCTTTTGTCTGGCCAGATCTAGGGCTTCTGCTATAAAAATCCATTAAGAACATTAAATAAAAATTAAAAAAAAAAATAAAAATCCATTAAGGAGCTAGAAAACGTCTTTGTCTTTAGGTATGTACATTTTGAATATGCCAAGGACAGGTAAACAAAAGGAACATTACAAAATAAAATTGACCATTTATTTAAAAAAACCCAACAAACAAAACCAAACCTGAATGTTTTAATGGACAGAGAGCAAACTTTTCTATGAATACAGCAATCAAGCACACACAGTTATTCTTTCTGTTCAGGCAAACACTAAGTAAAAAACTTCACTGACATTTTGTACTTGTGTTCTGTTGCCAACTTCATTACTAGTTTTCACGTGCTTCACACTTCCATAGTTTCATCTTCTGGTGCACCTGTCTGACTGTGTTTTGATTTAACAGTTTGGTGAAGGGGGGTTGTGTCTCTACACTAATGCTTTAGACATATGAGATGAAAATTGATAGCACTTAATTTGTAACAAATACTCCGTGGTGCATGTATTTAACTGTGAAAAGTTAGTACGTGAATTGGGATGTATGTCTTGATTTCCAGACATGATCAGCTTATCGAAAAAGAAACAGTAGTTCTTATATAAATGAAAATGAGAAGCATTGGTTCAGCTACTGTGTTTAATCTGTACCTCTACAGTGGAAGAACTTTAGATTGGTCTTGTCAATTTTTATCTGATTGTTGTAGCATAATCTTGACTCGTACTTAAGAAATCTTATATAATGTATTTTAATGGAGAGGGGCATGTGTTTCCCTGCCTGTTGTCACACAGCAATTAGTACTACTAGGTCAGTTTATTATCCTACTTAGACTTCTGCCTTTCAGAATCTCTTTGATTTTATATAGTATTTTAATTTATAATATGTATAAGCTTTTACAAAACATTTGTATGTGGTGATATAGAGTTGTGGGTTTTTTTAAACTGTATCTCTGGGGAAAAAAAGAACTGTAGGGGGTACTTCTTCCTGCTTTTTGTGAGAGTGCAACTTGGCATGCTGGCGAGAAGTGTTCTAGGTTATGCATGTGACAGTGTTCTGAGCAGCTGTACTAGGAAGCTTTCTCTGTCATCTTCAGTGACTGTAGTCAGAATACAACCAGAATAATTCTTAGTACCTATACTTCTTTGTTTTTTTTTTCTCTTCTGCTCAACGAAGTAATAATACTAAATTTATAATAATGCTCTCGGACTTTCCTTCTTCTCTTTAGATCTGAACCACAGTGGTCTAGGATCCCATTATGAAAATTCTCACTGGGGACCAGTCTCTTCAAATAGTGACTCCAGCACAAACTGGGATAAAGTTATTGTAGACGGCTCTGACAAAGAAGCATGGCCATCAATCACTGGCAGTGACCCAGAGTTGACATCAGAATGTATGGACACTGACTCTGCCTCTAGCTCTGGGTCAGAGAGAAACCTCGTTATAATGGCTTCAGGGAGCACAGGTGGTGAAAATGATGGCATTCGAAATGGCATTGGACATGGTTCTCAAAATAAGTTTGTGGTTGGTAGCAACAGCAATAATGTGGGCAATGGAAGTATTAATGGGCCGTGGGGTTTATCCCACGGAACCATAATAAGCACATGTCAAGTTTCTGTGGATGCTCCTGACAGCAAATCTGAAAGTAGCAACAATAGAATGAATGCTTGGGGCACCATAAACTCTTCATCAAATGGAGGGTTAAATCCAAGCACTTTGAATTCAAATGGCAACCATGGTGCCTGGCCTGTATTGGAGAACAATGGACATGCCCTGAAAGGGTCTGTAGGGAGTGGTAATCCTGGCACAAGTATTCAGTGCAGTACCATAGGTCAGATATCTAATAGTCAGAGTATTAACTCTAAAGTGGGTGGTTCAGCCCATGGTTCCTGGGGAAGCCTTCAGGAAAATTGTGATTCTGAAGTAAATGGTACAAGGAAGGTTTCATTCAGTGGGCAACCTCAAAACCTTAACACTGAAATGAATGGACCAAATAACACTACTAACTTTATGACCTCTAGTTTACCAAACTCTGCTGGTTCAGTGCAGATTAACGAACTGCCTAATAATACAGGGCACGGGGCCTGGCGCGTGAGCACAATGAATCATTCTCAGATTCAGGCCTCTCCAGTTACAAACGGCACTTCCATTTCTCATCTTAGCAATGGTGAGGCGAAAAATGGTGGATCTTATGGTACTACATGGGGTGCCTATGGTTCTAATTACTCTGGAGACAAATGTTCAGGCCCAAACAGCCAAGCTAATGGTGACACTGTGAATGCAACTCTAATGCAGCCAGGCATTAGCGGGCCTGGCAGCACTAACTTTCAAATCAACGGGAATAAAGGAGGAGGGGTGTGGGAGGCAGGGACGGTCAACTCCCAGAACATGCCGTGGGGAAATGGAAATGGTGCAAGTGCTGGCGGGAGTAGAAGAGGATGGGGCAACCCTGCACAAAACACTGGCACTAACATTTCAAACGGGGAATGGAGTAAACTGCCTAGTAATCAGCATTCCAATGAAAGCGTGAACGGAAACAGCAGGAAGTTTACAAATGGATGGAAATCTACTGAGGAGGATGACCTTAACAGCCAGAGTCCTGCTGCTTCTCAGATACCCGAGCAGAACAGCGCATGGGCCAAAACAGGTACGGGGGACAGCGAAGGTAGTTCGGAGAGCACTGGATGCCACGAAGACAGAGTAACTCCAGAAGGACAGAATCGCGAGCGAAGGAAAGTTGACCAGCATGCATTACTCCAAAGCATAGTGAACAGAACTGACTTAGATCCACGTGTCCTTTCCAACTCTGGTTGGGGACAGACTCCAATCAAACAGAACACTGCCTGGGATACTGAAACATCACCGAGGGGTGAAAGAAAAACTGACAATGGGACAGAGGCCTGGGGAGGCTCTGTGACACAGACTTCCAGCTCAGGGGTGTGTGTGGATAGACCTAGCCCTAATAATAATGATACCTCATCTGTATCAGGGTGGGGAGATCCAAAGTCTGCTACAAGGTGGGGAGACTCCAAAGGGTCAAACAGCCAAGGGGGGTGGGAAGAAGATTCTGCTGCTACAGTAATGGTCAAGAGCAATCAATCATGGGGAAGTGGCAAAGAGGAAAAGTCATCTTGGAATGACGCACAGAAGATCAAACAGGGATGGGTAGATGGACAAAAGGCCAACCAGGGTTGGGCAGTTTCTGCTGGTGATAGCTGGGGCGAAAATTCCAGAAGTAACCATTGGGGTGAGGCTAAGAAATCCAGTTCAGGAGGAAGCGACAGTGACAGATCAGTATCTGGTTGGAATGAGCCAGGTAAATCAAATTCTGTTACTTGGGGAGGTAATAATACAAACCCAAATAATTCTTCGGGATGGGATGAACCTGCAAAGTCTAATCAGAACCAGGGTTGGGGAGACCCTCCTAAATCCAATCAGCCTCAAGGTTGGGGGGATTCATCAAAGCCAGTCAACTCTCCAGAATGGAACAAACAAGATGTTGGCTCTTGGGGAGCACCATCTGCCACAAACAAACCCCCAGGGACAGGCTGGCTGGGTGGACCAATGCCAGCACCAGCAAAGGAGGAAGAACCCACTGGCTGGGAGGAGCCATCCCCTGAATCAATACGCCGTAAAATGGAAATTGATGATGGAACTTCTGCTTGGGGTGATCCAAGCAAATACAACTACAAAAATGTGAATATGTGGAATAAAAATGTCCCAAACAGTAGCAGCAGTTCAGACCAGCAAGCACAGGTACATCAGCAGCTACTGTCTTCAAGTGCCATGTCTAGCAAGGAGAGCAGTTCGGGTTCTGGTAAGACTTGATTTTGTGCAAATTTGTGTTTTTTAATTGTAAAACAATTAGCATGTTCTTGCTTCATATAACAATGTTTTAGTTTCGAAGTGGAAAGGGAATATGCCATGGAAGTACCATTTTTAGTTATTTAAAAAAAGTAACAGTTATGCTTGCAGACATTTGAGATTTTTATATAGATTGGAAGTTCTTTTCTAGTTTTAAATAGCTTGAGTAATAAAGACAAGACAGCTCTACTTGTATTCTGGAGGGGTGGGAGAGAAAATGTTTAAAATAGTATCTGAGGAACTAAAGTATTTTTCTTCATTTGATACTAAACCAGCTAAAAGTTAATGTTGCCAAAGAGCCCCCCAGAAAAAGGGGGGAGAGAGGGGCTGTCTCTAGGTCAGACTTTCTGATCTTCTTGTGAGAGCAGTGAGTAATGATACTGCAGATGGGCTTGACTGGTATTTATGAAGTATTTTGTGTTCTCTCTCTTTTCCAGTTGTAAAAAGGAGTAGCTTAAATATAATCAGCAGCTCTTAGGAACTTAATATCTCAGCAATTTCTATTATCAAACTGTAATTATTTACATTTGTATTTTTGTGGCTGTGGGGTCTTTCTTATGGAACAACTTACAGCTGTAATAATTACCTTTGTACAGAATGTAAATGGGTACTATTATGCTTTTTATTGTATGTTGTGGGTCTAGAAAAGGCAAAACACTTCAGTCTCTTTTGATAACTTTTTTTAATGCTGTTTAAGAACATGCCAGTAACTCATACTGCTTTAAAAAGGTTGGGGAGAGCCTTCTACTCCAGCCACTACTGTAGATAATGGAACTTCAGCATGGGGCAAACCCATGGATACTGGTACTAGCTGGGGAGAACCCATCAGCGATGCAGCAGGCACCTCTGGCTGGGGAAACGCTTCTCTTGGTCAACAGGCTTCAAATAAACCTGGTGAGTGATTTCTGCATCATCTTGGAATAGAAGTATTTGGGGAAGGCAAAACACTTCTCTAGAAGCTTTATGTATTTGAGAGCTTTTTTTGTCTTGAAGTAACCGCAAAGCTAATTTCTAAGAACAGTCTGTTGCTACTGAGATGTTAATGTGCTTGATTTTTTTCACAACCAGGGCCTAAATCTATGCAAGATAGTTGGTGTGGAGATGATATGCCATTGACAGGCAGTCGTCAGACCAGCTGGGAGGAAGAGGAGGATGTAGAGATTGGAATGTGGAACAGCAGTTCTTCACAAGAAGCTAACCCATCTATAAATTGGCCACCATATATGAAAAAAATGCCCACAAAGGTAATTCTGGCTTGTGAGATGTCAGGCCCAAACTTAAAAATGCAAGTTAGCCATTGAAAGAAAAAAGGGGAAAAAAGAAAAAAGAAAAAAAAAAAGGTGGTGAGGTTCCTGAGCACCACTATTTTCCTGTTCTGTAAAATAACTCCCAGAGGAGGTAGAGTCAAGATTTTTGCACTGTTGTCGTTTCTGAAAGCGAAGTCGGAACAGGTTGCTGCAGTCGGTGGGGTACCATTAAGCTTTAATCTTCATTCATAATGTTTTATGATGTAATTTAAGCAGTAGGTGGTAAACATCTTCTGAATATCACAGGGATTCCTTTCTATTTTTAAGGGAATAATGAAAGGTGGAAATAAGCAAGATGAAACATGGATCAATCCATTCATTAAGCAATTCACAAATCTCAGTTTTTCAGTAAGTATTTACTGTTATCTGACTTTACTGCCACCTTGGAGTGCTAGTTACAATGCACAGAGATTAAAATGTTTAATTGCCTGGTGTTCGTTTTCATGCTGTTTTTCATTTTAGTTCTGTTTGTCTCCCCTCTGCCACCCATCCATTTTCTTTACATCCACATTACAAGAATACCTTTATTGATGAAAGCTGTTTCTGTAAACACTACCCAGGTATTCATCCAGTAGTCTGTTGTTTTACTTAGTTATATACATATTTTGGTGAAGATACCTGTATTCAGTTGGGTAACAGCTAAAGGGAGAAAATGCTTTGAAATAGCATCTGATATGTCTTGCTTTTTTTTTTTTCTTGCAGGTTTGAATTGAAATAGTATATATGAATCTCTTTGTTTTAGCTTTTAAAAATCTTATTATTAAATAATTATGATTCGTTTTATTACTTCAGAGAGAATCACCAGAAGAAACCATACAGAGCAATAAGATGGACATGTCTGGAGGTAAGAACAGAAGAATCTACCTAGGGTTTATTGCTTTCCTTTCCAATCTCTCTTTTGGTTTATATCCTTCTGGTAATTACTTTTTAAAAACTATATATTTACCTGCACAGAGTTGTAACTATATATTTCCCTAAAGAAAAGGAACACTCTTGTAGAGGGGAAAAAAAATGGTACCTGTGAGTAATGCTACACACTTGAATCACCTGGTTGCTATAATAATATTATCCATAAATCAAGCTAAGCTTATTTATATTAAGATGACATGAAAGAGTATTTTCAGGGTGTGGTGGGTTTGTTTCTTGTAATATAAGTATCTAGGTTGCCTTCTGGATATCTTCCCTAAATATAAACAGAAATGTTCCGAATACCACACTTGTTCATTGTGGTTCGTTCTTGGAAACACACCGTCAGCTCTAAGAACTAAGTTAATACTGAACAATTATTTTAGAAACACTTAAACCTGAGTGTAAAATGATTTGTGAGCAGTTTTATTTTTATTTGAATCCATTGGCTGTTATGATTCCCCTAGCAAACCAAAAATAGTATAATTCTTTAATACATTAATAGCAACATATTAGAACAATAGAGATTTCAGTAAAAGTAATTGTAGCATTGCAGTTTTATTGTAGCTGCACTGGTTCTTTCTAGTTTAAAATTAGATATTTTTACTTTTGGGTTTATAGTCTATTGTGTAAATAAATTGTTCTTCGAATTTTAGATTTTAGTATTAATGGCAAGACTTACATTTAAATTATTTCAGTTTATTTAATTTGAATTTTAAACATCTACTCGGAAACTAATTCTCTTGCACTGCATGCATTGAGGTATTAAATGGGATCCTTAACTACTGCTTATATTTCGATCTTCTGCTTGCTTAGTGGAATTAATAATAAAAGATAGCTTAGAATTTGCTTTTAATATGCACAAATACTTTAAATTTGTGTCTGGGGATTTATTTTTTTGCTAAATGGTTGGGGTTTTTTTGTTACCGAATCGAATTAAAGAGCCTCTGAAGTACTAACACACGTGGGGCATGTGATAAAGGTGCTACTTCAAAGGCAAGACAATGGTTACTGCTGTTAAAAAAAAAAAAAAAAGTGGCATTCACAACTGGAAACCCAAGTTTAAACAATTAAACTTTTCTTGTTTTTAAGAGAAAGCTGAGAATAATAATTTTGTGAAGCCTAGCTCTGACGCTTTGCTGATTTCAAGTTTTAAGTTGTCTGTAGCCATCGATTTGTAGTGCTTCCCTCTTCAGTAAAGCCCAGGGAGAGGAGAGCTAAAACTGATCTTTTATTAGTATTTAGCTTGAGATCGGTATTAGTTGAGCCCTTTGCAAACAAAATGATTTCTTGTGTATCTGGAAAACTGAGTAATTCTTTGAAGTTTTAGTGAAGTCTCTCACCTTTTCTTAGGGTTATTGCAAGATAAGCGGATGGAGATGGATAAGCATGGCCTCAATGTTGGAGATTACAATCGTGTGGTTGGAAAAGGCCCTGGTTCTCGTCCTCAGATTTCCAAAGAGTCTTCCATGGATCGCAGTCCTTACTTCGATAAGGTCAGTAGGTGCCTTGTTGATGAACGCTTCTAAACTTCTTTGACTCTGCATTCTAAGTAGTTACCTGTGTGCTCCTTAGCTGTCTGCATTTAGTGGAGAGGGGAATGAGGGCTTCCTTGGTAATCCATGAGATATATTTTGTTCTTTTTTAACATAGTGATATATACTACTAAGCACTTTCTGTAGCCCATTTGCAGTGCAAATGACTAACCTGATCTCTTTTGTTTTCTGCCTATTTCCTGCTGGTGCTGGACTGTCATGTGACTCTTCCCTTCTGTTCCTGGCAATGGTTTCTCCCTTCCGCTTGCTTGCTGGCTGGGTGTTGCGCATCGGTTTGTCTGTCCGAGCAGGATGGCATTGTAGCAGACGAGTCCCAAAACATGCAGTTTATGTCCAATCAAAACATGAAGCTTCCCCCTTCAAATAATGCACTACCTAACCAAGCCCTTGGCTCCCTAGCAGGGCTGGGTATGCAAAACTTGAATTCTGTTAGACAGGTAAGGCTGTGTGCATATCCTTAGCATGTTACTTGACAACATTTAATACCTTTTGATATAATGTCCTGGCTACCTATGTGATTGATATGTGTTTAACTTCTTACTCAAATGTGTTAGGGGTGGGAGAAGCGGCAGAAGAGGTTTATTGTCACTAACTGGCCCTTCTTTCCCCAGAATGGCAATCCCAGTATGTTTGGTGTTGGTAATATAGCAGCACAGCCCAGGAGCATGCAGCAGCCTCCAGCACAAACTCTTAATTCATCTCAGCCTAATCCACGTGCTCAAGTGCCTCCTCCATTACTATCCCCTCAGGTAACATTTTACATAAGTTCCCAAATTCCTGCTTCAGAAAGCGGTGGTTGGTTTGTTGACGTTGCTGATGCTTATTCTGTAAATGTTTCAAAACATGCTTGGCTTGATCAGTGTTTCAGAAACTAGGCAACTGTTAACCAGAGGTGATGATATTCTACATCTAGTGTAACTAATTGCCTGTTGTCACTCACTCATTCTTTGTACTGGTCCCTTTTGCAGGTTCCAGTATCATTACTGAAGTATGCACCAAACAACGGTGGCCTGAGCCCACTCTTTGGCCCACAACAGGTAGCCATGTTGAATCAACTGTCCCAGTTAAACCAGCTTTCTCAGATCTCCCAGTTACAGGTAAGCTAACAAAGCCAGTCGCCCTGTGTTCTGTATGAAAGTCTAAGTAGAGACTTATGTCAGCTGTAAACTGTTCTTAAAAAAACCACCACAAAACACTGTCTCCTAGCGGTTGTTGGCTCAGCAGCAAAAAGCGCAGAATCAAAGAAGCATGCCTTCTGGTGGTCGTCAACAGCAGGAGCAGCAGGTAAATAAACACGTTTATTATTAACTTCTCAAACTATCTTTCAAAACCTGTTTTTTGTCCTGAGCTGCATTTCTTGTTCCGAATTGTACTAAAGTGTGCAAGAGTGAATGGGATTTTGACGAGCTTTTGAAGGAGTGACTTGGCTTTAATGCTGATGGGGTTTTGCTGGGCTAACGTGCACAGGACCCAGAGATGTGCTTCGTTGTCTTTCTTTAAAGGTGGAAAAGCTTTTGCCTATTTATATTGTAACTGCTCTGTTTTTTTAAGGGTCGATCTCTTAGTATGCAGCAACAGATGATGCAACAGTCCCGTCAGCTTGATCCAAACCTGTTAATGAAGCAGCAGACTCCACCCTCTCAACAGCAGTCACTCCATCAACCCACCATGAAATCTTTCCTCGAGAATGTCATACCCCATGCGACTCCTGAGCTACAAAAAGGGCCATCACCAATAAATGCATTCAGCAGCTTCCCTATAGGTGGGTTTCTCTGCTAATTTCATGCAGTCAATTAATGCTTATGCCTTTCTTCTCATGTGTCCTGCCTCCTCTGAAGACAATAATGATTGCATTCTTTCTAGCATTTACGATTTTAGCGGAGGCAGGAAGGCTTTGTGGGGCTTCTCCAGTTACTTTGGTTGAGAAAATAACTTTTATCACAAATACTCTCATTTCCCAGAAGTGACTGTCTGTAAACTAGTACAAAATGCTTTACATTCTTAAAGAGTGTTTGTCTCCTTCTATTTCTTTTTTATCCTCTGGGTCCCAAGGATGACACATGGTCCTTTTGCAGTTATCATTCCTGGAGCTGAAGGACATTTAGAAGTAGAATCCGTACAAAGAATCTATTTATGTAGTTTCACTTCTTTGGATCTTAAAAATGTTTTCAAGGAATCTGGAATTGGACAGGAAGAACCCCATGTTAATTTCCCTTTCAGTGGTTTTATCCAGAGAAGAAAGCTTTTAGCTCTGCATTTTTAAAGAATGATTGTCTCATTTCAGGCAAAATATCTGAACGTTTACAAATACAAACATCTCCTGTTTCTTTCTCCCTACATTTCCAGGCTTCTGTCCAATTTCTACTTCAGAAATTCCAGGCTTGTATATTTTCTCCTTCCTTTAGGTCCCTTTTTAACGCTATCTTATACTTAATACAACTGCATACCATTTACCTCTTGTTCCTCATTCTTTTTTTTTCCCTGCCCTTCAGTTTAATTTTCTTCTACATTATTTTAATCTAATCATTTCTTTTGGGCTGATTTTCTTTGCATTCCCATTTGTTAAATAGAGACTGCTGCTGAAATCCTTGTGCTTACAGGTGGAATTACAGAGCCAGAGGGTCGGTGCAGGCCGTGCTCTTGCACTGCATGTGGCACACTGGAATTTTGCTCGTGGCCAGTCTTAAGTCCAGGCTGCTGCTTAATAGTTGCTGCTGGTGATTGGCATTGAGATATAACTGCTTTCATTCAAGGCATAAAAATGAAATTTATTTAGCTTTTAGAGGTATTATATTAGTTCTAATGGAAGGAATGTTTAACTTTCTCACCAAACTTCATGCTGAGTAATTGCATCCTGCCTACATTGGGTTCCTTTCTGTTTTAGTTTCTTGAGTTGAATTGTTGTGTACTATTGCTAGTAGCTGCTTTCTAACCTTAATCATTGCTACGTTTCAGGAACTTGCAGCCTATGTAAGATTGCTTTGAGATCCCTCAGGAATCTGCTGCAGTGTGCGTAAAGAATTCTTTGGGATCCCTTTGGAGTAGTGCTGTGTTGTGATACAAGTGGAGCCATGCTGGTTACACAGACAAAGGCTTTAGGGTAGAATTAGTAGGTTGTTGGAGTTTCTGCACCCTTTAGTGAAAAATTGAGTCAAGGAGCATCAGTAGCCTCCTCCAAGTGCACAAAGTATAGTAGCATAGTCATGTGAGAAGGAGCTGGACTTGCCAGGTTGTCTTCTGGAAAATCTTGCGGGTGTGTTGTTTTCTCCAAGTTCTAATATTAGTGTTGGGAGACTTGGCAACAAAAGCAAGAGGTCCCATTTACATTCTGGGGAACCGAATCTGTCAGGATTTACTAGATATTCATAAAAAGCAAAGACTGGTGACACAGCATGTCCTTCTCTCTAGTTGACCAGTCCTGCAGTCACATCCTGATTCCTTTATAGAATTAAGTATTTCTAGTAATAAAAATAACCCTTTTTCTGCCAGATAGTGAGTATAGCTGAGCAGTATAACATCTTTCACAACTGGATATGAAAAATTACTTCTGGGAAGGCTGTTTGAATTCTAGGTTAGGTCCAGAGACTGTTCATCCCTCAGCCTGCAGACTTCAAATACAGAGCTATGAACTTGAACGTGTGCCTGCCAAGCTTATCTTCTTTCTGACCCTTCTTTTAGAGGCCTGTTTTCTGCAAGCTGCTTCAAAGTTAGAAGAAGGATTATTGTTCTGCACAGGTTATTGCTCTGGCAACAGCAAAATACTGGAGAAAGATGGCAGAAATGGGATTGATTGGACTTCCCTTTTTTCCATTTCAGCTAATCATAGTTGTTACATTTCTTAAAACTCAGCTGTCCTGTTACAAGGCACTTTCTCTGAGGCTTTTCAAGGGGCTGCCTTTCTGGCACCAACATCTGCTCTTGCCTTTAAGGAAAAATAAATGGGGAAAAAACAAACCAACCTCAGCCAAACAGAAAAAATGTACCAACTTCTATATGGCAGTGAATAACGACTTAGGAACAAAAGTTTCTAGTGCTGAGAGAAGGTGTTTCTACTAAAGATTTGAGAAGTTCCCTGTGTGCTTCAGGCCCTAAGTCAAAATGCTGTAGTGATTTATTTTCAGAAATGAAGTAAGTAGATCTGAAGGGTTGGAAGTGTAACCCAGGTGTGGTTGTGAATTAAGGATTCTCACAGACCTAGAAGGAGAGCAAGCATCCCAAAGTCCAAAGTGTGGGCAAGTTGTCCAAGCCCAGAATTGTCGTTTTTCACAGGTATTTGAACTGCTTTGAGTTGGCATTGTGTTGATACTGCAGCAGATAAAACATTTTGAAATACAGAACAGCAGCTTAGAACAGGCAAAGACAAGACTTGTTCATTTTCTCTTAGTGCAAAGTGTTTGTCAATCTGTGCTGGTGTGGTTCAGAACCCAATGGACAGACCAAATGATAATGGAAATGAGGTGGTAACTGCAGGTATGAAACTTGATGAACAGGGATGAGAACAGATACCCTCCTGCTGAGAAGAAGCTGCTGAGCACAGCTCTTCAGAGTCCAGTACTTCTGCTTTGTACAGATGAGATCAGTAGTTTTGCTAGTCCTAGACTGGCATTAGAAATACCACATTTCTAAGGTGTTTTTACTTTCTTTAACTTCCTCAATGGCTTCTTCCACTGACATTTTTTGCATGAAGACATGAGCTGGGAACTCGGGAGTGCTTTGCATTGCTTAGCTTCTATCTGTAGTAAGTTGACTCTATTAAATGCTAGAATGTTTCTGAAAAACAGACTTTGGAAGCATGAAATAATCGTAGTAATATGCTCTTAAACGTTTATTAGGACCATAGTGGTAATTAGCAGAAAAAAACACATAGTCCTTATTTCATAAGCTATCTATATTTTTAGGAATGAACTCAAACTTGAATGTAAACATGGATATGAGCAGTATTAAAGAGCCACAATCTCGATTGAGGAAATGGACTACAGTAGACAGCATTTCTGTGAACACCTCGTTAGATCAAAACTCCAGCAAACATGGTATGTTCAACCTGTTGTTCAGTAGCATTTTGCATTATGCATCAAACTTTCACATTCTACGTGTAAAATGCAGGTTTGCTGTATTTCTACCTGTAGTTGTAATGACCGTTGTTTGTATTGCTTGTGGCTGTCAGAATTTGTACTGTCTTGTCTGTGCCAAACTTGCTGCTTGGCTCATACAGCAGCCCATGGCTGTCTTGAATGTTTTTACATACAGAAGTGATCTTGTGATAAGATTTAGTCGAAACATTGTGCAGAATTCCTTTTTAACCAGAGTTTTCTTAAAGTGTGACTGTTGCTACTTCATTTATCTTAACCAGGATTGGGATGCTTCATATTTGTTCAAATCAATAGCTTTAGATTTTCTAGCTTTCTTAAGCACCACCCCAACTCCACTGGCCTTAAGGTGACTTATGGAATTTAACTCTGTGTTCACACATTCTGGTCATGTCTGACATTTCTAATTACAGGTTTTGATTATGAATGTGTACATTTGCATTCTAAAAATGGGGAGAGCTTAGAAGAGATAGACTAGTACCATTGCTGTCCTTGGTTGTTTCATATTTCATGCCAGTAATCAGGATTCGTGTGACATTTCAACTGTTTCAGTTGCTTGAAATCTCATCCAGTTAAAATTTGAGTCTATAGCACAAAGGTTCTGTGTCTAAAGATAGTTGTAAAATGCCTCCAGTCTCCTATTACTGTTCGGTCTTCAGATTGTTTGGGTATTTTTAGATGTGTCAGCTGTTTTACTACTATGAAATGACTTGCTGCCTTAAGCATCTAGTGGAGATACCCTGCTACTGCACTTCTGAGCTTCGTCTGTTCCCTGTAAGCAAAAGTCAGAAATGTTGGTGTTACTTTAGTTGTAGGTAATGATTTCTGAATAGTATCAGGAGTTTGATTATTTGAACTCCGTATTGCATTGAATCGCTAGTGAGAGTCACATGTTCCCTCAGAACTGTAGAATATCTTTGACTTTGCTGTGTAATAACTATTTTAAAGTTGCCCTTACAGGACTTGCAGGGAATCAGATAGGCTGTGTACAGTGCTTTTCTTCCTTGCTCTGCCTCCAGGGATTTTTATTTTTTTGCCCTCGCAGGAATATGAGTGGAATTTACAGAGCTTTGCATAGCTAAACATCATTCATATGTTGTAGATGTTTCTTCCTGGAGCCCTCCCATCACAGAATATATTCACTACCCCTGTTAGCCAGCTGGGGTCTCACAGAAGGCTCTTACCCTCTGCAATTAATATTTTACTTAAATTGAAGTGTACTATTTTAATGAGATGATTCCATGGGAGATTATTCTTATGGTTTTCTCCTGAATTATTCAGAGAGATTTCATTTTAGCTTATATAATCCTGGATGACTTTCTATATAACTTGACAAGATAAGAGGACAGAATGCTGCTATATATTTCAGGAAAGCTTTACATAAGCATGATTTTGTATATATGTATGTATAGGTGTATAAAAATTGTCTGTGAAAACTACTTGATGGCTTTTTTTTACTTTTTTTAATTGTAATTAGGTGCTATTTCAAGTGGTTTTAGGCTGGAAGAATCTCCGTTTGTTCCATATGACTTTATGAACAGCAGTAATTCACCAGCCAGTCCTCCTGGATCTATTGGGGACGGCTGGCCCCGTGCCAAATCGCCTAATGGCTCTAGCAGTGTTAACTGGCCACCAGGTACGTTGCTCCTTGCTCTCTGCCTGGTTCTTACTGTTTCTTCTCTGTTCCTTGGTCGTCACACGCAGAGGGGACAGGGAAACAGCCTCCAGAAAAGGCATGAAGGTGTGGGTTTAGCTGATTGACATTGAGAGGATTGTGCTATTGTACAAAGGGAAATTTATCTCCCTGCTTTGAGGTTTTTGCCCTGGGGAGACATAACCAGAAAAACTAGAAATGAAGTGAATAAAGTGAAAAGACAACTAAATTAAATGCTTAAACAGTTTTAGATGTTCAGTCATTAAGAGTTGTATTGTTTAGACAGCTGTTTCCTGTTTAAAAAAAACAAAACAAAACAAAACAAAAAAAAACCAACAATAATCAAAATAAGCTTCTTTGAATCTCTATTCCTAGAGTTTCGTCCTGGTGAGCCATGGAAAGGTTATCCAAACATCGACCCTGAAACTGACCCTTACGTCACTCCTGGCAGTGTCATAAACAATCTTTCAATTAATACTGTGCGGGAAGTTGACCACCTCAGGGACAGGAACAGTGGTACGTTCAGATGCCTCATTTTCTAATCAGTTGTCTGCTGGTTTTCCTTCAGTCACATATAGAGACTGTTTACTTGGAGATGTGTTTGTTCATTGTTTATCTTTTGTATTCTGGATTTCACAACTGAAAAGCTCATCTTTGGCTCAAGCACTGTTGCTTGATGCAATGCAACATTCTCCAGGAATGCGGGTAGAGTGAGCAAACACACTGCTCTGCATTCTGATGTAATTCTGTGCACAGAGAGTAAAACTTGGCACTCTGGCCCCTGCAGTACTGTAGCAAGCCTTGCTTGCAGCGAGTGCAGGGTGCTTCCTGCTGTTGAGGGTGCTTCCCACCACATGCTTTTACATCAAGGATGAGGACTGAGAAGAGTGGAGAAGGTCCCTCAGCTGACTCCGCCAGTGTGTTCAGTCTGGATTATAAGTCGTGCCCTTTAATTTGTTTGTTTGTGATACAGTGTGCTGTGACTGACTTCTGCCTTCATTTTTTTTTTTTTTATATAGGGTCATCCTCATCTTTGAACACCACGCTGCCTTCAACTAGTGCCTGGTCATCCATTCGTGCCTCCAACTACAATGTTTCCCTCAGCAGTACAGCACAAAGCACTTCAGGTGATGTCTGCTCATATTGCCCTTTGTGTGCTTCAGGGGGATATGGAATGTTAATAAAAAGTAATCCTGAGGTCTCATCTGAATGGTAACTTAGTGAAATTTCAAAGTAGCTATTTTGATTTTACTCTAATTTAGCAGCTTTTATTTGTAGCCAGGTGACTGCCTGGCCAGGTGTGGTGGGAGGTGTCCCTGCCCCGGGCAGGGGGGTTGGAACTGGATGATCTTGAAGGTCCCTTCCAACTCCAAACATTCTGTGATTCTGTGACAGTTCCTGCAGCATAATGATTCTGGTTGTCTTTATATGTCTTTCAGTAGCCAGAAACAGTGATTCCAAATCAACATGGTCTCCTGGATCAGTCACTAACACCTCTCTGGCTCATGAGCTGTGGAAGGTCCCTTTGCCACCTAAAAGCATCACTGCTCCGTCCCGCCCACCTCCAGGGCTAACAGGCCAGAAGCCACCGTTGTCCACTTGGGATAATTCCCTTCGTTTGGGTGGAGGATGGGGAAATTCTGATGCCAGATATACCCCTGGTAAGGATGTCTTTCCGTGTATGAAGGGGGTTTTTTGTGCTGTGATCGAGCTAGGGAGTCTCCTGTGCATTTGGTTAGATAATCTGTCACTGCTAGCAAACATCTGTACCGTTTGTGTGCCAGAAGCAGGAGCTGGGCTGTGTATCCTACACTGCATTGCGGCAGACTCTCTCTTCTGAGTCAAACCAGGGGGAGGGCTGGGTGTTGTGTGCAGCCACAGCATGGGTGGCACTGATGGGTTTTCTGTCCTTAGCACAGACCACCTCTCCAAACACTTTCCGGGTTTGACATCTGGGCGGCTGGATGCAGTTGCCTATTTAGCATTTTTCACCTAATGCCTCATACCCTAATGAATTAGATCATGGTCATGCAGGGAGTCTTCAGTGCTTCAGAACTATTCTCAGCTTGCAGCAAGAGTCAAAACAAATATATTTCAATTTTTGTTTTAATTGTGATTATCTGACAACAGCGTGCCTACTTACAAACATATTCACGTGATCAAACGCTTCAGAAAGTAAATAAAATTAGTAGATACAGACTTTAAATCCTGTGCTATCCCAAAGTAGCCTGCTAACGGTTTCAGGTCTGGAAAAGAGAGCACTATACAAGTTTTTCTTATTTATGAACAGTCCTGCCAGTTGCCATGCAGCTTCTTCACGCTCTTCCTAATACCAGTGTGGCGGGAACTGACTCCTTTTATTTTCCCTCCTTCTAGGTTCAAGCTGGGGTGAGAGCAGCTCAGGGAGAATAACAAATTGGCTTGTTCTAAAAAACCTTACACCTCAGGTAAGGCTGGAGCATGCAGGTAGCATGGCAGGGCACGGGCTGGTAGGTGGCTCTGTGCCTCGAGCAGCCCCCCGTGCTCCAGACGGAGCTTTGTACGGGCTGTTCTCACGTTCTGCTTTTGTTTCATCCTCAGATTGATGGCTCAACCCTGCGTACTCTGTGCATGCAGCACGGTCCACTAATAACATTCCACCTTAACCTCCCACATGGTAATGCTTTGGTCCGTTACAGTTCAAAAGAAGAGGTAGTGAAGGCACAAAAATCTCTGCACATGTAAGTTTTGGGTTTGTTTTTTTTTTTTTAATTTTTTAATTCAAATCTTAAACAGCTGTAAATGTTTTATTGGGTTTTGAGTACTTTTTGTATGCAGGGATGAAAGGATTCTCAGTGTAACATCTAACAGGCTTACACCAAAGTGTTTCATAGAATCATAGAATGGTTAGAGTTGGAAGGGACCTTAAAGATCATCAAGTTCCAACCCCCCTGCCATGGGCAGGGACACCTCTCCCTAGAGCAGG
>VXBW01007606.1:150913-161738 GCA_013400375.1 Thinocorus orbignyianus
CTGCTCCAGGGCAGAAACCCCAGCCCCAGGCACAGCCAGCCCCTGGCATAGCCAGCCCCAGGAACAGCCCCCCTGCCCCGGGTACTGCCAGCCCTGGGCACAGCCCCTCCATCCTGTCCCACCCCGGTGCGGCAGCAGCACAAAGCAGTTCCAAAGCAAATTGGTTTAATGGCTTTTCACACACCCAGTGCCCCTCCGACCGCAGGCACAGAGCCCGTTAAGGCGGCTCTGCCGGTGATGGTGGTTACAGCCCCCCCCTTGCCCTCCCGGGCCTCTGTCAGGCTGCTCCCGGCTGGGGTTGGTGGTACCGGTAGAGGCAGACGGTCCCGTCCCGCTGCCCAGCCAGCAGGCAGGCGCTGGTGGTGGCCCAACGGGCCAGTGCCCAGCTCCCCTCCGGGTCTGGGGGCAGCAGGGCCGTGCACTGCCCCAGCAGCAGGTCCCACACCGCGATGGCTCCCGACGTCAGCACGGCAGCGGCCGAAGCATCCTTCACATCACCCTCCAGGTACCTGAGGTTGTACACAAAGAGGTCACAGCACTGCAGTTTGCTTCTCAAGACACTGACTGCATCATTTTTTTAAAAATTAGCTACTTTTTCATGTGGAAAATTAATAAGAAAATTTAAACTGACTGTAGGGAGCCAGGTTATGCTACATGTTGTATCTCCAGTGCACCTGAGAACAAGGCACGTCAAGACAACCCTTCCCTGGCCTTCGCACATACATGAAATTTGTCCGAAGTAAACCAAGACTCCAATCCCATAATATCTGTGCGCATCCGTCATAACATTTCCTACGTAAGTGCATTGTGAGAATTAGTCTTAAACAGCTTAGTCTTCAAAATGCAAGACACGGGAAGGAAAAGGTCATCTGACTGCAAGCAGCCACTTAACATCAATAACCCCAGCAAAGTGCTCTTCACCACCACAGAGGCTCAGAGCCTCTCATGTACAGATGTTTTCTTCGTGGGGGTAGCGGGGGGGGAAGAGCACATTTTGCCTGAGGAACCCAGTGACAGCATTTCCACAATCAGTTGGTTGTGGGAGAAAGACCAAAGTGTAGAGCTTGCAGAAAATCACTGCCCCCGTTGGTGACGCCGGGAGCGCAGGGGTCAGCGCACAGACTGGCGCAGGAAACGGGCAGGAAACAGCCAACACCCTCACCCCATTCCAGGGGCGTTTGTCCCACATAAAGGACAAACGGCAGGGACGGATGCAGCCTCCTTATCATCTGCAAGATGGCAAATGGATCCCTGCCAGCGGTGCTGCTCAGCTCGTTAAGTGGTTGCCCCCCTAAAACCAGCTGGAAGGAGTCACGCAGCCACCACATGGAACCCCCCCTCAACGCCCCCCGTGTACTTGCCTTCCAGTATGGCCAGGTGGGAGGGAGGAGAACATCACCCCCGCGCTCCTGGCTGTTTTGGGGTTGAAGGCTACCACCCGGAATGCGGGGTTTCCACAGGACTCACTCTCTTTGGCATGGGGATGGCTTAAAACAACAAAGAGGAGGCCCTGATGCACAGAGGAAAAATACATCACTAAGAACAACAGCAAGAGGAGGAAAAAACCCAAAGAATTTTCCAAAAATTAATTGCTGCATTCTCTCCATAATCAAAGCCCCATGCACAGTGATGCATTATTTTTACTGAATAAAATAGAAATGGTTTACTCTCCTTATCAAATTAGATAAAAGCCAAAGCAGCTGCTGACTGATAAGGGCTGATGCAATACAGAAGAATGACAGCTCAGTGACGTCATGGATTTATGCACTTATCTCTCTGCCTGAAAAAGCTAAACTGGCTGTAGGATGAGGTGACATTTAAAGTAAAATTTCTGAGCCTCATTTTAATCCCTAGGAGCTTAAAATTTAATAAGAATGCAAACCAGCACAGCTGAAAACAGTGGCTCTTGAAACAGCCACAGGCCAGCACAACACAGGCTGGGATAGGTATTCTGAGGAAGTCTCCAACACGTCTGATTCAAGCTATCGTTATCAGACAAGGCATTCTTGTCCCAGAAGGTTCACTGCTCACTGATAACTATCAAATCCTTGATAAACTAAAAAAATCCATCTGGAAACACAGCAGAGGTGGAAGCAAGTGAGAAAGAATCATCAGTATGAAACTTGGATTTAAACAGTTAATATCCTGGAGGGAGTACATAAATAACAACCATTTCACATGGTTTCCCATCACCAGGCTGGCAGCTGCCCACTGATGAAACGTAAGAGACTTCCCAAGTACCAGCACTTCTGCTCCCTTCCTGCAGGATGCTGCTGCTTTGGAATACACTTGATGCATCACACTCATTAGTACACTGCAGAAAGCCAAGAACTGAAGGTAGCCATGGCTTACTTCTCCTACTTAACCCATTTTCCTCTGACATTCTTTCAGTGTATCTAAGTAGAGCTGGTATTTCAATCCACTCTAGAAACACTAATCCTGTAAAGTCCCCACCACAGTCAGTGCAGTTCACGCACAAACCACGTGTCGTGTTTCACGTACGTACAGAGTCGGAATATGCTCGATGGCAGATGGAAGCTGGGTAGGAATAACCAATGTGCATCTTCTTCAGGAGCTGGCCTGTTTTCAGATTCCTGCAGTTGGTTAAAATCCATCACTCAGCACTAATGCAAACAAATTCGGACTGAATTTCCATCCTCTACCTGTTATTTTCTAATCACAGTTACACCACCATGCAAGACAGACACATTTTTGGTTTCACATAAACCAAGCTGAGAGGCCACAGGAAGAGATCATAGAATCACAGAATGGTTAGAGTTGGAAGGGAACTTAAAGATCATCAAGTTCCAACCCCACTGCCATGGGCAGGGACACCTCTCCCTAGACCAGGTTGCTCAAAGCCCCATCCAACCTGGCCTTAAACACTTCCAGGGATGGGGCATCAACAACTTCCCTGGGCAACCTGTTCCAGTGCCTCACCACCCTCACAGGAAAGAACTTCTTCCTAATATCTAATCTAAATCTCCCCTCTTCCAATTTAAAACCATTACCCCTCATCCTGTCACTACCCTTCCTCACAAAGAGTCCCTCCCCAGCTCTCCTGTAGCTCCCTTCAGATACTGGAAGGCTGCTATCAGGTCTCCCCAGAGCCTTCTCTTCTCCAGGCTGAACAGCCCCAGCTCTCTCAGCCTGTCCTCATAGGAGAGGTGCTCCATCCCTCTGATCATCTTGGTGGCCCTGCGCTGGACCTGTTCCAACAGTTCCATGTCCTTTCTATGTTGAGGACTCCAGAACTGGACACAGGACTCCAGGTGGGGTCTCACAAGCGCAGAGTAGAGGGGGGGAATCACCTCCCGTGACCTGCTGCTCACACTTCATTTTGATGCAACCCAGGTTGCATCAAAAGGATGTAATGAAGATGATGCAAAAGCAAGCAGGATTACTGCAGCCTAGTTCATCCACTATCTGTCTGACTGTATGGAAGTTAGAGTGCCAGACTGTAGACCCTTTGACAATTATCATTTCACAGGCAAACCAGCAGCCAACCAACACCCCTATACAATGTCTGCAACCAGCAGCTACAGCCCCCACCTACACCTGCACTTGAAATCATTTGAGGGCAAAGGAAACACTGACCAAACAACAATGCCGTTCACTGCAGTGGTGCCGATCAAGGCATCTCGCATTCCTTCTACTTCAGCAAAAGCCAAAACAGTTTCTTCGGGGGACATCAAAGTCTGTCCGTCCTTGCTCCTGAATAGCAGATCAGCAAGTGAGAAAAGGCAGTCAAAACAACAAGTGTGTGTTCTGTTCTCAGCATGCCTCCAGAAAGAAGAGGCACCTGACATTCTTCCGCATCTGAGATGCGTCCTTACTTTGCTTCTACACTGAGCCCACCCCAAAACCAGCAGACTCACCTTCCTGTCTCTGAAAGCGATACTATTTCTACTTGCTGCTCTTGTGTGGTCCTGCTGCTGCTGACCAGCCTCCTATCCTTTAGCCCAAGAACAGCTTTTATATTTCCAGTTTTCACTGGTGATTGCTTGAATGAGTCATTCTCAGAGGAACAGAGCAAGAGCCTGAATTAAGAGAAAAGTACACATAATGACAGAAGGAAGCACAATTCGAACATGCCATAGCATTTAAAAATAAGCATATGTTCAAACAGTCTACCACCTCTAGGGGTGAATAAGCAAGCTTTTATAGTTGATTTTCAGGAATTCCTTCTGTATTTTCCAACTGTTAAAGCAACTGAGAAAGCGACAGGAGATAATTTCAATAACTACACAAGAGGAGAGCTAAGCTGCAGCTATTCAGGGTGCAAAGCACTAGTAAGAAATAAATACACCACCTTATTTCTCCAATCTCCAGATCTCCCAATGCTACACACACAAGATTAGAGGTGTCCGGCAGAGGAACTATCTGTATTACAGGAATCTAGGACAGCAAAACAAGAATTCAGTGTCACCCACAATGTCCCTTTGACTTTACTGCCATTTTCTAGAGAGTTTCAAGTAAAAGTTGCAGAGCACTACTAATTTTCACAGTGTGAAGATGCACACTTAGATTAACTGCTGAACTCTCTACTGACTGTTTACCTAATTAAACAATCCCTGTTGATATGAGACAAAAAGTGTCTCCGGGGAGCATAAGGGGAAAGAGCCTAAGTCAGTGGCTGCAGCCACCACTCATTTGACACATGAAGAATCAAATTCCAGCAGATAAGATGCAACCATAGAAGCTCTTGGCCTTCTCCATCAGCAGTGCCAATCATTCTCCTCTGTGGCCTGGTGGAATGAAAAATTTATGCCACGTGAAGAACTTACCTTGCACCCAAGACTGCAAGATTCTTGTATCTTGGGAACTAACACACTGGGACAAGAAAGCTACCCTGAATTCTAGAAATAAGGACTGTGTTCATACCTCTCCAACCTGCCAAGTATAGACTTTCCCCCACTGGTCAGAAGCCAGAGGTTTCCACAAGGAGACAGAATTCTCACAAGCGGTCACCACGTACAGCTCTCTGCAGCCAGCTGTGTCCCACCACATGGTACTCACATCCACAGCGCAGGAACTGGAACAGTCCTGTCCAAAACAAAGCAGCACTGCTTTTCTTCTGATAGACATGGTTATCTAACCTGGGGGTTCAGACTGAGAAAAATGCTCGATATTCAGTGGGATGAGAATTTAAGGCTACGACTTCATGCTCACAAAGTTTAATTTTGAGCAAGGAGTCAGTAAGGCACCAAGGAAAACAACCCTGGTAAGTTTTACCCTTAAAGCAGCAAATACATCAGCTCACATCACAAAAAAATCACTTGTCATTATAAACAACAGGGACCCAGCAGAGCCCAGAGCTGGGACAGGCCTAGGGGTATCGTGGCATGGCCACAACAAAGCCCAAGTGCCACCTACTTGCTGTTATGCACTTGCTTTCCCTGTTGCACAAACGTGAGGGGGCACTCGCAGCAGCACAGACTGTTTAGAGCTGAACAAAGCAAGGGCCTTCTCTTGTCCCTTGTAAAAAAGTTTTCAGCTTCAGCCATATTATTGTTGGCTGATTATGCCAACCTCCCCAGGCTTGCTTCTTGAGAGACATTTTGCACTTTTTTTGGAAAAGCTAGAGGTGACCCAGCACCCAGCAAGCTCGTTTGGAGATCAATGGGCTTTCCCACAGATGTTGCTTCTTTGCCTGCCAACCCTTCCCTACCCGCTGCGAGACAAAGGACAGCAGAAGGACAGACACCACTGCAGGAGGAAGAGCCCATGGCTCAGCTGTGCAAACAGACCTGGGCAAGATTTGCCTTGGTCACTGCAAGTGCACTCAAGGCTCCTTTCCAGAAGAGTGTACAAGGGCTGAGATCATTTTACCTGGGGCTAAATTAAAACGCAACCGTTGCATTTGTTAAGACATCTGCCTGCCTGTGTTTAGATGTACATTATTTAGAAACAAGCACTGAAATCCTCTATCAGTCGAAAGGAGATATACAGCAATCTAACCTCTCACCACGCTTTACTATAAATGGCGACAGAACCGATCAAGTTAGACAGCAATCTGTTTTGTTCAATAGCTGTTCTGCATTTTTTTGTTAAACTTGGTATTAAGGAGCTGCTACTGAGTCAGTAAACAATTATCTGATGTTATCCCACCTTTAGCTTTGATACAAGCTGTAAGCTCTCTTCTCTCAGGCTATCGAGCAGCACCGGAGTAAACTGTTCTGCTTCATCTTTCCCCTGCACAAACAAGGAAAGAATGAGGATAATTCAACTTTGAAATCACATTCAGCACCTGCAAGAATGAGGCTGAAGCATGAATTCTTGCTGCATGCATTTATTGGAGAGCTATGGTAGGAGCATCTCTTTTGGTACTTGCCTATCTTTGAAAAACAGGAGATCCCAGACAGGTTATTTCCTGGTTTCACCTGAAAACTGTCTTTTACCACCACTTTGCATCTCTCAGCCTTCAGAGACAAGTCACTCTCTCAGTACTCACCCTGCATGTGAGTCATTTAATCTCCTTTACCAAATCATAGCTGAAAAATTTCCTTAAGGTAGATCAAGATTACAGGGGTACCAGAAACTTTTTGTTCCTGTTTCAAACAAACACCCGCAATAAGCACTGAAACCCACACCTCCAGTTTCCTCCAGTAAGATTTTGAAGAATTTTCTCCTGAGGTCAAAAGACCTGAGGCAACAGACAAAACCCAAACATTTTCCAAGTCAGTCAAATGACAACATGCAGGGCTAACTTGCAACGAGGTTTTTCTCCTGACGTCAGGTGAGACTCTGGAAAAGGGGATTTGCCCACAGAACCACTGGCTTAGTACCTTTGGCCCAGCCTGTTACCTGTTCAGGAAAATCCCTGCAGGATCTCTGCTGTTTGCTCTCTGATTGCTGATACTTCTCCAAGGCCACAGTCTCATCAGATTTATCATGGAGAACTCTTTCAGCTTCTAAATGCAACTCTATACTTTTTTCCTCCTCCTTCCTAGCAGATCCTGCACCACAGCTGTCCGAATGCAGAGGAACAGCAGAGTCTTTGCATTCCCCATCATCTACCACCTGGGTGGAGGCTCCTTTGGAGGGATGAAGGCTTGCTTGCAAGGGAGCTTCAGAAGGTGTATTGGGGAAGACCTCACTGCACACTGATGGCAAAACAGCTGGAGTTGCACCCACAACAGGGAAAACATATGAGGAATTCGGAGACTCAGGCTGAGTTGGAGCCCTGCCTAGAACAGTCCCCGTGGGAGTAAAGAACAATGCATGGGTGGAAAGTTCTTTTTTGGAAGCTGGGCTTTCTCCATGAGGTAGCTTGGGCGATCCATTTTTGACAGGTGAAATCAAATTACTTTTCAGCCCCTTTTCTTCTGAATTCATTTCTACATCTTGTGTCCCCTCTGAGGCTGCACCATCACATCCAAACACACTAGGAACAAAAACCTCTAAGTCATTCACAGGGGAAGATTCTAATTTCTCAAGTTTTAATAGTCCGAATTCCTCATCTGGTAAGTTAAAGTCTCTGATACCCAGTTTGGGGACCAGCCATCGGAGACTGCGAAAGGAGAAGAGAGGGCTGCAAGTGTCAGGGTCCATAGGAGGGAGGCCAAGAAAATCAGGATCCTCTGAACCTGTTGGGTTGCTACGTTCTCTTTTGCTTTCATCTAGACAAGAAAAACACAATACAAGTACATCACATCATAAAATAACCAGAATCTCTCATCCAGAATGTCACCCTCATCTATTAAAAACAAAAAACAAGCCATATCCATTTTAACAAGCAGAAGTGGCACTTTTCTGGAAAGAGATTACACTCCCCAACTGCTCTGCATCAAGCCTTCAGCAAAAATATCATTGCCAAAGACTGCCAGAATTGACCAAGCACTTGGTGAGTTTGGTTTGTTTGTTTTCTCCCAACATGTTCTCTTTTTAAAATATTCCCACTCTCAAACTATAATGCTACTCCTTGTGTTTCACATTTGTCAGTCCTAAAAAAAAATAAATTATTAATATGCAGACTATGTCAGAGAAGCAGATTTACATCCATTTGCTGGAAAACCAGGTCTAGCACACATAATATTCGCTCCAAGAGCAAAGGCAGCTTAAGAAATTCTCAGCCCTGTTCCTCATCCGTACATGGTTGTTCACTTCCCATCACTGTGCTGAAGAAGTTTCTGGAATTGTGCAAAGAACACGAGCAGCACAATGATCTCTATTTTCAAAAAAACCCCTCTCATTTAAAAAAAATATATATAGTTAACCCATGTAAGATTTTCTTGAATAAAAAAACGTGGCAGGGCATGAACAGCAGCGCATGCACTGACTGGGATGGTTCCCTGCCTTGCTCTCAGGTTCTAATTTTAGGAAGCACTTGTATTTGATGAAGTACCTTTTGAGATTTGACAGGCACGCTGTCTTGCAGAGGAACGCAGGGAGCGGCACGGAGGGACATCAGCTGCTGGGGGCTGCTCAACTCTGCAGGTTCCTTGCGCGTGCTCATTCTTAACATGCTCCACTGGACGTTTATCAGCTTGACACACACTGACATTGGCTTCCAGATCTCCTACGGGGCTGGCAAAAGGCTCATTTCCTGGGTTCAGAGAATCCTTGTTCTGAACTGGATTTTGAACCTGTTCTAACAGAGTCTTACGGCCAAGCACTTGGCTTCCTCCAGGAGGAGGATCAGTGCTCCGTGGCTCCCTGGCTCCACCAGGCACTTCTGGCTCTCCAGACCCAAGAGCTGCAGCAGCATACAACCTTCTCTCCTCTGAAGATGATTTTTCAAGATCAGCCTGACAGTGTTCTTTTTCGCTCTGGCACTCATCTGACAGCAGACTACTGCTGTCCCCCGGTAGTATGAGATCCAAACTGTCTATAAGTTCCTGTGACACTTGCTGCACAGAGGGTTTGCAGGCAGACTTTCTTCCTCTCTTTTGTTTTCTCTGCAGTCGTCTCCGATCTGGCTTTGCGCCAGTGACACTGGTTTGAGAAACTGACCCAAGCGACGTGCTGCTACCACTGGATGCAGGAAGAGATTTCTGAGGACTACTTGAATTTGCTGGATCATTTTCTGCACCAAGGAAAGGGAACGGCATGACCTCTGACTCCGAATCATTTTTGACTCTTTCCTGGGAGGGCCGATCTGAATTTGCATCTTTCTGCTTGCACCTGCTTCGCTGAGCTTTCTTGCTTCTGCCCAGCTGGCTGAGAATTACAGCATCGAGATCCACTTTCCTCTGGCAATTAGACATGCGTCGGGTTGTCCTGACATAGTACTCGACAGGAAAAAGAAGCCCTTCAACCACAGTGCAAGAGTTCAATGCGCTTTCAGGAGCTGTCACCTTTTCTGGATCAGAAAGTCTTGACTGAATGTCAGGCTGCTGATTCTCCAACAGTTCAACATTGGCCAGAGCAAGATCTGTAGGAAAGGGATTTAAGCTATTAGCATCACTTTGGTTTCCTTCACAGCTTTTGCTCTCATTAGTTACAGTGTTATTTCCATCAGCAGGCAATACTTCATTTTCTGACATGAAATCCAAGAGTCTACGTAACTCTCCCCGGTCTTCACACATATTCTCACCATCTGTTTGTTTTATTATACTTGAAGATTCTTTTCCTCCATCACCACTGATGTCAAGCAAAACAGAATCACCATTCCCTGAACAAGGCTGTCCAGTCTCATGGTTATCAGATGTGGCCTCAGCACCTGGGGACTCTGGCTGCCAGCCATGGCTGCTGTCCCTTAGCACACTCGGGAACGGCTCAGGCTCTCCTGGAAGGACACTATCTTCCAGCATGTCTTGTACAACTCCTAATGCTGCACTGGGAGGAGCGAAACTGTTTTCTTCTCTCCCCACAAGTGCTGGTCGGGATGCTTTTTGGACATTTTCCTCAGTGTTCAAGACACTGCTTCGCCTGAAGACTGGTGACCGAAGTTCCTCTGTATTGGCAATTTGAGTCTTCACTGTTTCATCAGTGTCGATCAGATGCCCATGTGCTGATCCCCTTTCCTCCGATACCGGAGCCTTTGCCCGTCTCCTCAGCTTCATCAAGCATCTGGAGGTTTGAGGTTTTTTCTCCATGGGGGCAGGCCTAACGATTCCATAGCACAGGTTTTCCTGGCTGGTCTGCATGGCCTCTGTCTGCGAGCTGCCTGGGAAGCTAACCTCACTATCAGAGAGTCCGGCAACATGTTTAAATGTGACAGATGTTCTCTTCTCTGTGTCATGATCACAGCAGGTTTTACTCTGTGAGATTTCATGTTTGTCAGCACTGGGAGATACATTATCTCTAGAACCTATGGGGAAAAAATCTCATATGCGTAAAATACTCCTGCAAAGTCCCATTCAAGAAAAACATCACACAGGAAAACTAGACAACTTTGTTAGGAGCAAAAGAGCGGGATCCTACAGTTGGGATCAGAGAGCGCTGCAGACCTGGTGAGGAGGAAAGGAGATGTTGTTGCAGATCACGATTTAGCAGCACTGGGAAGGCCGTGTTGGGGGCAGTGGATGTGGCAGCAGCCGTGGAGATGGGGTCAGCAGAACCGGGGTCCATCCCCGGCTCAGCAGGACAGGCCGCTGGGGCACACAAGGGAGACAGTGACTGAGCCGGGTCCCCGCTCCATCACCCGCGGGGCGAGGACAGCGGGCAGCACACGGGGAGTACTCCCACCCCCGGCTCCGAAGCGGGAAGCCGCCAGTCGGTTCCTACCTGCGGGGCTCCGCTCCCACCGGCCTCCTTCCTCCGCCGTGCCTTGGCCGTGGCTCCGGGCTCGCTCAGCTCGCCGCGCCCGCTGCGGACACAACACCGGCGGAGGGCTTGGACCGGCTCCCCGCTACCTCCTCCCGCCCCCGGCCGGGCCAAG
>VXBW01007606.1:170446-189913 GCA_013400375.1 Thinocorus orbignyianus
GGAAGGGTCGGGGGGGTGGTGGTTGGGGTGGTGGTGTCTCCCGGTACTGACCGTTCCTCGCAGTCGCTGCTGGAGCTGCACAAACGGCGGAAGGCGCTGAGCGAGCCCGAGGTGCGGTACTACCTGCGCCAGACCATCCTGGGCTGCCAGTACCTCCACAGCCAACGTGTCATCCACCGGGACCTCAAGCTGGGCAATCTCTTCCTCAGTGACGACATGGAGGTGAAGATCGGTAGGTGCCCAGTCAGCCCCTTATGGCAGGGACCCCCCACCCAGGGGACCAGCCACCCAGGGCATCTCTGGTTATATCCCACCTTCCTGTCTCTCTAAGGTGACTTTGGGCTGGCCACCAAAGTGGAGTATGATGGTGAACGCAAGAAGACCCTGTGTGGGACCCCCAACTACATTGCCCCAGAGGTGCTGGGCAAGAAGGGGCACAGCTTTGAGGTGGATATCTGGTCCATCGGCTGCATCATGTGAGTCAAAATGTCTCTTGTGTGGTTGTGGGGCTAGACGGGGGCCTCTCTGGGTTTTGGTGTGAGCCAAAACTTTGTGCTGTTTCTAGAGGACCTGCCCTGGCTGAGCCCTGGTGCTGGGTGGCTCACAACCTCCCTGTGCTCTGCAGGCCAATCTGCTACACAGGGTGGTTGTCTCGAGGCGTTTCCCAAAAAGCCCGCGTTGCCTAACTGGTAATTTCCTCAGGGGTACTAGATCCCGGCCTCACTTTTCAGGTTTGAGGAACCTACAACAGTTTATTGTCACTTAGACAATTCTGTCACCTGGTGACCCTCCCCCCACCAGGAAGGGAATTCATAAAATACAAGGAAATCTGAGGGCTGAAATATAAACAGTTTTAATAGGATAGGACTAAACTAGTAACATTAATACTACTAAAGAACCAATATTGATTTCCTTACTAATATTAAAATATACCAGGGCTGTACTCAGCCCATTCCATCAGCAGAAGATGTGCTGTACCCCAGCAGGGGAGAGCAAATATTGGACACTGAGCACTGTGGCTTTGGGAGGAAGGGAAGAGGTCAGGGGTCTGGCACCAGGGTGAGAAGTTCTCAGGATCACAGCCATCAAGGAAGAGAGAACTCCTCAGTGAACTTCCAAATTTATATTGAATGTGACATTCATAATTCAGAATAATCCCATTGGCCAGCTTGGGTCAAGTGCTTGGGTCTTGCTCCTCCTCATCCATGCACTGAGGTAGGCTCAAAAATGCTGAGACCTTGAAACCCGCATACCATAGCTGGCAGAAAGTAAAAATTTTCACAAATTCAAGCATTGGAGTCTTCATTTTTAGAAGCCTTCCCAAGCACTAGAAGAGATCTTGCTGAAAAGTGAAGTTACTGAAAGATAAATTAATCCTGTGTCACTCAAACTGTGAAAAGGGGACAGGAACTGGGCACAGTACATGTAGATGCTTGTGCTGCTGTGTGTCTGATGTCATAATGGGATCTCTCTGCCAGGAAAGTCCCAGGGTGTCCTTAGGATGAGGTTACTTCTGCACACAAGTCTCTTCTGCAAACTGCCCCACGCAAAACTCACACCCTTTTGTCTGTGAACATGCAGGTACACTCTGCTGGTGGGGAAACCGCCTTTTGAAACTTCTTGTCTAAAAGAAACGTACATCCGAATCAAGAAGAACGAGTATACCATTCCCAAGGTATGGTGCTTGCCATGGATGAACCTGTTTACCTCCCAGCAAGCAGCTCTTGGTCAGTCTTCTGCTGCACCTTCCTGTTTCTGGCACTTAATGGTCTCCTGTGTAATGGTGAAACTACTCCTATTGCGGAGAGCTGGGAAGGGGGTGTTTCAGTTGCTGGTGGAGTGAATGTGTAGGGCTGGCTTCCTCCTGGGGAGCCATTACAGCTTCCCTGTAATCCAGCAAAAATCCCAGTGGCAGTTGGAGTTAAATAGACATGCTTGAGTCCATGAGGTCCAGGCCATGTCCCTGGCTCATCCTGCTACTGGTAATTTGGTGTTGCTGAAGTCAATCGACTTTAGGCTTTGAATGCTATTAGGAGACAGCTACTCCATACCTGCCCAATTCTGTGTCATGAGGCTTGCATCCTGCTTGCCAGACACAGCATTGAAGCTCTGCTCCAAGCAGAACTTCCCCTGGATTACATAGGCAATGCATTTGCTGCTGGAGTGTGTTGTCCCTGATCCTTGTCTGAGGATTCTGCCTGTTTCCTCTTAGCACATCAACCCTGTAGCTGCTAACCTCATCCGGAAGATGCTGAGGTCTGACCCTGCCACACGCCCAACTATTGACGAGTTGCTGGATGACGAGTTCTTCACATCGGGATACATCCCCAGCCGCTTGCCCACCAGCTGTCTCACCATTGCACCCAGATTTTCCATTGCTCCCAGTGGACTTGAACTGAACGGGCGAAAGCCGCTGACTGCGCTCAACAAGGGTAAGGGCAAGTGACCAGACAGGCTGGGTGAGAGCCTGCCTGGCCCCCAGCAACATCTGGAACCATCAATGGGGGAATGTGGTGTTACCTCACCTCTTCCCCTGATTCTTATGAAAACCTGGAGTGTTTTCTGAGTGAGAGGGAACTCCTTGCTCTTTACCCAGAACCAAAGTGGGGTGGCAGTACCGATACTAGCTTTAGCTATATGACATATCGTGTGTTTGCTATAGCTAGGCTAGAATGTAAATTTGGTGCCTTTAGAAACCCACTCCCTGGTCACGCCTTCATGTTCTTCTCTTTCCTGGCCCAGGACCAGACAGTCCTGCAAAAGAGAACTTGCCTGAAAAGGAAGATGTAGCTGGGCTGCGGGAGCTGGGAGATGCTGTTGACACTCATTTAGCTGACATGCTGCAGCAGCTGACTGCGGTCAACTCGTCCAAACCCTCTGAGAGAGTGGCAGTGAGACAAGGTGAGCCTGGGAACAATCCCACAGGCACTGGCCTTCCTGGATAACTTGCTTCTCTGTCACTTCGCTGCTGTTGTCTGAAGTGGGAGGCCAGTTGACCACCTCAATGTCAAACTGGAAGGCTGAGAAGCCTTTAGGCCTTGCTTGCTGGGGTGCACAGGATGCTGTGAAATGTCTTCTAACAAGCTCATTTCCTCTTTGCAGAAGAAGCTGAAGACCCAGCCTGCATTCCCATCTTCTGGGTTAGCAAATGGGTGGACTACTCAGATAAATATGGTCTAGGTAAATAATATGGGAGTAATGCTTCAGCTCTTTCTAACTCCTGAAGAGACTGGGGGAAGTTTTGGGGCGCTCCACAGGTCTGATTCTTTAATCACAGTATTTCGGTGTGTGTGTCCAAGGCCACCACCAGGAAGGTTGTCAAACACCCAGTGAATCCAGAGCAACAGTCACTGAACGCCAGCCCTGGCCACTTTAAGGTGGAAAATGGCTACCTGCTGCGTGAAATGGCTGCCCTTGTTCTGGAGTGAGCGCATGTACCCACTGTGGCAGTTAAACCTGCTCCTGCAGCATGCGATGCAACGAGGGAGAATTCCTCCTCTGGATTTGTCAAAGGGCCACTCAGACCTCTACAAAGAGGAGATTCTTAAGACCTGGCAGGGACTTGGTGGGGTTGCTGTCAGGGAAGCCCTAGGTGATACAGCTTTCTACCTTTTGTACTTCATGCAACTGGTGGTCCCTTCCGTTTGAAGGTCTAATGGACTCCCTTCTGAACTAGGTTACCAGCTGTGTGATAACAGTGTTGGAGTTCTCTTCAATGACTCCACTCGCCTTATTATGTACAGCGATGGGGACGGCTTGCAATACATTGAGCAAAACAGCACCGAGTCCTACTTCACTGTGAGATCCTACCCCTCTGCCTTGAACAAGAAGGTCAGTCCTGGGGACAGAAGCTCTTGCTGGGGATGGTGTCTCCCAGTGAGACTTCTGCCAGCTGTGTTGGGCTTTAGCAGGGTGGGTTCCAGGGAGAAATACCCAGAACTTGGGGCCATTGACATTCTGCAGGCTACCTCTTGGCTGGTAAAACATGTCCCCAAAGACAGTCACTAGCAGCTCTGTTTATCTCTAGTTGCTATCTGAGGCTTGCTAATGAGAAATTATTATGAAAAATAAGTGACTGCAAGACTTGTGCATACCAAAGTGTTCAGCAAAGTGGGTCTCAAGTATCACAGACAGAGTTAACTGAGTTTGAGAATTTGCACAAGTTTGTGCAGTGACACCTCAAGCTCTAAAGATGCAAGGAGACTCTGGGTCTGAGAGTGGACCCTATGCTCCCCAAATAGTGAGGGGGTCATCATCCTTGGTCTGTCTGCTCACGGCCTTTCTTACCTGCAGATAACACTATTGAAATATTTCCGGAACTACATGAGCGAGCACTTGCTGAAAGCGGGTGCTAACATCACACCACGAGAAGGAGAGGAGCTGGCCCGTTTACCCTATCTCTGCACGTGGTTCCGGACCCGCAGCGCCATCATCCTGCACCTCAGCAATGGCACCGTGCAGATCAACTTTTTCCAGGTGAGGCTGCCGCTGGGCTTTTTCCAGGGCTGCAGCTCCAGCTGCTGAAGGAGCAGAGGGCAGTACAGGGGTACAACCCCAGATGAAACTTTGCCCGGTGAACCCAGCACTGGAAGGCTTTTTGTCCCACCTTGCTGGTACCTAAGCCACCCAGATGCTCCTTCCTTATGAAAGGGCTGTGTCCCTTAGCAGGAGGGAGACTGCTGCACAGTCTTGGGTGTTGTGGTCTTTAGCTGACTGGCCAGATTGATTTGTTCCTCTTCTCTGGAAGCTATGGACGGATGCTTCAGTGTGGTGCACTGCCAGTGTGTTTCTGGGTACAGCTGGGATGCTCCAGCTACTTTATAGATGGTTCATCCTGAGAAAATGCAGTCTCTGAGGAGCAGAGTGCTCAGGGTGGCGGTGTGTTCTCTCCCCACAGGACCACACCAAGGTCATCTTGTGCCCTCTCATGGCTGCTGTCTCATACATAGATGAGAAACGGGACTTCCGCACGTACAAGCTGAGCCTCATCGAGGAACACGGATGCTGCAAGGAGCTGGCCAGTCGGCTCCGCTACGCTCGCACCATGGTGGAAAAGCTCCTCAGTTCAAAGTCTGGCTCAGCCCGTGCGAAACCCTCTGCTTAGGCCTTGTTTTTGATGGACTGAACATCTGTGCCAAACTGTCCCTGCTGTGGATGGGAAGGTCTTGTAGCATCCCAGCTTGCACTGTAACCTCCCATCACATAGCTGGGCTACCACTCCTGGGTATGGTCTCATTGCCTCAAGGAAGCCCCGGATGCTGTGGGAATGGCGTTGTTCACTCTGACTGGTACCCAAAGGTTTCTTGCTTCCCATTCCAAATAGAAAGTCTATTTTTTAATGCCATACCTAGGGTTTTTCTAAATTCCTGAAGACAAAAGCCTGACTGAAAACCCCAACCCTCTTGTTTTGAGGCTCCTGGGACTTCTCTTGAGGGCACAAAGCACAGGGAGAGCAGAACTATCATGTAAGTTATTTGTACATGTCTGTGCTGATGCTCCAGGCTTTTGTTTCCTCTTGTAGAAATTCAGGTAAGATATTTGACATGCCCAGGGTGAGACTGAGCAATCAGCCTTTTAATATTGAAATTAACCTACACGAAACCTAAACTTTTGTATATTGCATAACTTGATTAAAGATTGTTTGCAGCCTGTTGTGGTTCTCTTTGGTTTGCTGGGAAGGAGGGAGCAGCACCTTGTATCCGGCTTCCCCTCCAAGCGCGACTGTCCTCTTCACAAGTTCATGCTTGTCTGTAGGCTTGCGCTTGCTGCCCCAGCTTGGGGGAAGACCTTCAGACTATGACAAGAGTCATAGGCTTAACCTAGAGGGTAGCAGCCCTACCTTCTCATTTCCCATTTCATTGCTTCACTTTACTACATGAAAGATGCTGAAAAACGTGACTATAGAATTAAGAAAAGTTGTCTGCTGTAGTAGACCTCAGCATGTAACCCAGTAACGTATGAATTCTCATACTCCCACCATTGCTGACGGACAGTACCTGCTGCTGCTCTCACATCAGTTTATTTTCAAACAGGACAAGTGCTTTAGTTTGTATTTTTTTTTAATAACATTTTCTATAAAATGCTCTAGGCCATACAGTATTTCAAAAATAAACCAGGTCAAACCTTCTTGTTACCAGTGTAATGAAATCCTATACCCTAACACACAGAGGAATCAGTCTATACAAAATTATTGCTGTTCCAGAGAGGAAACCTTGCTGAGGAACTCCCAGGCACCAGTGGGTGCTGCACTTAGAGATTGGCTCATATGAAATACATGGGTAAAAGTCTAAAATAGAAGACCCCCTAGGAAACCTGTCCTGGGGCAGCAGGAGAGGCTGTGGGAGTGCAGACACTGGCAAGCAAGAGGTTCCCTGGGGAGAAGGGGTGTCCCTGCCTCTGTGTCCTGAGACAACTGCTCCTGAATAGTGGCTCTGGCCTGGCATAACAGGCTGCTGCTGACCAAAAGGGAATAAAAAAAACCCTTTTTCTCAGCCCAGCTGAGATAAAAAACTTCATTATTGGGATTGTGCTGGAGGCCCCAAGCCTCCCTCTGGGGCTGGTGGCACCCTGCCCTCAGTGGCTCTGATGCAAATAGCAGGTCCAAGTCCTGGGGTGGCTGCTAAAAGCTGACCCGCTGCACCTCAGCCTTCTGCAGCCCACCATCTCCAGTGTCAAGACTGCTGCACCAGCGCTGGTCACAACCAGAGCAGCTTTTCCAGACATGTAGCACAGGAGCATGAAGCACACTGATCCTGGGTGCACATCCTGTGAGGATCTGGCCCCAGTTTGGCAGCATCACTCTGCTGCCTACCCTCAGGAACACCCAACACATGTTTTCTTTTTTCTTCTCAAACAGCACATCCACCACAGTGATTCTTTTGCCTTCAGGCCACTGAGTCTGAGCGTTGGCAAAGGTGGGTGTCCAGAGGGTCCTTCTTGGGCTCAAGAGATCCCAGTGCTACCCTGTGCTCACTTCTGCACCTTGCTGCTTGCAACCCACATGTATGCTGGGTGACCAGCCAGTCCTGGGACCTCCAGCTCGCCCCAGGGACAGGGAAAAGGATGCTGGAGAAGCCTTTGGGGCGGCAGGTACAGGCAGGGAGGAGTGGCCACAGCAGCCTGGCACTGCCACTGCCATCTTGGTGTGTGTCCCTGTCACTTGCTGTCATCCTCTGGCCCCTGGCTGTAGTAGGAGTGGAAGAGCCGCTCTTGGGCACAGATCCTCATGGCCCTGTGCGTGTGTAGCAGCAGCCGTGGGAAGCGGGAGGTGAAGTATTGCACAAAGCCATCGGGGACAGAGCCCAGGGCTACCCGGACATCAGCTGGCAGCTCGTGGTAGTGATGCTTCTGCAGGAGAGAGGGAGAGGTGAGCAGGGTGATGTGCAGCAGGGGTATGGGGGAGATGGGGCAGCCATACCTTGTTCCTCATGGCCCGTAGGAGGTCACGTACAGAGGCCCCTTTGTAAGTACGGAACTTCCTCAGGTCTGGGGAGAGCAGAAGAGATGCTGACCGAGGTGCCACAGACCCTTGTGGTGCCAGCACTGCCCCAAGCCCCAGTGGGAAGGGCTAGCACCTTGGGAGGGCAGAATTACCCACCCTGGTTTACAGCTCTCAATCATGAGCAGGTGCCTCCTGCCCAGTAAAGGTGACCAGACGCAGGAGCCCCCACTCCCTGCCCGATTCTGCTCAGGTTGCAGCGGTGAACATGGCCCCCACACGCTCACCTGTCTGCAGTGGGAGGGAGATGTGCATCCTCCAGTTGGTCTTCACCACCAACCGTCCTCCCGCCTCCAGGGCTGAGACAATGGGCCCCTCAGCAGGTTCCTTCTCAATGCGGTCGCTGACATCCTGCGTGCCCAAGAATGGGGAGAGGGGACACAAAGAGGGTTTGATTCTGAGCCAAAACCCAGAGACCCCCCCAGACTCCTTGCAAAAGTAGCTCAAAATGAGCACATTGACTTAAACAAGGCTGTTTTTCAGAGCACACCTGTGTTCACTGCCTGGCAGGATGACATGCACTCACCTGGAAGAACTGCAGCTGCTTTTCCTGACTCCAGAAAAAAGGGTGCACAAGGACCATGGAGGCTGAGGGTCGGCAGTGGGGCTCAGGGTCGATCATTGCCATGATCAGCTCTCTCGCAATAAGCTTGTCTGGTAGATGAAACAACACAGTCGAAAACTAAAGCCCCAAGAAGGACGAGGAGCCCTCTCTGCTCCGGGCTTCCCCATGGAGATGTGCTGCCGGGGAAGGGTCTCACCGTGAGCTTCCTCCTGCAGGCAGCTCAGCTGGTAAGAGCCCGACAAGATGTTGGCTTGTCGCCGCAGGCTGTCCCCAAATGGGTGCTGCCCTCCTGACACCACGTAGTAGAAGATGCAGCCAGCTGAGAAGATGTCCACGGCACATGTCTGCAAAATACAAGGCAGGGGATGGGGACCCTTGCAGCAGAGGGTGAGGAAAGCTTTTGCCTCCCCATTTGTTCATTCTTTTATGTGAAATCTTGGTCATTTTCCTGGAGCCAGCAAAGCACACATCACACCGGGTCCTTATCAGGGAAGAGGTTTTCAGAGGCACAGACAGAAGTCAGGACTTCACAGCCAGACAGATGCATCAGGGCTGCTGGTGTCTCACCCTGCCATGCAAACTGAGCCCAGTACAAGGTTATGTGGGGCACAATGCCAGCACCAGTACATGCCCTCCCAGGGACCAGTACAGCAACTGGCTCCCCACAGGAACAAGGTTCCCTGGACTAAACAGACAAGCAGAAGTTCAACCTTCACAGCAAGCCACAGCCCCCGCCAGCCTCCCCACCCCAAATTTCCAAGGACTGTATTCAGATGAGATGCTCTGTGCTGAGCAGAGCCGGGCACTGTCCCTTGGAGAGCAAAGGCAGTCACTGACTATGAGATCCTGGTGTGGAGCAGCAGTGCTCTCATCTGGGCTGGTTTGGCCTTTCAGAGCTTTTGTCTCAATTGTGCCACTGCCAGCAGGGGGGGGGCTCTGCCACCATGGGCTAAAGGAGCACCCTAATTAGAGGAGTCATCCATGTCTCACTGACGGGGTTCTCCTTTGGAGGCTCCTGCAGCACCTCGGGTGCGATCCAGCCCTCGGTGCCAGGGATGCCAGAGCGGAGGCTGAAGCTCTGTCGTCCGCCCTGAAGCTTCTTGCAGAGGCCAAAATCAGAGATGACGGCTCGGATCTGCCCATGGCAATTTGGGACCGAGATGAGGATGTTACAGGGCTTCAGGTCACGATGGACTGGAAGAAAGAGTGCGCAGTGTCACCTGCCAATGCACGGTGGGGTTGAAACAGGGCTGGTGCTACTGCTAGGACAGGGCTCTGCCTGCTGCCCCGCAAGCTGCCGACCCCAGTACCTGCTGCCTGAGACCCACAGGCTCAGCTGAGGACAGGACCAGGACAGGACACACTGCCCTCTCGCCCGCTGCCCTTACCGATGCTGAGGGAGTGGAGGTGGGCCAGCCCTGACATGGTCTGGCGCAGCAGAGACACCGGGTCCAGGCTGCGACGATCGAAGCTGGGGTTTTCCACATACTAGAATCACACAGAAGTACCAAGAGATGAACTGAAGCCTGATTTCCTGGGGCAACCAAGTCAAGGTTTACTGGGAGAGAGACTAGGCTGACAGATGTGAAAGGAGACAAGCCCATGTGGAGGCCATTTGTGCCCAAGGCTTGCCATTTCCAGGTCTACCAGCTCACATCTATTCCTTCTGCAAACTGCCCTCACTGGTGTCCCTGGACCTCCACAGCTTCAGCAACTCATGCTTTAGGAAGTGGTAAAACGATGCTTCTCCACTCCAGGTCAAGTCTCTTTCCAGCACATGAATAACTGCCCTAACCGATGCCAAGGCTCAGAGCTGCCCTGACACCTCCCAAGAGGGTAAACTGGCAGGAGAATAAGGGCAGGAGCTGCACTGATACAGGAGCAGTGCTGCTGCTGGCTTCTCTGCCTCTCCTAAGTGTCTCACTGCCTGTCCATGCCCGATCCGACCCCTGTTCCCTCTGGCCACACGGAAGCAGGTTTGGAGCATGGCTGTTTGCCCGTGGCCAGGCATGAGTGCTCTGAACCTGGGAGCCAACCCTGCCCTTGGGCATTTAAGATGCTCTGCTACTGCAGGAGCACTGCAGGACAGCACAGACAAAACCCCTGGGGACCAGTCTGCGAACACTAGGATGGGGACATCCAGGACTGGAAGAGGGGAAATTTAGATTAGATATTAGGAAGAAATTCTTTCCTGTGAGGGTGGTGAGGCATTGGAACAGGTTGCCCAGAGAAGCTGTGGATGCCCCATCCCTGGAAGTGTTGAAGGCCAGGCTGGATGGGGCTTTGAGCAACCTGGTCTAGTGGGAGGTGTCCCTGCCCATGGCAGCGAGGCTGGAACTCAATGATGTTTAAGGTCCCTTCCAACTCCGACCATTTCATGATTTTACGATTCTATGATTCTATGACTGATCAACAGCCCCCCAGCAGCAGCCTCATGCAGGTGGTCCCATGCCCCCAGGACCAGGCTCACCTCTTGCAGCGTGGCAGAGCAGAGCTCGATGGCGATATAGTGGAACTGCTTGTCCTTCTCAGTGCAGAAGTAGCGGACAACGTGGGGGTGCTCATCTGACTCCCGGAGCAGCTGGACCTCGCGGTCCACAAGATGGAAACACTCAGGGAGGAGGCGCTTCACAGCCACATTCCGGCCATCAAACTGTCCCCTGCACAGAGAATCGATGGTATCCATGAATGACCCTCTGCAGCCAGAGCAGAGCCTAGCCCTGCAGATGCACAGCCCAGCCAGGCTCTGGCCACTGCTGGAAACTCGCCCCTCAGGGTCCTCAGCATGGGCCACCTTGGAGTGATTCCCAAAGATTTCTCAAAGCCACAGACAGTCAGAAATCTCTGCAGCGAGCAAGAAACTGGGGGCTCGGGCTCCCCTATTTGTACGAAAATAACCTCCTTCACTTTTTGCTGTCTCTAGTGCTGGGGAAAAGGGCTCTGCGCAGAGTCAGGGGAACTTCATGAAGAACCAGACCTGCCACTGCTGACGGCTGCTTGGAGCAGGCACAGCCCAGCTGCCTGGCAGCCTGGTGTGGGCAGGAGGGGAAGGGGAGCACAGGGCGGTGGTGCAAAGGGGACACCTGCCCTGCAAACCCAGTGCCTTGTTCCCAAAGGCAGTGAGCACAGTTCTCCAGATAGGCTTGATGAGGACCATGAGAAAGGAAAGTGCCAACCCACTCTCAAAGGCCTCTGAATCAGCAGCCACCACTCAGGGAAGAAGCTGCCTTGGTGCTGTACGAGTAGCTCCCAGGGAGGAGGAGAGCAATGAGGGCAAGCACCCCCGTGTGCCACTCACCTGAAGACGAAAGTTCCTCCAGCTCCATGGCCCAGCACATCCTTGGGGTTAAAAGAAACTTTCCCAACTACAATCACATCTGGTTCTGGATCTGCAGAGGAAAACAGCCATCCTTCAGCCTATGAGCCTTAGTCCTATATGAAGGACATCCAGTTCTTTAACCACCTAGCTATTTCTTTGGCCCTACTACTCTCGCAATCGCTTTTGTAGCCCATGCTTATCCAGATGCAGGTCTTGCATCTTCTCCCATCTCAGCTGGGCTGCAGCTCTCTCAGCTGTGTGGCATCTCTCCTCCTGCTTTGGGTGACAATATCTGCAGAGAGAGAGCCTCACACCTCAGCCGTTCCCACCTGCACACACCTTCAGCAGCTGCTGGGACAACTGGATCCAGGCTGATCATCCCATTAGGCAGGTCCTTCAGCTGGGATGAGGGGCTGGAACTCTGTGAGAGCTGTGATGTGCTTCCCTGGCTCAGTCCCGACTCCCTGGGCTCTCCAGGAACACCATCCCCAGAGACCCAGCCTGGGAGTAGCATCTCCTGCTGCTGCTGAAGGAGCTGAATCTGCTTCTCCAGCTGCTGCTGCTGCACTGCTTGCTGCTTCTGTAGCTTCTGCAACACAAACCACAGCAGAGCTGGGGCATTGGCAGGGCTGGGCACAAGCTGTGGGCACCTTCTGTCCCCTGCCCAGCTGGCAGAAGGCCACCTACCACCACGGCTTGTTAGGGGTGTGCACAGGACAGCGTGGGAGCTGCTTGTATCACAAGGATGAGGAGAAAGGGAGACCCCAACCTTTCAAAAGTGGTGTTTCTGTGGCAGACAGGGGCTTGTCCAACAGCCACCACTCACCATGAGCAGGAGGAACAGGACTCCCCCACCCAGCAGGGCTGTGCCGACACCAGCCATCACCAGGTCCCAGATGCCAGTCTCGGGGTACACCTCCACCTGCTCCCTCGGCACGGGGTCTGGCCGGAATGGCCCCTCACTGCGGACAGCTGGCTCCTCAGGGCTGTTCAGGGCCAGAAACTGCAACACACGCCCAGGGCTGGGTGACACCAGAGGGATGGACTGCTGGGCACTCAGGTTTGGGATTCCCTCTTCACTGCAGCCCTTTCCTCTGCTACTCCATGCTCGGGACCCACCACCCTGCCCCAGACAGCCCCAACCCTTCGGTGTCCCAGCACTGCCCAAGATTCTCCTCAGTGCAGAGGTGGGACTCAACAGAGCTTCACCACTCACGTCATCAAACACAGTCCTGGCAGGAGGAGCCCTGGGGATGATAGTTTCTGTTGTCTTTCTCAGGTTCTCGGGGAAGGCTCGCAGCATGGTAGTGTGAACCACAGGAGGTAGCTCGTGGTGTCCTGTAGTGGGAGAACGGGGACAACCATCAGCTGGTCTCTGGTCACAGCATCAGTCCCTCATCTCCCCAGCACCAATGCAGGCTTGCTGGACAGCTTTGGATCCTCAGAAGGGTTATCTCTTCCCATGGGAGGCACAAAAAGCACCACAGCTACAACCTGCCAGCTCTGTCCCCAGAGAGGGGGGCCTGGAGCAGCAGCAACCAGCAGAGAAAGGCAGAGGACAAGGTCCCCCGACCTCAGCAAGCAGCAGGGGACTTGTCCCCATTCCTTTGTGCCTCCCCTGCCACAGCCTAGAGACACCACCCTCATTTCCAAACATGCCAACATGAACATGAACAATGTGAACAATCGGAGCAGGCTCATTAACTCCACATCTGTGTGCAGGGCTCAGTGCACAACGGCACACCCACCAGCAGGAGTAATTGTGACCCCGCTTCAAAGGGCCCCTGCCCACCCACTTCTGGGGAGGGGACAAGGATTGGCTGCAATCAGCCCCAAGACACAGCCACCACAGTCCCCAAGGGTGAGTCACAGCCTTGGTCCTACTTGCCCCACTGAACAAAGCAGGTTGGGCTACCCCCCAAAACACACCAGCAGCTCGGGCTGTCCCTCCCCAGGGCACCCTCCAGGAGCGAGCATGCAGGGTAAATCCATGCCCCTTATGGGTTCCCACCTATTAGGAGCCACTGGTTGTGGAGCGCGGTGATGCTGCCCTGTGGGTACTTGACGTCGGTGCTGGGCGTGATCTCACACTCCCCCGACTCTCTCATGGTCACATCATCCGTGGTGGGGCCGTCGATCCTGGCCAGCGTGATGCCCTGTGGCTAGGGGTCCAACAGCTCGTGGAGCACCATGTAGATGGGACAGGGCTCAACTCAAAAGGGGCCAGCAGGGAGACTCACCACCAGAGCCATGTTGCCATGGACCAGGGAGGTCAAGGCGTAGAAGCTGGTCGCGTACTTCCCCACGTAGAGTGCTGGCCTGTAAGGCAGGGACAAGGATCAGCTTTCCTTCTGTCACAATTAGAGTGGCTGAGCACGAGCAGCCCAAGTGCCACCAGCTGCCACAGCACAGGAACCACCTACAGCAGCTGGGTCTTGGTGGCAGCGAAGTCCTTCACAGACTGGTAGCTCCACTTGAGGAGGGGGATGTCCTGCGAGTGAAAGGTCAGGTAGCGCAGGGTCTCCATGGCCAGGTTGAGGTGGGGGATGCGGCGGAGGCTGTCCTGGTGCCACACGTAGATGCCGACCACAGGAGAGCCATAGTTCTGAGCCCACAGAACCTCTCCGCTCTCCTTGTCCAGTGTCACCACCAGCCCGTCCCCGCTCGAGGCGAAGTGTGCCATTTCTAGGCAGAACCAAAGGGAGGGGATGATGCAGCAGTGCTGGCAGTGGGACTTTGTCCTCCTCTGCTTCCACTTGGTCCTGCCACTGTCCTGTCACCTGCTGCTCTGCTCCCATGAGAGCTGCAGCCATTATTTTAAGCACAGCCGAGACCTGCCACCCATGGCAGCATCTCCCCAGGGTCCCCACACAGCCAGAATCCCACTGGAAGCAGGGCACGGGGGCAGCTGGCTCCTGTGGTGGCCACTCACTGTAGTGGTAGGACTCCTCGCAGAGCGGTGCTGAGTAGTCAGAGAAGGTGGCGTTCCAGCGCAGCTCCCGTGTCTTGGTGTCGTACATGGTGATGACGTATTCTGGGGATGGGGACACGGCATGAGGCCACTGCCCAGCACCCTGCTCCTGGCACCGGAGGGACTAAGAGGGAGCAGGGCTGGCTTACGGGTACGGCCGATGTAGAGCAGAGGACTTGATGGGCACACACCATCCCAGGCCTCTGTGGAGAGAGTGGTCTGCTTCTCTCCTGACTTGGGGTCCACAATGAACCAGGTGTCCTGCTTTTTCCCTGAGAATGAAAATACGTTTTCCGTAAGTCTCCGCAGCCCTTGCCTCCAACCCTGAGAGCTGCCTCCCATCCACTGACAAGTTCCTGGGAGGTGCCCACACAGCCTCTCCTCCTTCTCCCCCTGCCCCGGCTCTGGCACAGCAGCCGGGCTCTGCCATACCGGTGTAGAGCACGCCGTCCGAACTGCGGCATGGTGAGGACTGGACCAGCTCCGGGATGGTGAACGGGAGTTTCTGCAACACAGAGAGCAGAGTGGATGCGGGGCCAGAGAAACACCTCCCTGCCAGAAGCAGGGTGGGAAGGAGAGCTCCCCAGGGACAGCCCCCTCCTCCTTGCCTGCCCTTGCTGCTCAACCCCAAAAGTAGGACGGATTGGTGGGGAATGAAAGGGTCCCAGCTGTATGAGACCCACATCCACTTGGCTGACATCTTCCAGCTACCAAGGACAAACTGGAGCAACCGAAGTCCCCAGGTTTGCCCTGTACCCCGGGTTCACCCAGTCCCCCAGCCCAAGTGAACCCTGGGGTTGTGAGCAGGTACGACGCCCCACTGACCATCAAGCCTTCTTTATTTTTTCCTCCCAGGATATACAGGCTGCCATCATTGGGGTCTGGAAGGAACGCTGGTCTGGAAAGGAGGAGAGAAGAGGATGAGACGTGAGTTGTCTCCAATGGCAAGGGCTAAAGAAGACCTGTGCTAAAGAAACCCCTTCAATAGCTTGCTCTAAGGTGATTCACTACAGCGCTTGAGCTTTCCTGGAAACATGCAGCATTGCATTTGGTAGGAGATGACATCCCGCTCTGGGTCACCGCTGTAAGTCCCTATGGCTGCCTGGTGCCTACCAGCTGTGCTAGCCTGATGCCCTGCCCACCCCAGGGGAGCTTCCCGCTGTCCTGCCTTCCCCCTGAGCTTTCAGGTAGATTTTCCTCAATTTCTCCCCTGTGCTTTTGTGTGTGGTGGTGCTGGGAGCTCCTGGGCTCTCTGCAGAAAAGCTTCAGTTCATCAGCAGGGAGCAGCTACTCCTCATCCTCATGCACCGAGCGCCAGCACAGAGGGTGGGTTTAAGGAAAGGCTATGGCATGGGCTGGCTGGGAGGGACATTTCTTCAAGGTTCCCCTTTCTTGCTGTGAATCTTGCTGTGAACCACATCAGGGCAGTCGTGCCCCTTCAAAGGGCTCCCGCCCAGCCCACAGGCTGCCTGCCCTGCTGAGGGGACACTGCCTGCCTGGAGAGGAAGGGGAGGTGACACTCACTCTGCCACATACACCGGCACCTGCAGAATAGGATCTGAAAAAGAGAGCGAAACACAGACGTCAGCAGCCTCTCCCTGCGAGCGGGGACAACGTGGCAATGTTTACCCAGCGCAGCCATGCCCGGGTCTGCAGCCTCTTTGCATTTCAGACCCAGAATAGGCACTGTCAGCAGCAGGGGTCTGGCCACCCAGATGTTCTGCTCTGCACACAGCTGTGCCTGGGGCTAGAGCTGCAGCTGGCAGCATCCCCAGGGCTGGAGGAACTGCCTGCCCAGAGTCAGGCTGGGGGGTGCATCCCCCAAACCCCCAAGCCCAGGGAGCCGTGCTGAGAGCAAGCACCCTCCCCGGGTCAGTACTCACCATCCTTCAGGGTCCACTTGATGTCACCTGTGCTCTTACTCACTGCGTGGAGGTTCCCATCCAGGGTGGATATGAAGAGCAGTGTTTCTGGGACAGTCACAGCACCACCTTTGAGGCACTACAGGCAGAAACACTGTCCTTAGAGAGCAGGAACAGACTTGGGGACAAGCCCCCATGACCCTGGCTGTCCAGCTCAGCAGCCCCCACACACCCAGCAGACTGCGGGAAAGAGCCCCAAGGTCCCTTCTGGTCCCCAGTGAGGTGGGATTGGGAAGGAAAATAACTTATTTCCTTGCACCAGCACGTTAAATCTGCTTTTTCCTCCAGCTCCAGAATTGTTAATGGCTGGTCAGAGGTGCTGTGTTTTACACATCCATGGCAAGAAGCCCCGCATTGAGGTAGCTACACTGGCAGGGAGTGGCACTGCCAGCAGCCTGTGTCACATGTAGTCCCCAAATCCTGCAGCATAGGTCATGTCCCCCTGCCGCAGTCCCAGGACCGGTGCAGCCTGTCCACTCCTCTCCCCGAGAGCCAGCACTCCAGCCAGAGGGGATGATCTGCAGCATGGGCTGTTCCCAGCCACAACTCTGAGGTGCCTTTCTAAAGGTGACACAAACAGCCCAACTACCGGCTCCTTCCAGAAACAAACGAGTTGGGTGACTTTTCATGCCAGAAATGCAATCAGCGCTCACACAGGCCTCCAAAGCTGCAGATTTCAGCTGCCCTGACGTGCAGGGAGGAATTGCACACTTGCCTTGGGAAGAGGAGCTGCTGTTTCCGTGTACAGCATCCGCACAGCCAGGGCCAGCTCAGCCACACGCCAGCCTCACCCCGTCAGCAAACAGGGATCAGCAAACAGCACGGGGACCCAAACGGCTCAGGCAGGGCCAGCGTGGCCGTCCCCAGTGCCAGGGAGCCAGAACTGCCCCTGGGCTCACCACTGGCTGCCACGCAGAAGCGGATCTGCTGCCATGGTCACTCATGCAGGGTGGCCCAAGCGATGTCCTTGGCATGCTGCCCCCCGGCAGCCTCCTCACTGCCTCTGTCCTGCTCTGTACCAGCTCCTGGAGCCCAAGCCGGGCAGAGAGCCCAGCCTGGGGACCCGGCCAGACTAGAGAGCAGAGAGGACCAACAGTCTGTGCCAAGCCAGTGCCCTTCCTGTGAGCACATGCCCGTCTGTGGAGCAGAACCTGTTGGTGGTGACAGACCAGCCACACCACGGCGGGGCCAGGAGACACATTCTCCCCTGAGTCACTGAAATTCCTCCAGCTCCAACAACATAGACAGCAGCCCGGATGGATGCCAGGCTGCCTGTTCTCCAGCTGAACCTCCTGCCAGGAGCACAGACCAGTTCCCTCCCAACACACCCCTCTGCTTTGTGCCCAATGCTTTTATTTGACATCGTTCTTGTTTAAGTGAGGTTAGAGCATGTTTCCCAGCTTGCCAGCTCCTGCTTTGTCCAGAAGATGTGGTGGGGCAGGCAGAGAAGGATCACTACTCCCACTACTCTGTGGCCACGCAGGCAGGCTTGTTGCTGGCTGTGACAACAAGCCAGGCCAGCAGACAGCGGTCTTGCAGTGTGGCCACCTGCATGAAGGAAACAGAACCGAGACCTCCGAGCCCTCCCAGCTGTCCTCCACAGCAGCAATGTGCTCCCGGGCTCTGCTTTTCCTTTCCCCAATGCTTTGCAGTTTCTTCCATCTCTTCCACAACTACAGGTTTTTTTGGTGACAGGGCACTTGACCAAAGTTCAGGCTGCCCAGCTTGTTTCCCGCACACCACCACAGGCACAACTGGAAGCACTGGGTGCCCGGGAGCTGCCACCCTCCCCTCTGCTCCCAGCCCTGACTGCCCATTCTGGCCAGCCCTAGCCCAGAAGCGTGGCTGCTGTTCCCATGGGATATCCGCAGGACCCATGCATCCCTGAGGCTCCCACCACACCAGTGTGGAGCTTGCAGTGATGCCACCAGGGCCAGAGCTCAGCCACAGGACCGGGGCACACTCACTCACTGGAAAAGTGAGTTTTTCACTTTTCACTGGAAAAGGGGACAGTTGGGCTACCCACATATGCCAAACCCAGTCCGGCACACTGCTCTCTCTACTTGAAATGCCACCAGCTGTGGCAGCCACCATCCAGTCCCCGAGGGCACTACTGTTCCGGGCAGGAAGGTACCGATGGCTCCCTGGGAAGGCCCGGGGGTGGAGATGCTTTCCTGAGCAGAGGACAACCTCTGCCCTGGGGCCCCAGTGTGTGGTCCCTGACCCCGGGGGGGGAGCAGCGTGGATCTCCATCACACACCTGTGGACACTTAATGTACGGCCACAGGACCCTGCATACAACCACCCCCACCCCTCCCCGCAGACATCCCAGCCCGTCACCCCACAAACCCCTCTCTTCTGGGTGCCGGACCCCCTCGTACTCCCACAAGGTCTCAAGCCCGGCGGTGGCAGGCTGTCACAAGCAGGACACTCCTGCCTGCGTGGCCACGCACTCACAGGTGTCACCCACACTCGGGCGGGGGTGTGTGTGTGTGTGCCTGTCCTTGCACCCACTCCCACCCGCGGACCGGGGTGCTCACACACTCGGTGCCGGCACACTCACAGCTGCTTGGACACGCACCCGGAGGACACGCACTCGCGTGTGCCGGTACCCTCTGCGCAGGGGACACGTCCACGCACATTCGCGGCACGGTCGGGTACAGGCACTCTCCCCCCCGCGGACACCCCGCACCCAGCCATACCTGTGCCGGGGGCGGCGGGAGCAGCAGGAGGAGCAGGGTCGGGAGCAGCCCCCGGGGCAGCGGCGCGGCGGGGCCGCCCATGTCCCGGACATGCCGGACCGGGCCGCGCTTATCGCCGCGCCGTGAGTCAGCGGGGCCGGGGCGGATCCAGGATGCGGTTTCCTGCCCTCCCTCCCCTCTCCCCCGCCCCGGCGCGGCCCCGTACCCTCCCCCGGCGGAGCTCTGCGGGACCGGGCGGCCGCAACGAGCGCATCCCGGGGACGCCCCGGTACCCTCCGATGGGGTTGGCGATCCCTTCCTATGAGCATAAGGACGCGGAATCTCGTCTTCAGCATCACACCCCCCCCTCACTCACACACACTCATGGGCACCGTCCCCATCCCGGCACTTTTAACGCCATTCTGGGAAAATAAATTTCCTCTCACAGGGAACGCATAAGGGCTCGGAGGGGAGTCATTCCGGCCCCCCTCTACCCGCTCTGGTGAGACCC
>VXBW01007606.1:190264-262950 GCA_013400375.1 Thinocorus orbignyianus
TGCTGCATCCAGCTCTGGGGCCCCCAACATATAAAGGGCATGGAACTGTTGAAGCAGGTCCTGGGGCAGCCACAGAGGTGACCAGAGGGTTGGAGCCTTTCTGCTACGAGATGGGGCTGTTCAGCCTGGAGAAGACTCCAGAGAGAGGTTATAGCTCCTTCCCATCACTAAGGAACCAGGAGGGATACCTAGGGCACACCTAGATATTAAACTAACAAGAACTCGTCCATTTGCGCATGTTAAGTGGACTAGATACAACTTTTTTTTCAGTAATACTACTATTCAGCTGTCCCAACCTATGATTTTTTTTTAACGGGTCAGGTAGAGAAAGTTTCTAAAGCAGGCAGTGAACAGGAGCAGCATCAGTTAAGAGTTAAAAAGCAGAGCCTGCCATTAGCCCCAGTTACAGAGGTTTCTCCCCAGCAACTGCTTTTTGGGTGCTGCTACACACAAGTAGGACTGCTGACATTGCAACAAGCTCAGAGCTGGGCACACTGAGCACAAGGACACCTACAGTTTAAAACAAGATTAAATCTGGTTTTGGACAGGGAGATAGGGAATTGTCCTGTAACTCACATGCATGAAGGTGGGAGCAGGATACCCAAATCCCCACCCAGGGGAAGGCACTGATGGCATTTGATGTGACCACGAGCAGAGGTTCCCATAGGTTTTTCACCCGTGCCCAGCTTTCCACAGAGAAACAAACTACAACCCCTTTGCTAACAGTAGTTCCTGCGGTAGGAAGTAGCTTAGTACATACAGAACGTTGCAACACTCAAACACAGAAATATTTAATTATCAAACTTTAATCCATAAGACTAATCTTACAGAATAAAACAATAGGATAACCAGTCAAGGTTACACTTAAAAAATCCAGCAGTGCAAATCTAAGACTAAATATTTGTCATCTCCCCCTCCCCTGAAATAGGCAATAGATTATTTAAAAATACCATAATACATGGTACTTACATATTCCATTTAAAATAAATCTGCAGTGGACACAAACACCTAAGACTTTTCTTTTTTCAATATAAAACCAAAGAATGAGTTAATTAGAGTATGGATAAGACATAGTGAACTTCCATGAGCCACAGAAAGCAGATCCTTGGCTAGAAGGTAAAATGGTTGAATGTTTCATAGAAGACCAGCTACAGCTCTCCTGGTCCCCCTCCTCCTACCCCCCAGCGATGAGGGCATTAATTAACAAACCAAGATGCTAACAATCTAATCTTAACAAGGTGGTGAAAGGCTGGAGTACTAAACTGAAGATGAAAAAAACAAGAAGAAAACCCAAAACAACAACAACAAAAAAACCCCAAACAAAAACCACAAAACCAAGTTACAGAGGAACTAAAAAGAAAAGAGAAGAAGGGAAGTTTGGAAACAAGCCTTGCTCCAAGCCGGGGACACGCTGTGCCTGCAGGGCTGCATCGCCGGCAGCTGGTTTTTAAGGGAACACTGCGGTGGGGAAGGGGAGAGGACAGAACAGACCAGCACAGTATGGGACCTTGACAGCGTCACTGCAAGGGAATTGTTTCTCTTTGGCCCTTAAAAGTATGAAGAAGCAACAGGTACCAGCTGCGTCAAGTACAAAATGTAGCAGGTTGTGTGCGTGTGTTTCTAGGTATAAAGTATTGCGTGTTAACAGCTTCTCATCTAGTTCTTTGAGCTCCAATCACTTTTTCCTCTTTCATCATCATAAGACCCTTATTTGAGTTACAAATTTCCCACCAGTGTCATTAATGGAAATTAACGATTTACTTTAAGATTAAGCTTGATTTGAAAAGCTTGCGAGTAATACAAGATTTTCATGCAAGATCCAATCTCTACTTAAACCCAGAGAAGTTTTGGGATAAACTTTTGCATTCCTAATGCAGGAACTGTTTATGCTTGGGATGCACAAACAGAGAAAGAAGGAATACTTGAATTAGGACAAGGAGAGAAGAAGAAACCTGCAGTGTTGGGCATGAAGGGAAAGGAATGGCACAAAAATGTGCTGAGAGACTTGGTGCTAGAAAATGGGAGTGCAGAGGGGCTCCCTCCTGGTAGGACAGCTGCGAGGAGGGGGACATTACCCCAACAGTGTGGGAAACACTGGCGTTGTTCTGTGGAAACCCATGTTTGTGTTCTGGATGCTGTAGTCTTCAGTTAGTAAATCCAGCAAAGCACTTAATACAACTTCACACCCCAAAAATGTTCCTGGGGAATCACACGTTATCTACAATAAGGAACTGATCTCTGTTGGAAGGAAATCATCAAACTGTAATTTAACTGAAAAACTTTTGTGCAAAAATCACCAAACATTGCCATCAACTTCCTATGGAAGTTTATCAACTAACTCACAAATACTGACTATATTTGCACTTTAATCACTCTGCTTGTGTCTGACCTTGTGTTCTTCCTCCGCAGAACAATTTGTTACGCTGAATCTGCCCTGGAGACGATCACAGATACCGAGAGTAAAATCCAAAGTCAAGAGCCAGGCTAGCAAACTGCTCCCCAGTTAGGCAAGTTAGGCTGTGACACTATCGAACTAGAAAGATGGCGTTTTCTTAAATGTTAATGATCATTAATGTCAATAATTACCTTGGAAAAAATGGTATATACCAAAAGATAAAGCTCCACATCATTCCAAAAGAGAAAGGATCTTAAACATGGCGTTGCTACGTTCAATTGGAATATTCCCTTCAAAGAGCTCCCAAGAAGTCTACTATATTAAGCCAACAAACACCAAAGCATGTTATATGAGTATCACTTTCCTGTATTTTAATTCAAACTTTGCACATAGAACATAAAAATGAAACAATTCCATTTTTCAAATCAAATCCAACTTGAAAAGAAGCACCTAAGTAGGATCACATTTTCTTAATTTATACTGTCTTCTTCTCCATATTTAAAACTGCTTTGTAACAAATGCTTTTTCAGATTCAGTTTCTTTTGAGATGATTGTTCTACCTGGCACAGGATGCAGAGTAACGGTGCCCTTGGGAAAGGAGCAGACAGGAATGTTCTATACTGCCCTGGACTCCCTGCCCAAGGTGCCCTTCTTGCCTGGGCAGCGGTAGGTGGGGGACCTGCCCCAACCAAGCACCAGAACTACTCACCCGGGTCACTGCCTCCAGCACAGAAGCCGCAGGAACACTGGGAAGGAGCTGGAACTAAGGTACAAGTCCTTTCAAGGAGCAAGCAAAATGAGAGAACAGGAAAGGGAAATGGAATATGAATGGCTGCACAAACAGGTCCAAGCAAGTCAAGTTGTAAGCGGGAGCTGATAATCACAGAACCAAGAAGACAGAAAGTGCAAAGGTGACCCCAAGTGACAGAAAAGGCTAATGTCACCCACTTCCATCACGTAGTGAGTACACTGTCCACCAGGTACTGGATTTTAACTGTCAAGCCTCAGTGCCTGGACCAGCAACTGGAAAATATGATGTGCAATAGCTGTGTTTCAGCTGCCATGTTCTCTCTAATTAAACTCATGCCAGCTCCACCACTGGCACCAGCCTGCCCCCAGGGTTGGTAGGGGCTGTTCCAGGGCGCTGCCACAGCTCGGCTGCAGGCAACACTCCTGTCCAAACACATTTATGTCACGACACACTGCTGGTGGCTTGTATACAGAAAGGAAGCATCTCAGGCTACAAGAGTTACCAAGCACATCACTAGATTATAGGTGGGATAGATATGAAACACCTTTAAAATTCATACTGCATGAATTTTCTAACTGAAAACAGAAAACAAAAGCTGCTTAATGCTGCTATCGAGACCTACAGGTAAATACATAATCTTAACACATACCATAAAGTGAACTTTTTTCCCCAGTCTCTAAAATAAAATAAAAATAAAATAAATACTCATTTGGGACCCTGCACCTGCTGAGCTTCAACTGGGCTGTTTCAAGGAGAGTGAAAAAATAGACATGGAATATATTATGATCTGCTATTCCTACAAGGCTGTTTCTCCATGAGTTACCCAAAACTTCGAGCTACTTGGACTGAGCAACGTCAAGCCTACAGTGTTAGAAAAAGAACAGCGATCTGTTAGATGCAGGTTTAACACCCAGCAAGACTGATTCAGTCTGACTGCACAATACAATCTGTCGAGGGCGTGCACCGTTTCAGGACTGAAAGGTCCATTCAGAAAACTTGAGATAAATGGCACGTGGATTGCTGAGATGACACGCAGAACGTCACAAACCAAGGGCGAGGAGTGTTATTTCCCACAGCACAAGATGCAAGAACTTCCCGCAAACTTGAGTGAGTGAAAAGCTGAAAGATTATTCAATTTTAAAAAGATCAGTTGCTGGATAGATACCCTAAATTTGGTTAAGATTCACTGAATAAGATAACTCTAAATTGTCAAATCCAGGTGACAGAAGACTTCTGCAGTTATTTAGGACTCAAAGTGGCACCCAAGCTTCTCTCTTCCCTGCTCCCCCCAGCCCCAAACAAGGCAGGAAAGTCTCTTTGGTTCACCCTTTGCAAGATCTGTTGTCACTGCTTCACCCCGCTGATGCCAAACAGCATTACGCGGCGCACTCTGGTTTTCTTTCCTCAGACAAACAGGTAAATGTCACCACAGCAGCTGCAAAATCATCCTGGGCTGCAACATGCACGACGAAGAAAATGCTCCAAGAAATGTAGCACCCCCGGGGCAGGAGGCAGGGCGGGAGCAGAGGGGTATGCAGCTGGGAGGGGAACAACAAATGTGGCACAAAAAGAGGACAATAAACAGCACCGGGTCATCGCGATTACAGAACATCCACAGTGGTATTAGTCTGCTCCAAACATGCTACAAAGTACCAACTCAGAGCTTGTAGTATTGGGGAAAAAAAAAGACCACAAAAACAGGAGAAAAAAAAAGAACAACCCAACAAAAAACCCAAACCAAAACAAAGCAGGGCATCTTTGGGTTGAAAAAAAAAAAAAACAAACAACAAAAAACAAAACAAAACCTAAAACCAAAATTAGAGTTTTGCTACCAGAGTCAAACCTGAAATGAAAGGGCCAGCAGAATATGGCTTACTAAACATCAATTTTGCATACTGTTTAAAGTTTATTTTTAAAAAACTGTTTCTGAAATTCTCAGTCACAACCAAGTAACTAAATTAAGCCTAACGCTTGTAACTGAAAGATTATGAAAATATTCGTCTTTGTTCAAACCATGTAGAAAATCCTCAATAATACAGTAATATTTTCTTTTTAGAACTAAATTGGAAGATCAACTCTCAGCAGATTTAAGTGTATTACACACAATATTTTGTGAATTCAGATTTATTGATTTCCATTGTATTTGCTTTAAATATGGTTGAAGCTGACTGCAGAAAAGGGATGGTGAAAATTTTAAGTTAAAAGTAAACTAATGGTGAAAGAACATCACCTCTGGCTTCCATCAATGCCTCGTTTATCATATTTTATTAATAAGTTCCAGGACTATCACATCCAGGGATGTTGGAGGCCTCTCCCAGCAGTGTCCTTAGCTTTGTGTCATTCTCCTGTGCCAGAGGTGAGCGTGCTTTCAAAAATACTGCCACTTTCCCAGCACCGTGTCTTTGATTGCATCAACATATTGAGTTGGTACCCAATAGACCCAGTAGTAAGATGCTTCTGTTGGGCCCAGCTGAAATGCCTGCAAAGTTAAAAACGACAACATTTACAAATGGGAAACAGAACAGCTTATACCAGTGGACAGACAGAGCTTATCTGCTACAAAACCAGAAGTCTCTTACACCTACTGCCTCCTTGAAACCCTTGGTGTACTCTACATATATTTGGTAAGCAATTAATAAACCCCGAAATCATTCCTCAGAGAGACAAGAACTGCAAGATATAAATTAAAATGACATCTCTTTCCTTTTAAGATATCATAGCAGCAACAAAACCTCTTGGCCAGTTTCAAGAACATGAGGAAATTATTCCAAAAGACAGAATCTGAAGCGTAATTCAAAGTCTGTAAAGAAATGAGCAGTGTGCACAGAACTGAGAAGCCAAACAGGAACCAAGTAAGAAAATGGCTATATTTTTGTAGTCATAGTATTTTATATTTAGACATAATGTCCTATTCTCAGCTTATGTCAGTCTAAATAGGAGAGGAGCACCACGGCATGCCAATAACCTCTATTGTTGTCGTAGGATAAGAGTGTACTGTCTCATATTATGAAGACAACAGTTTTTTTACATAAGGGAATCAAAAATCAAGTATTTGGACAACAACTAGGTCAGCACCCTCCTGCAGACAACAATTGTAAGGTATAAAATCTCCCCTTTCTTCTAAATAAGGGACCAGACTTATACAAGGAACTTACTTCAACATTAAATTTAGCTACGGTACTCTGGAAAGCAAGACGTTAAAACAAAATAAAAGACTAAAAGAAACAGCCAAGAACTCAGTAGAATTAGCACCACTCTTCTTACATGTGTTACCTTTCTAGACACAACACCAGTTTTCCAGAGTCACACATATTAAAAGAACTGTGGTATCAAATCACTACTTTTGTTTTTATCTCCAGCAAGGATTCGTTTATATACATCTAACAGAAACCAGGAATTAAACTGGATACAGGAAAGTATCAGTAACATTAAGAAGTCAAGAGCTGTATCATGGATATTTTTGCTGTTTTATCACTGTCACAAGACAGAAGATATGAAATACTGCTTAAGCACTACTTTTTGTGTGAAACCAGTCCAGATTTCCCTAACAGCAGATACTCAATACACTACTGTGACAGCAGACCATGTCCACATTCCCATCTTCCACAGCCCATGAGGCCAATGTTACCATCACCCTTTGACTTGCTGTTTTAAAGCCCGACTTCGTGCTATTGACATGGAGTAATTAGATTGATATTATTAGAATAGAGACATTACTTACCATCATGTGATAATCCTCATGTCCTTCAATAGGTTCACTCACCACATTTTTAATGGACCCCATGGGTAACTTTTCTGTTCTCTCTACATTAAAATTGATCAAAGTATTATTTCTGATATAGAGGGAGTAGTAGTTCATATTAATTTCAAATACCACCTCCATTACTTCCAAAAGCTCTTCACATCAGCTATCTCTTTGTTCAGCTGAACTTTGCTGCTGAGAAGGCCATTTTCCACACTACCATATACCTCACAGCTGGAACACTGATTCTGAAAAGGAATCCAAAACTGGATCACACGGTTCCTCGCATTTAACATCTTCCCATAAGGGACTCCACTTGGGTCAGCAAGGATACTCACAATAGTGGAAGCTGGACCAGGTGTCACAATACTCAGGACTGACTACCAGGGATTATACTAAGCTCAACAGAAAGGACAAGGCTGCAAGCTGAATGAAGGCAGGCTAATTAGCTCTTTGAAAGCCTGTTCCTGGTTTCATCCTGAGGCAACATTCAATTATTACTACAAAAGTACAGGTAAGGAAACATTAATGAGTAAACAGGGAATGGACCAAAAGAGAAACTGAAAAAAACATGATGACTGCAATTACATGACAGAGTGATGTCACCAGGCATAGGCAACCAACAAGAATGACAAAGCACATGGTTCATGCAGACTTTTTCTGTCTCAGTTCTGTCCTCATTCTTTCGGAAGACTTAACTCCAGGATCCTTCCTTTCAGTGACAGCCTAAAATTATCTTCCCAGATACAAGAAAGAAAATAATAAACACCCTGTAAAGGAGAAACTGAACTATTAATTCCTTAGATATATCATCTAAGGAATTTGTGCGAGCCAGAAAAAAAGCACCTATCTAAAGAAGGCACATGGGGGGACAAACTTAGTGAAGTGAAGGCAAAAGCGCTCTACCTCAGTGCAGTAACTAAGCCAAACTACCCCAGACAGACTCAGAACATCCACTTTGCACTTGTTTAGCATCCTGCAGATCAGTTACTCTTCACAGTATCTCACCAATAGACCAAGCCATAGTAACAATGCCTCTATGAAAATTACACAGAGCAACTGAGAAACACCTGCCCACACCAAACCTTAGGCTACAAAACCACACAAAGCAGCGTGAGAAGCACAGGAAGGTTGCGTGGGGGAAGGATCAAGTCCAGCTTTCCAGGACTAGCAAGTGAAAAAAAGGCAATAACACCTTTATTCTAGCTCTTACATGCTGGCATCTGCCATGAATCTCCGAGCAGGAAGGAGTTTTTCCCCACACAACAGTCAGCAATTACCACCATTCCCTAAAGGAAGCAAGCTGCTGCCCATTTTGGCAAGTAGGGGAACAGGTTACATAAAAAACAGATGATGACAAGAAGAACCAAATTGCACAGCTGAAGAAACACTAATCTGCCACACTTCAGAAATACTAAACTTGAAACTCATCTAGAAGGCAGGGGATTAAACGCCTACATACTAACCATGCATTTAGAACACATTATCAATAACAAAAAGACCTGGCTGCCCAACCTATAGAGGAAAAAGAACTCCATCATATAGCCCAGGAGGAAAGAAAAGTCACCCAACTAGTACAAACAGAGGTATTAAAGCCAGAAAAACACTTCACAATCAAGTCCTAAAAAGGAAAGGTCAAAAACTTCTGAGATTTCTGCTTACTTCAGAAATAATGTAGCAGCTGGAGGTGTCATCCAAAGCTAGCATTACCATCCAGTTAGGTTATTTTACTGGGACAGTGAGCAAGCACTGATATTCCTCTTGCTCATCACTATAATACTGTCCCATCCCGGTCAAACTAAAGGAGCAGAGCTTCCTTTGGAGGTTATCTGAGATGTCCCCAGCAATGCACGTTATCACCACAGCACTTTCAGCTCCTCCTGGCACCACTCGAGCCGGTAAACTGATTCCTCTGCACAGCAATACATGCCATAGTTTCTGCGGTTGTACATCACTGCAACAAGACACCCAACTAATTTTGGTTGAAAGGACAGATAATGACAGAGATGCCAGCACTCCTAGTTTTAATCCCAGTTCTAAGATTCCCTTTTGAGTCCCAGCCAAGTCACTGAGCCTCTGTGCGATGCTGGCACCAGACCAATGTTTATGAAGTGCTTTTGAGATATGCTAGAAATGCCAAACATTATAATTCACATTTAGAACTATGAATAGTAGATTGGAACATCAGTCTACTGGCACAAACAAGCTCAAGTTTTTCAAGAACAGAAGTAAAACATCAAGTAATATTCAATGGTCTGAGAAAATTACATTTGAGAAGAGGAAGCAAAATTTAGTTTTGAAGTATTACAATACCAACACTATTCCCTAAATGCAAATTAGTCACATCAGAAGCTATTTCTAGGTCACACAATTCACTTATAGCCCAATTATCAATTATTCATCACAGAGTTCTGGAGTTGCTCACCTTTTGTACCAATCCATAGTTGGTCTTGCTCAAGTTTAAAGGTCAATCTTACTTTCCCCCCTGACTTGTTGTACATGCCAGATAATGGCACTGTTGGCAGGCGCTCCTACAAAGAGACAACACAGTCACAGACAAAGACTTTAAGAGAGAAAACTACACCCTCTTAACTTTTGAAGCACAAGGACGCTCTGTCTTTCTAGCTTTCTTTTCACAGCAAGGAGTGATTGAACCTGCAAAGGTCTCAAATCACTAAAAAACCCCTCTCTCAGGTATGACAATGTCTCAAGTACTTATTTACTTACCTGAACACCTTTAACAGAAGGCATCACATCATCAGGTTTTCCTTTATCCAACACTTTCCTGTGTTGCTACAATACAAAACCAGAAATTAGAATTTACACACACGCAACAGAGCTTTTCGTTTTACTTCCAGCTGCACCCTTGACCATATCCCAATAGCATTAAGAGATAGTTAAGGACTATTCAGTCATGTATCACACAGGAAATGGTTAATTTTCAAAGTTAAATGAGAATTCCTATGACAGTCTAAAGAAATTATATAAATAACTAAAACCCCAATATAATACAGAGGGTGACATTTCTTCTAGAACATACATACACATAAATATGTATCTATAAAAAAAAAACTTAAAGAACCCCTGAGTCCCCCTTTAATACTGTACATGCTGAATCACAGAGCTGGCATTTGGCAAGGCAGTTTTAACAGTCAAGTGTTATATCCAGTGAATGACAGAAAACCCTCCACATCTGACAGTGCAGCATACTGCAACACAGCAACAAACCAGACCAGATTAGAGCAGTAGTAACTAAGAAAACCATGCTCACAGCTTGTAAGTTGCCAAGTACCTTTAAGCAATGATGGAACTTACAGTGAACGTGAACTATGATAAATTATAGAAAAACAAAAGCATGTTTCACGAAGATTGCAGTTCAATGATGCACTATTTCATTCTTTAAATCAGATTTATTTTGAGGAAGGTATGGGGCTGGTAATACCTTGAGCTGAAAATCCTTTACCAGCCCCACAACACTTGCTCTGCAGCACTGCCAGCAGAGCAAGCCTCCCTACACTGCTCTTCTTATCTGGAGACAGCACAATATGTGGGAGGAGAATTCAACACCCGCTTCCCTTCAGTGCTGGGACAGCTAAAGGAACTTCTCTTTTGGTGTTGATTTAAAGGGTATTTTCTGGAGATCAAGTTCTTTTATACCAACAAAAACGTTTTTAGATGTAATTTAGACTGAACTAAGAACCATGAGACATTTCTATTATTTACCATTTCTTGTCTGAAATGATAAGCTGTGCCTGGCACCAGCACAGGTGGTGTCCTCCAAAGCTCCAGGCTCTGCCGGGCTATTTTCCTGATGCTAAAACTCCCCTGCACAGAGACCTTCATGTATTGCTTAACTATGATAAGAGAAACCCCAGCCTGTTTGAGGAGGCACAAAGATGACTGCAGAGTATTACAAGAGAACCACGTAAATCTGACAGCTCCCCCGCACCACGGATTACAAAGACATCAACAACCTTTTGTCGGCAAAGCGGCTCCTTTTTATTTTCTTCAGCTTTGACCTCCTGTTGAGCAGCTTCTTTGGGCGTATTTACTGCTAAGACATCATTGATAGTAGAGCCAACAACCATTATTTTTGCTCCATTCGTGACTTTGATTTCCCGCAACGTTTTCTCCTCAGGCAGAAGTCCCTTGAACATAACTTTCTGCATAGCAGGGGGAAGGCCTAAGAGGCAAGAAGAAGGATTACGAGATGGGTGAGAGGAGGCAGGGGCTAAGGCAGGAGGGGCAGCGGTGGCCCTGACAGACCTGTGAGCGAGTGGATCTTCTGCTTCAGCTCGGCCCCCGTGCTGTCCAGGCAGAACTTCACGTCGTACTTGTTCTTGTTCCAAATAACCTTCAGCTCCACCAGCTCCTTCCCGCTCCCCGCCTCGCCGCCGTTGCTGACAGACGCCTGGGGGGGCTCCCGGCGCTCCTCACCCTCCGGAGACCTCCCTGCCGCCACCGAGCCACCCTCTCCGCCACAGCCCAGCGGCAGCTCCTCCGCCTCCATGCCCGGCTCTTCGGCACCTACAGGCGAAGCGACAGGAAGAGCCTGACCAGCGGGACGCTACCCCGGCCCGCTCCACGGGCCCAACCGCGCTCAGGCCGCGGAGCGCAGCTCACAGACCGCCCCAGGGCCGGCTCCCCACATCGGCACCTCCCCGTTTTCCCCGCCCCACCCCGCGTTATGGCCCGGCGCCCGGCCCCACCGCCGGGACGGCGGGCTCCTACCATCGGCAGCAGCTGAAGCAGCGGCGGCGGCCATGATGATTGTGTACAATCCGCCGCGGGGCAGGCCGGGAAGCGCCCGCCTCCCGCTGTCTTTTTGGACTGCGCCGGGTGCCGTAGGCGCCCCGCCCACTCCCCGGCTCGGCCATTGGCTGGGAGCGCCCGGGCGGAAGTGTCTGCCGTGGGCGGGAGGGAGGGAGGGATGGCGCGCGCGCTGCGGGCGGCGCTGAGGGGAGAGGGGCCGCGGGTGCGGTTCGGGCCCAGCCCCACAGGTAACACCCCGCCTCCCCCCCCCGCCCGCGGGGTTTGGGTCGGANCTGCCCAGGTTGGAGCCGCCGTGTCGGCCTGGAAATAAATAGGCCGAAGCAGCTGCAGTGTGTGGCGGCGTGTCAGAAGTGAGGGGAAGTTATTCGGTTCTCTCTGGTGAAGGACCACGGAGATGGTATTTCCTCGCACCTGCCAGCCTATAGTTGGTTTCCAGAGCACTTTTGGGAATAACGCTCTTGGAAGCTGTTATAGCAAAGCCCTGCAATGACGATAAGTGTCCCTACAGCACACCTCCCCACCCATACATGCAGTTTAATGCCCATTTCCATGACATGTAGTATTGCCCCTCCAGTTCATATTTTAAAATCTATTAGCCCTTAATTATTATCCCCTTTGATTTCCACACCTTAACAGGTTTTCTGCATTTGGGTGGCCTTCGCACTGCTTTGTACAATTACATTTTTGCCAAAAAGCACCAAGGGACTTTTATTTTGAGAGTGGAGGATACAGATCAAAATCGAGTGGTGCCCGGAGCTGCAGAAGGAATAGAAGATATGCTGGATTGGGCAGGTAATTACAGATGTCTGTCATTTTTCACTCGCTGAAGCCAACACACAGAAAGATCAAACTTTGTGAAAGTGGCCCAATGTGCAGGTTGTGCACGAGAGATGTGATGGAAAGCTCACAAGCTGGAGCTCACAGACCTCACTGTAAAGGGAGTACTTGCTGAAGGGGGTCTGGAAATGTCGGTTTGCATTTTGAATCCTCTGCTTTTTTTTTTTGAGAATTAGGAGTGAGGGTGATTTTAGAATGAACAATTGTCATAAAGTTAGAACCAGATCCCACAGACGCTGCCATTAATGGGTAGCTGAGCTTCAAGGGACTAGGACTTTGTTGTTGAGTAATAACTTTGAAGTAGGTAAAATAATTGGCTACGGTCTCCACTGTGTTTTTGTGGTATGAGTTTTCTTTACTATAAAAAGGGTAGGTGCTACTTTGTATGTGTACACCTGGCTACATTTCACTAGGCAGTGTATCAGAGCTGCTGAACTATTTACAAGGTTTGGGGTTTTTTCTGCTTGTTGGTTCACACACAGTGCTTTAAACTCTGATGGCGTGTGCTGCTGTTTACCTTCTGAGTCCAGGGGAATCTGACTCCTGTGCTAGACAGATGCCATCAGCTGGCTGCCCTGAAGCGGAAACTGTCTTTGTTTCGTCTTTATTCATTGTGCTCCACTGATGGCTTTCACTTTGCCTTTTTATGGCCTAAGTCCCATCACACTGATATTTCAGGTATTCCCCCTGATGAGAGTCCTCGCCGTGGCGGTTCCTTTGGACCCTACCAGCAGTCACACAGGCTGGACCTTTATAGGAGTGCCAGCGACACGCTTTTGGAGACAGGTGCAGCGTATCGCTGCTTTTGTACCCCTCAGCGCCTGGAACTACTGAAGAAGGAGGCTTTGAGGAGCCAGCAGACCCCACGGTAGGGATTCCATGTCACCTGGGTGGTTCCCTCTGTACATGGCAATAGGATTGTCATTTCACTGCCTGTAGGGAGAAGCCAGTGTAACCCTTAGAGGCAATGGGGAGCAAGTCCCAAGATGAGGTAGTTTGATTGGAAGGGTAGTGGGCAGGTTACAGCTAAAATTTAGGGATCAATTTAGAGTTTTGGAAATACGGAAATGGCTGATGGTGTTGGCCTGTGTTGAACTGATACCTTTGTTCTCCTTTCTCAAAGATATGACAACCGGTGTCGGCACCTGACGCCCACAGAAGTGGCTGAGAAGCTGTCACAGGGCCTTGACTGGGTGGTCCGCTTCCGGCTGGAGAAGGGGGTGGAACCCTTTCAGGACCTGATCTATGGCTGGAACAAGCATGAAGTGGCTGATGTGGAAGGTGACCCAGTGATTCTCAAGGGGGACGGCTTCCCCACTTACCACCTGGCAAATGTGGTGGATGACCATCACATGGGCATCAGCCACGTTCTGCGTGGAACTGAGTGGCTGACTTCGACGTCCAAGCATCTCCTTCTCTACAAAGCCTTTGGCTGGGATCCCCCTCAGTTTGGTCACCTCCCACTGCTTCTGAACAAAGACGGTGGCAAGCTGTCAAAAAGGCAGGGGGACATCTTTCTTGAGCGTTTTGCTCAGGATGGCTACTTGCCAGAGGCTCTGCTGGACATCATAACCAACTGTGGCTCTGGATTTACAGGTAACAACACCTGGCTTGGTACTTGCTAGGATGCTTCTTCATGCTTACTTTGGGGAATGAGTTAAATTTATTTTAATAGCCAAGATTTGGAAAGTGTTTGAAGGGATCAGGAAGTGAGTGTCAGGCAACCAATCTGCTGCTGAAACATCACCAGGGCCTCTGCAGAGCTCCTGTGATAGACTGGGTGGTGTGCTGGAATGGTGGGAATCTTTCTGCCTCTGCAGCCATTTAATTTGAGTCTGATGCTTAATGGGTTCCCACCTGGGACAACGTTCAACTCAAGGAGAAGAAACTGTCTGTGAACTCTTGGGAAAACTTGTGTTCTATGGTTAATGATTGCAATGTCGTGTATTATGTCTGTCGCGCTTCTTGTTTAACCTGAAAGACCGTGAGAAGTTGAGTCAGTGATTCCTTTTATTGCTCTTGCTGTGTGGGGATCACAAATTAACTTGTGCTTTGGGAACTTTGCTTGGGAATGAAACCTCTTTTGGGCAGTGGAGCTTCCTGGCTGAGTGTTAACTGCTTTTTGAGTGACTGATGCAAGGGTGTTCCACTGAAGAGCCAAGCAGTATCTCAGTTTCCAGTTCCTTGCCAGTAGTTAGCAGAGTCTGCTCTTAGGGAGAGAGCAGCTTCCCATATATGCCTGCTACAAGTTCCCTCCTGTTTGTTGGGATGTGTCTCTGTTACCACAGTGAAAAGTGTCTCTCCTGTGTCACCTTTTCCTTGGCTGTGCTGCTGCCCCAGCCTGGAGCCTGAGGCTTGCAATGAAAAGCAGTGACACTAGCTCCCTGCAGGAGAGTGGGTGCGTATCATTCCCTTGTTGGGTTATTTTGCAGAGAAACAGATGGGGAGGACTTTGGAGGACCTGATCCCACAGTTTGAAATAGGCAGAATTACAACCCATTCTGCCCTCCTGGATCTTGAAAAACTCCCAGAATTCAACAGGTATAAATATCAGTGGCGATTTTAAAATTAATAATTCTCATCAGTGAAAATTTATTCCTAGCACTTGGCTTTGTCTGGCAGTTTTGTTTGTTGGCTCAAGCATGGTCTTAGCACAGTGGGGTTTTTGGCTATGTTAGAGCGAAGTACAAGCTTACACTGTTCCTGCCTCCTCTACCATCCTGCGCTTGGACACTGGTGTTGGGCACACTGTAAAAGCCTGGGCAGATGGTGTGTAGCTAGGAGGATGCAAACTTCTAAGTTTAGATTCAAAATAACATCTAAAAAGAGGCAACGCTTCCAGAGGGAGCTTCTGCAAGTACACTTACATGCTATGGGGATGTTCTGCTGCTGTGTCTGGCTGGGGTTTTAATGTGGTTTTTCTAATGGTTTTAATTGGTTAATGTTGTGAAGTTGGGATGGTTAGATCCAATCTAACCCAAAACCAGTCCAAAGGCAGTTTTCTTCTTTGTTACAGGATTCATCTCACTCGTCATATTGAGAATGAAGGGCTGCGACAGAAGCTAATTAGAGAGGTGCAGTCGCTGGTGGAGCACGTCTATGGAGATCAAGTGGATCAAGAGGTTTTAGAAAAGGACTATGTGGAGCGAGTCCTCCTGCTGAGAAAAGTATGACCAGGGATAGCGTTGTGTAGCCCTTTTGGGGAGCCAAGGTTTTGTGAGATTTCTGGATGAAGACTCAGCTGAGTCCTGGGCACTGCTTGGATCTGAGCTCTGAAGCTCCGCAGCCTACAAAGGACTGTTGCTGCCAGCTCAAAGGGTTGTGTGTGTGCTGAATGCCAAAATCCAGTGGTATAGTTAGCTGACCTGTAGGAACAGGCATGGTGAATATCTTGGTGGTCTTTGCAGAGTTGTAAGCTCCTCTGTACTTTGCCAAGCCAACAGAGAGCTCCCTCAGCACAGGGAGGGCATGTCCCTGCCGTGGAAACGAATCATAGACTTGTAGGATATTTCTTGGAGACCTCTCTGGCTCCTGCTCAGAGCAGGACTGTCTGTAGTGCAGGATCAGGGCAGCTGTGGCTTTGTCTAGATGAGTGCTGACAAGCTCCAAGCTGCGCTTCTCCTCCTGAAGCCCGGGACGCAGCTGACTTGAGGTGGGAAGGTCCAGCACTTGGGGCCCCTCATGCTGGGAGGCTGCTCACCTTGAGCTTCTGCTGACTGGGCAGAGTAAGGTGCTTCTGCTTTGCCACTGCTCCAGGCTTTGGAAGCAAAGTCAAAACAACCTCCTTGCAGAGGTGGGTGAAGCTCTTGATTTAGACTACTGGGGTTTGTGCATTGGGATCCCTGGCCTTGGCTAAGTGACAGTATGCCAGCTGTAAGAGGGACAGAAGATATTGTGGCTCCTCCCATTGCCAAGAAGGAGGGTGAGCCGTGCTGTTTCCCAGTCTGCCCCTAGGATGCTGCTGTAGCATTTGAGGACTTGCTTGTGAAGAATAAAGCCTTCTTTGTAAGGGCAGGAAGAGACCCGACAGTTCCAGGGTGAAGGCTTTGCTGTGGCATTGGGACGGTGACTCATGTGACTTCCCACTGTCTGTGGCAAGGCGGCAGATGAACATGGGGAGCCACTTCCCCGGGCTAACTCTGACTCAGCTCACACGTGGCTCTGCAGCACGAGCACAGCCATGGCTCTTTGGGCTTCTTCTGCATCCCTACTCACACCAGCTGGTTCTGGGTGTGAAAAACTCAGCTGCCTAAATGTCAGCTATTCACATTTTCTCTGAGCAGTATGAAGTACGGGACAGGGGAGTGTTTGTACCCACTTTAACTCTTCATGAAGTCCAGAGAGGATGTGTTTGCTCCCCCAAGCTTAACCCTCAGCTTTGACAGCTTTGTCTTCTTTCTCCAGGGTCACATAAGCTTCCTGAAGAATCTGGTATCATCAGATTATTCTTACTTATGGGTTAGGCCCTCGGTGTCCCGAGAGCAGCTACAGACTATTTCTGCAGAAGCAGATGAAATAGGAAAGCTGGTCTTAGGGTAAGTGTCTCTTCCCAGCTCTGTAGACACCCACCTTGCCTGCCCCAGAGCATTGCTCTTGGCTGCTGTATTGATGTTAGACATGCTTATAGTTCTTATTTAATTTCCTCTACTTTGGAATGCGCTGTAGTTAATAAGTAGTGAGAAATAATATGTTTTTAATTGAAAAGCAGCTTGCCAGCAGGAAAACTCACATCAGTGCTCTCAAGCAAGGATTATCACATCTGGATTTTGCAAAGCACCAAGCACAGCAGAGTTTGAAGGCCAACACAGTGCTAACAAATCAGTGGTGTTAGCAGGGTGTTCCCATGGTGGCAGGCTGTTAGTGGTGACAGGGTTGTCCTAAGCCACCACATCTCTTGTGCTTTTGTCTGCTGTAGCACCGAACTGGAGAAGTCCAAGGTGGTTTTGGCCGATGCATATTCAGTTTATGTAATGAGACTTCTGGGTCTCTGGAATGAACCCAGTTTGTGTCCAGCCAGAATCACTGTCACTTCAGAAGAGCTTGTCCTGTGGGGGCTTTTCCTGCTTCCATTTCTTTGTCCCTGCTTAGCAGCCTGCAGTTCTGGCTGCACAGAAACATTGCTGGAATGGCAGACAGCCTGCCCAGGCTAGGACCTCCCTTCTACTCCTCAGTGAGTTTTCGGGGGAGTTTCCAAGGAGATTCACTGCTGCCCAGTGTCTATCTGCTACTCCATGCCTTGCAGCGAGGCAGGGTGGTATGTCAGTTGCCTTTCCAGTTCAGATCTCACCTCTGGACTAAAATGAGCCCTGAAAAACAATTTTGGCAGTAATTAAGGTGGCAGTATCTACAAATCGAGCTATTATTTCCAGCTGTTTGTAAAGCTTGTTGCCCTCAGTCATTTCTCACAGCTGAGTGGGAAATGAATACAAGTGATGGTAACTTAAATGCCAAAACATTCACAATCATGGAGGGATATTAGTACTTTGCCTACAGCTGAGTAGTATCAGCGATGGCTTCTGTATCTCTAAAAACCATATTATTAAAAAGGTAATCAGAATTACTTCTTTTGCAATGGGTTTCCTGGCCTTGGTGGAATCTTGTAGTTTAAACTTGATGCTTGCTTTTCTGAACAAGCTCTGCTTCTGGTGCTGTTGAAGTAAAGGCAGGGTTTTGCAAAGCAGAGTGGTAAAGCAGCCCCCCCTGGGAGGGTACCTGTGTCCACCAGCAATGCTGCAGAGAGCAGAGGGAGTGGCCTGGTGAAGGGCAGGAAAGTTTACTTTGAGCTGCTGCTGTTGCTAAAAGATTTTGCAAAACCAGTCTGAGGTAGCTGGAACTCACTGAAGTCATTAGTCATTTCTAGGTAGGAATTCTGTGTTTGGTACATCCCCAGATTGTAAGGATATTTTCTTTCCTAAAGGCTTATGACAAGGCAGGCAGCTGTTTTGACTGTGGAGGAGCTGAATAAAGACTTGAGAAGCCTCCAGAAGCAAACCAAAGAGACCAAGTACAGCAGCATGATGAAGCTCCTTCGCTTTGCTCTCAGTGGTCAGCAGGTAAAAAATTCTGAGACTGGGCACCCCCCCCCCTTTTTTTTTTAACACCTGTCTTCTCTCTGATAGCAAGATACTGGTATTTGCAAGAATTGACATCAGTTACTATTATGAGTGAATGTACCAACATACAGTGATTCTATGAGAAAAAAAACATTCTTAAAGTTTCAGAAAGGCAAAAGTCATCAAAGCACGAATATGCTGGTCACAAATCTGATGTTAGAAAAACCTCTGGACCAGCTATAAGGAGTGTTGGCAAGGTTGTAGGTCTTGGGCAACACTAGGATTTTATGTGCAAAAGGCTTTTACAAAATTCAGAAACAAGTTTTACCAAAGGTTTTCAAAGCCTCATCCTGTCTTAGGCTCTGGCATCAATGCTTCTGGGTCAGTTTGACCATTCTTAGCACTTCAGGAGGGAAAAAAAAACAACCCTTGTCTTGAGATTGCTGTTAGACCAAGGGTAGTGGTTTTATTAGCAATCTCATAGCTAATCACTCTGTCGTTTCCGCTGTGATGATGCATATCATAAGCACATGCTGGAAAGTGTAAGTTTCCATTTGTGCAATTACTTCTTATGTGTTTTCAGCATGGACCAAGCGTTGCTGAGATGATGGTGACTTTGGGACCCAAAGAAGTGTGTGGAAGAATACACAAAGCACTATCTAGCTAACCTGAGGCTGAAATGATACCGACAGCCAGCCCATGGACTTGGGTGGTGTAGGCAGCACGTGTCATTGTCCTAGACCTGTATTTTCTGATCTCAACATGATTATCTTTGATCAGAGGAGCTGGGCTTTGGACCAGGCAGGTGTCACCATGATGTTTCTGGGTCTGTATTTATCTGCACTAAGAAGAAGCTAGTTTGTCTGGAAGAAGAACCAAATACGGACTTACGTCCATCCTTCTGCTTTTGTCTCATGCAAATAGCCTGGTGTCCAGGTTGGGAGAAAGAGACGTTTATCAGCATTTAAATTCAGAACATGTGGACAGAAAGTAATGCTATCTCTGATAGCAGAATGGCTCGTCTCAAGTGAGCAGTCCCTTTTTGGAGTGGATGTTGCTATCAGGGTGCCTACAGCAATGACTACAGAGGTCCCCAAAAAAATACCACGTGGAGGGTATTTGTATAAATATACATATACATGCGATATAATATGTGTGTTGTAGCTGCTGACCTGGTGTCCTGCCAGGCTGAGTGAGCTGCTCAGAGAGGGGGACTCTTCTCTGTATGTACTGTATCATGCATGTGGATCTGCTAAAAATATCCCCGACCAGGAGATTGGGATGTTTTTTCCTCTTTTGGACGGTGACCTTTTAATTATTAAATTAACGTGGTGACTTTTGATTCCGTTCTGGCCAATGCGGGCTGGCTCTGCACGCCAGGGAGGGGAGGAGCAGACCGAGGGGTGGTGGTGGTGGCGGCAGCGTTGAGGGGGGGTTGTTTTACCAGCCCACGCCCACAGCATTACAAAAAACTCGTGTGGGCTTCCCACGGGGGGGCAAGTGGTCGACACGCTCAAGGAGCAGCGGCGGGTGGATCCGCTTCCTGCTCACGGCAGGGCGGAGCGGAGCGAGAGTCCATGGCCGGCACCGGGGAGCTGGAGCGGTGGCTCAGTGAGTGGGGCTGGGGGCTGGGGGTCAGGGACGGCTTTGCCGGTGGCTCCAGCACTGCTGGCTTCAGCAGGTGCTGGCACTGCTGGAGCCACTGGCAAAGCCACCCCTGACCACCAGCCCCAATTGGGTGGGCACTGGAGCAGCTTCAGCTCGGTGGGGAAGGGTCCAATCTCCTTCACGGAGCCCCTCAGGGTGATGTTCATGGGGTGCTGTCTTAACCTGCTGCGTCTCTCCTGCTGCCTGTCTCTCTGCTCCATCCTCAGCCCCAGTCCGGCCACTGCTGGTTTGTGTGCCGGACTGGGGAGTGAACAGAGGCAAAAAAGACCGTTTTGCTCAATTCAGCCGCGCAAGCAGAGCTTTGGGATGGGCAGTTTTGCAGCCTTGTTGCACAAGGTTAAACCCTGCCTGTGTTTCAGCACGGCAAGGAGTTGCAGTCCAGTCCCAGCAGAGCTGCCTTTAAATGCTTTTTAGCAGTTTCCCATGCTCCGTGCTAAAAGCAACATCGTGCTGTTGCTGCTTTCAACGCCTCAGTTTATGCCTGACTTTGACTCTTTTAAGAGTGTGTACTCAGGACTGTATTTTTAGGAGCAGCTGTTTCCTGCTCCTTCTGCGTCTTCCATTTCGGCCTCTTTTACAAAAAGTCGTAAAGCAGCTGGTAGCAGTGTGAGGTCTGAGCTGCTTCCTGCCTTGTGCCGCTCATTTACACGCCTCTCCCACTGAGGCTGTTTCTTCTTTTCTTCCCCTCCCCCCCACCCCTGTGTAAGATAAAGCCACTGACCCAAGTATCCCGGAGGAAAACTGGGAATGCATCCAGCGGTTCTGTGACCAGGTGAACGCCGACATAGAAGGGTAAGGCAGACAGACAGACAGCTCTTAGTGTTGGCTCTGGGCTGGGTGTCTGGCTCTGAGCTCCTCTCGTGGGTGCCGGGGAGGAACGGGACCTCTAAGCCACGGTGCAGGGAGCCTGGAGGGAAAAGAAGGGTGTGTGCTGGGCTCTGCTGCTCCCAAGAGTGCAAATAAGTTGCAAAGACATTGTGTGACATTGTGGTGAAGCTTGGTGTCTAGGAAATGGGCTCTGACATCTGTTACTGCCACCCCTGAGGCAGCAGGTCCTGCCTGCTGTGCCCTCGCTTCCTGGGAGACTGGCCAAGGACACTCACAGTGGGATTCTGCAGGGAAGCCCTGACTGAGCTCAGCTGTGACTTTTCCTTTCAGGGAGGCGGGAGATCTCTTCTGAGACTCCCCCACCTTCCAGCTGACAGCCTTGGCTCTGTGGGAAGGAACAGGAACTAATTAAGCAAATGATCTGTCAAAACTTAGTGATCATCTTTCTGTAGAGGAGATCCCTGTGCGTTCAGAGCCCGCAGCCTGGCAGTGTCTCTCCCAGCAACGTGTGGGTACAGCACTCAGCAGGCTGTCTCGGGCTGTGCATCAGAGTTCCTGTGACTACAGAGAGCCAGCTCTCCTGACATTTGCCCAGGGTCAGCCCCCAGCCTCTCCCAGCTGGCTCCCCACGAGACAAGCTGTAGATCAGGACTGAGGTGGCACAAACTGCTTCAATTCATCTCTCGTCCCGTGTGCGTGTGTGTATGTTCCCCAGGCCAGTGCTCTGGCCAGAGGAAGGGTCTCTCTCATGTAGTGGGTTGTGAACTGGGCCATTGCTCCTCTTTGCAGGGCAAAATCAACAGGTTCTTTTTTTTTTTTTTTCTCTTGGGAACTTGTGCATTATCTGATTTGCTTCTGCTACTCCCCAGCCCGTCACTCGCACCAAGACTGTTGGCACATAAAATACAGTCACCTCAGGAGATAGAAGCTCTCCATGCTCTCACAGTAAGTGCTTTCATCTGCATGCAAAGAGAGGCAGCGGTTAAGTTGGAGATAGAGTTTGGGGGTAGAGAGTCTAGCTGTCTTTTCTTTCTCTCTTAGATGTCTCTTTCTTTTAACTTTCTGTTGTACGAGGAAGACAGAAACCAGGATATAACAGAGGGAGTAACTGCAGTTGTTCTGTCCCATGTTGCTCTACTGAGGTGTTTCAGTGATCTGCAGCTCTTGCTGTTTGACCCGTAGTCCTGCTGCAAGGTCAAGGGCCCAAAAGGTGTTAGTGATGGATAGAACTGAGCAGATGGGCTTAAACACGCTGCTAAAGAAGGCTGGGTGAAGGAAAACTACATGTTCTTGCTGTAAAACTTTCTCAGTATCTTGTATTTGTGAACGGAGTGCCAGAAAGTTCTTAGATTTAGTATTAATAATGGCAAAGTTTTTAAAAATTCCCCAAGACTTGTGTCTACAGTTTCTGTTTGGTACTGTTTTGTTTTCTGCAGGTGCTGGAGACCTGTGTGAATAACTGCGGTGAAAGTTTTCACCATGAAATAGCCAAATTCAGGTTTCTGAATGAGCTGATCAAAGTGCTTTCCCCAAAGGTAGGTGATTGTGGTTACACTGGATATTGCAGGTGGGACACAGTGTTTATGTATTGCTGGATGTGAAAACTTGGAATTCATGTCACACAGAAGTAGAGGAGAATTCATTCTGTGCCTCCAAGTGTAAGGACTGGATGTGAATCCCACTGTAAAAGACGTAAGCCGGGGCACTTTCTGTGAAAAGCTTTTTCCCTGTTGGTTTCTCCCGACTCTGTGGGGATAGTCAAGGACTCTAGAGGAGCTTGAAATATTTCCTGTGGCCCTTTTGCCTCTCAATGATTTACAGAAAGGAAGGGACATGACAGAGGACAGAGAGGCCAGGAACTGCCCAGAGTTTCTCCCATGTTTTCTTATGCTCTACCCTCAAACACTTGTCCGTTTGCTCTCCTTGTTGCTTTCTCCTGCCAAAGCCTGGATTTGGGTGCTGTTCAACGGGTAAGGTTCAGCTGAAGTAGCAGCAGTGAGGGACTGAATTTCAGCAGCACTGGGGCAGCCCTTGTGCACCATCGCCTGACACTCATGCATTCATACAGCTCCTTTGGTCTCCTGCTGAGGATGTCCTGAAAGATGGGCAGAGGGCTCCCAGCCCCTGGGGCGTGACAGCCCTGAGGCTGGGAAGGGGAAGCTTAGAAGGGATCAGCTGTAGCTAACGGAGAAGCTGCAAAGTCCCTTCCTGCCGCTTCGCTTCTCTCTCTCACAATATATTCAATATATTCATTCCTGTTCCCTGCTGTGGAGCACTTTGCTTCTGAGTACAATCGCTGTCTCCTGAGAAGAGAAACAGCCATTAGAAATGAGAAGTTTAGTTTGAGAAGTGAGCTGCCAGCTCAGAGTGGGTCCCCTGGCAGTGCCTCTCATGATGAAAAATGGAGGCCTGTTTTATCAGAGACTGTGTCATCTTCATGCTTCACTCCTCTCTGCATCAAATAGCAGCCCTGGGACTCTCTTAACTACCCTTCTCAGCAACTAAGTAATCAATTCCCCTTTTTAGCGGGTCCTGCACACGTTTACTGCCTGCTCAGGCTTCATTTGCCATTACATCACCTCAATGGCAAAGGTGCAAAAAGCTGATTTCAGGGAAATGTTTAACTGGACAAGAAAACCTCTTCTCTCAGTCCCAGGTTTGGTAAAGGTATTTGAGTGAAGCAACAAAGTTTAAAGAATATATCACCACAGGGAGTCTTGTTTGCCATTTTGACAAGGTATCATTTCATACGTATAAAATGCCTCGTGTTTTGTGGTTTTGTGTGTGGCTTTTGTCATTCTTCCTGATGGTTTTATAATACGTTAAAGTGAGTGCTTATAGGCAATAATGAGAGAAATCAGAGAAAACATCCAGATGCTGAAAAACAGCAGTAACTTTTATATCTCATTTTGTTTGGTTTTTATTAGTCTGGGCCTGGTTGAGGCTAGTGGTGCTCCTCGCACTGCAGGCAGTTAAAGGAAATACTTAAAGTTGAGCACAGAACTATTTTCACTAAAAGAGCCTACTTTTGATTTCAGCTTCAGCTTCAGAGAAGTTTTGAAATGGTTTCATTTTGATTGTCTTATAATATTTAGGAAATTCTCATATGCTTAACAGCATTCCTTCTATTTACAGCCACAGCTCTACATGCTATTTCCTGTACCACGAGATACACAGTTGACAACACTGTGAATAAAGTGTACGGAATCTGTTTGCTGCTTGGGCTCTGCACACAAACAGCTTGGGGCTAGACCCATATGCCATATCTGACACCAATTCTTGGGTTTTAATCTTTTTTGTCTCACTTTACTTTCTTGTTTTGTTTTGTTTTCAGTACTACGGAACCTGGTCTTCAGAAAAAGTCAAGTCAAGAGTCACAGAAGTAATTTTCAGTTGGACGGTCTGGTTTCCTCAGGAAGTTAAAATCCGGGATGCTTATCAGATGCTGAAGAAACAAGGTTTAGTTCTGTTATTTCAGTTTCATTTTTAGCCTTCAAGTCACATTGTTTCAGACCACAGATATCTGTCCTCTTCACTTTGTGATTCAGCTTTTTTCATAAAATGTTTGTGTGTCAGGATAAAAGGACAAAGGCCACACTTGGAAGGCCTTTTGGGTACCTAAGGATGCATGTAATTTTTTTAAAAGAGATTTACCAAACCGCCTTATTGAGTTAAAGATCAGGATAACCTTGTGGCCTCTGCTCACGCAGTGCTCACCACTGTTGTGCAGGGAAGCGGTACAGGACAGACTCAGAGATCTTTGCCCTGGAATCCTCTCCTGGGATTATGAGGGATGAGTTCAGAGAGATCTCGAGCTGGATTTTTCATCCATTCCATCACATTTAATAGTCCTTGCTGCTGTTGTCATCTAGAAATTTGTCCAATTCCATTTCGATATCCCATGTAATAAAGCTTCATAACTGAGAAAATGCTGTAATGCTTTTTGTGAAAGTTGAGGAGAATTAGGAGATTTGTTTAGATGCTTCCAATCAAGTTTGCTTTGTGCATCTCTGAGCATCATCCCACGAGTTTGCTGTGGAAGGCTTTCTCACTGCCACTGCCTTTCCTTTGTGATGTGGGCTGGGGTCTTGGGCAGGGATTCGGGGGTGCTGGGCACCCTCCTGCCAGGCAGCTCTCAGGGTCTGCTGCCCACCCAGCACCTGAATGATTGGCTGCTGGAGCGAGTATTGGCCAGAGAGACAGCAGTCCACAGAATCACTGCTCACGTTAAGGGCTGCTTTGGCATTCAGTTGCATGTGGTTTGTGCCCTACATATTACAACCGTCCTGGTTAGGATGATCCTGTGTGCTTGGCAGTCAATACTGCTGTGCTCCCAGTGCTCTTGCTATGGGGGGATTTTAGCAATTCACTCTAAGGGAGCTCAAAACATCCCTGAGCTCAAAGCCTCATTTGGCCTGTGCTTAATTCAAGGGAGAAAGGGAAGTCTGCAATCTGGGTGTGTGCTAAGGCAACTCCTTGCTTCTCTGTCTTATTCTGTAAAGTTCTGGGGAGGACTGAAAGAACTAGGAGCAAAATGCAATGAGGATTGGTGTTTTAGCAGCTCAGGTGTCACTGAACAAATATTGTTACCCATTCCAGGGATTGTAAAAGAAGACCCCAAAGTGCCAGAAGACAAAATTTTACCTCCCCCTTCCCCAAGACCCCAGAATTCTATTTTTGATACAGATGAAGAGAAATCCAAGGTAAGCCTTAAGGTTTTCATGCCTTTCCCCACTCTGATTTGTATTGATGAGAAAACAGACTCAGCCATATTTGGGGGGCTTGTGCTGTTTCAGACAGTATCTTCAGAATAATGATAATACTTCTCGCTGTACAAAAGCATCTTTGATGCTTTGTCAGAAATGTTTGTGTAGTAAAAAGTGAAAAGTCTTTATAGAAAACCATCAGTTTCTATTAAGAGAGGGAGGGTTTATCCAGGTCTTACAGAATTTCTGCAGTCAGAGAGTTCCTATTCCCAAACTGTGTGCAGGCAATTGTGGGTGGTAGCAATATAATCTGTATTAGATTATGGGGCATAAACCCACATATTTTCAGGACTATAGAAGCTATTATGACAGTGGGTGTCTCTCAATATCTGTATAGCGCCCAGAGACTGCTGCTCACTGCTGTCCAATGCTCTCCCCTCAACAGCTTTTAGCGAGGCTTTTAAAGAGCAACCACTCTGAAGACCTGCAGGCTGCCAACCGTCTGATCAAGAGCATGATTAAAGAGGTAGGCAGCTCCCTGGGTCAGAAGCTGCGTTCCACCCAGGGAGGGTGGGAGGGGACTTGGCAATTGAGTGTTTGGCAGTGGGTCCTCTACACCTGATCTCCATAATGCTGTCCCAAGGGAGGGACGATTTTCAGTATTTGTTATTCTGAAGTTACACTGCAGGATTGTTTTGTTTTGTTTCCCTAAAATATGCCATTGGCCATTGCCAGGAAGAGGGAATATTTATACCCAGGAGCCTGCATGGCAGGATCCTTCCAGCTTAGTGGGATCCTGGCAGTAGTACTGCATTAGTGATAAAAAGTTTCCAAAAAAACCCTGTTTCCAGGTGGAAAAAAGCTACAGCTGTACAGAACTGCCTATTTTCTGCACTCAGTGTGTGTGTGCACACCTGGTGTGTCTGTTCTCATTTGCCATCTGAAAGGGCACTCCAGCACTCTGTAGAAATAGACTTGGTTTATTTTAACAAAAATCTCTGCCATCGTTTTGAGAGTGTCCTTCTTTATGGCAGAAGCCACAGACTCCCAACTCTAATTTTTTAAATCTTACTCATCCCTATGGTGAAATGAATTCTTATGCACCAGCACCTGGACCAGGGTGCCCTGAGAAGGGCAGGAGGTTTCCACCTTCACCCTTAACAGGGAGGTGTGATGGAACACTGATCCTGTTGTGGGATGAGTCCTTGTGCCTCCTCTACCTGCAATAAGATATTAGTAGGAAGCAACTCCAGCTTTCCAGCGACCAGCCAAGCATGTGCACTGGCTGTATTAGCACAATCATCACCAACTTTTATTTAATTTTTCATCAAAGGAACAAGAAAAGTCAGCTAAAGTGTCCAGAAGAGTGAATACCATCGGTGAGGTTTCTGAGAATGTTAAACGTATGGATGAATTACTGGAAAACTACAAAAAACAAGAATTATCCAAATCTGACCAAGAGACCCTACAGGTAAATGCTCTTTTTTCTGCACAAGACGTTCTTTTGACTGGCCATGGCTGGTACGTCCTGGGGCGACAGGATTCAAAGGGCAGCATGGGGCACTTGGCTTCTGCTAGGGAAAGAGCATTACCACAACAGAAGTAGTTTCTAACATATTTGATGAACAACAGTCCCTCCTGGTGGAGGAGTGGAAGTTGGAATGGAAGCATCTCCTCCTGTCCCTGTTTTGAGTTTCTGTCCCATTTAGCTGCTCTTCTTTTGGTATCTTATGGGGAAATGGTTCTTCCTCTAGCAGGCATAACACGGGAATCCCCTTAAGCCCAGACATGGTTAGGTGGGTGTGATGAGATCTGACCAGAGAAGCTCAAAGCTGTGGGCTCTTCAGCTTGTGCTACTGGTTCTGTGATTCCCCTTCTTCTGCCCAGAGTTCCCTGGTCTCCTGCTGCTCATAAGTATCAGTAAATTAATTAATGTTTGACAGGGCTGTCAAATAGCTTTATGGTTTCCAAATACCTGAAATCGCACTAGGATGCCTGCCAGGCTTTGTAGGTGAGAAATTCTCCTGTTGCTATGTGTGATGGCACTTTGGAGTTAGACCCTTTGGGGGAGCTGCTGCTGTAGACAGAAGGGACTGTCACAGTGAAAAAGTGGCTGCCTCTGTGCCTCTTCACTTCCTAAAACACCAGGAAGAGAGTTGTAAATGGCTTTGTGTTTTCTAAGGGTAGTTCCAACTGGTGGTCATAATATTCCCTTCCAAGTACTGTGATCATCAATTTACTCCTGGATATTTTTCATTAAAATTGAGTAATTTTACACTGATTTATCTTACACCTGTATGCATAGAGATGATGTGATTGCAGAGGATATACCAGCAAAGCCTCTTTGTTCCAGTGTCTGCACTTCCAGGCCACTGTGGAGTTCTAAGAGTGCAGCAACATGTAGCACTGATCCCTTTGTCTGAACCTTGGCAAAAAGTGCATCTTTGAGAAGTAGTATCACTCACAGGTGATCTTCAGGGACAGAGAAGTGTGAGAGTATCTGGAATCTCCTGAGCAATGATGTGAAAAATTTCCTTCCATAGACTCTGTTTCAACGCTGTGAGAAGCTCAGGCCACTGCTCTTTCGCCTCGCCAGTGAGACAGTTGATGACGATGAGGCTCTAGGTAAGAGCCAACACTGTCCTCGGATTTCTTTGCGGTTGAGTTTGTCTACCTTTCCTTTGACAAATGAGGTATTCCCTTCCTCTGAGAGGGAAAATATTCAGGCACATGCTACCCTGCTGGCAAAGCCTTCCGCTTTCACCTTTAAGCCGTGCCCATGGGAATTGGCAGAGTCTCCTCCCACTCCTCTCCAAGGAAGCTATCAATTTTCACCTGAGCCCCAAATTAAAATGGGAATCCAGTTTCTTTCAGCCAAGGTGCTTTTCAGAGTCAAGGGAGTTCTAGTGTTCACAGAACTGAAGGCTTTTGAGGTCTTTTCTCTACAGACCTGTCTATAAACACAGAAGGCAGAATATTTTTTTAATTTCATAAGTATAATACCAATTAGGGTCATACGAGCAGAATCTTTGAATTCCACAGTTGTGAAATTCAGCCCTTCCCACAGGATTGCATTTCAGTCTTGTCCATACACCTTGAAAACCGGACTGAAGTGATGTCTCACTGAATAGACATCTTAAACAGCAACCATAAGAGCTCAGATGTGCCTCAAATATTTCATTCGTGCCCATGAAAGCCAGGGTTCTAAAGCTGCGGAGTGCTAGATTATAGACACAAGTACACTCGTAAAACTTGCAGAGAACAACAAAGTGCATAAGAGATGGCAGGATCTGTAAGTGCTTTAGAGATAGGATCAGATTTCAAAGTGATCTTGATAATCAGCAGATGTATGTGCAAAATGCTGCACTTTAAAAATTGTAATGAAAAACTAAGCAGGATCCTAGGGCAGGTTGCCCTGCTAGACTTTGCTCCAGGCAGCTCCTTAGAAGCACTGTATCCTTCTCTTGAGCAGTCTGGAGCCTGCCGTGGAACTGGCCCTTGTGTTAGAACATTAATATTTTGTTTGTTCTCTTGTTTTCCAGCCGAGATATTGCAGGCCAATGACAAGCTCACACAGGTGCTCGGGCAGTATAGGCAGGTTGTAGCCAGACATGAAAATGGTGGTGGAGAAGGTTCAGCCACCAGCTCTGCTGATGCGCCAGGTAAAGAGCATCCTGTAGTGTTCCACCACAGCTCTGTTCCTGCATGTCACGTATGAGTGGAGTTTGGAAGGGAAGTGCTTCTTGAAGAAGAAATGTGGAGAAAATCCTGTAACACGGGAAAACTAGTATTTAACCATCATTTTCTTCCTTGAAGTTCTTCACCTCTGAGTCCTTTTGAGCATGCCTGTATTTCTTTTTAACTCTTTCTGCTGTTTCCAAAGCCTGTCGGCCAGCCCCAAGACGCATGAAGAGCTATACACTGATTGACTTCTCTGAACTGGAGGCGACGTCTCAATCTCCTACAGACCAATCTGAAAACACACCCACCACCTCCCGCCACAGCAGCACAACCTCTACCTGTCTGCTCGTCGAGGAGTTCAAGTCATTAGGTTTGTATGTGCTGTTCAGTACAGCGTTGCCCTTATTACTAGAATTCATGATGTTTAGTAAAATTAGGATAACTTTTACTTCAGTGTGAGTCCCAAAAGAAAGTAGACCCTTTTCAGCCAGTGTCATAAGTTTTCAATAAAGTTTCAATAAAGTTTCTTTAATGGTGTTAGACTCTAGTCAAACTGCTGTTAGACAACAAAAGAAGAACCTGTGGAAAACCCTTGGTTTTTGTAATTGATGGGTGGCATTTTGGCATCTTTCTTAGGTCTCAGCAACTCTCCTGTTGAACAGGAACCACCACCTGATTTTGGCTTAGCAGAGGTGAGTGATCCTCAAGTATGTTAGTCCATAAGGTACAAAGAACAAAAATCAGACAGGATTCTTGATCTCCTAGCTTTTTATGGTAGACTTCTTAAATGCCACATTGTTCTCAAGGGAAACTAGGATCCTCCCGCTCGGCAATGCAGTTTGCAACCAGATTACTCATTTTTATTTCTACTTTAATTACTGTTATTAAAAATTAAATTATTTTCAGTGGAACAGGTCTGATTTTTGCTGATGTTATATAGCATGAACCAGAAGTACTGTATTTTTCAGACTGCTGTACACAACGGGTATGGTGAAATCGTAAGTGCTGTTCAAATGCTGGGACTGCAGGAGAGCCAGGAAGGCAGCTGTTCAGAGAAGAATGAATTTCAGGGCCTGGTTGATCAGCTCTCTCCACCATCCAGGACCAAGGCATTATCCTTGTAAGCAAACTCTGCATAATACAGTCTGACTTTGGACACGAGGAATACTGTTGTACAGCAGTGAGGCTTAAGAAAACCTTTCAGCTACAACTGGTTAGTGATGGCATGCTACCCATCCACTGCTGGATCTTAAGCAGCAGTTATGCACTGATTAATTGCCCTTTGTGTAATTGCACACTAAGACTTTCCAAGGGTCAGAAACTTGAGGAGGTAAATCCCATGGCTTAGTAACAAGGTGTTCTTGAGCTAAAGGAATGAATGAAAACTTTACAGTCAGGTCTTTTTATAATAACCTGTGACTTAAAAAACACTTTCCACAGCTTTTCTCAGGCTGTGACAAAGTAGTTTCCAGGCATTCAGTGAGAGCCTAACAGGGTGTGAAACAAATTAACCACCCACAGGTCTTTGGAGCAGGTGACCATTATGATATGCTTACCCAGTCTGCCATAATATATGGCATAATATAAGTTTTAGTGCAGATTCCCAGCTTCTTGCATTGTTTTTGAGCTATAACATATTTTACTCTCATTGCCTACAGCTACAGAGATTCTGTGCATAGGGGGAGTAGACTTCTAAAGCTTTGAAAGAGTTCCATGTTAGTAACAGAAATCAAAGTCTGCCGTAAGGAATGCTGAAACAGCAGCTTTTTCTGTATAAAACAGAGACAGTTTTCAAATTTCTCAAGAACTCAGAGAGTGTAAGCTTGTACTTTCTTTATACCTAAAAGTGATTAGGGATTTGGAACAGAAAACAGACACAGCAGAAGATGGTATACACCATGTAGTCTCCCCAGTTAATACAAGCTTTCTACATGCTTTTCTTTCCAGGGATTTATCACCAATGAAATTGCCCTTTCCAGATCCTTCAAATAGCTCAATGGCAGATACTTCATTCTCCAGCCTAGGCTATGAGCTGAAGCCTGCTGCCTCTTTGCATCCAGCTTCTCACGATGCTTCTCTAGAAAACCTTTTTGTCCCTTTAATTTCAATTACACCGAGTAAGTGCAACAATTTCTGTGCCCCAGCTCTGCTTACTAGAGGCTCACTAGAGCTCTTCTGTGATTTTTTGCAGAGGAGCAAGCCAAAGTAGCTTCATGCTGTGTGGGTTGGCTGGAGAAAACTAATGACTGTTCTATGAAGGACTAAATGTATCTGAGGATCTGAGCAAGTGCTAGGGATTTTACCACGGTCTTAGCACCTTTAATCAAGTTTCAAGCAGTTCTTTTTCAGAGGCTTAAAAGATACCCATGGGTGGGAGTTGTCCTGCTTGCTAAAGCAGAGCTGTTTTTCCACCTCTGCTTTTTGATTTAACACCGTATGGCCCGGCCCTGCAACCACTTTGATGGAGTGTTACCCTGTGTGCATGGTACCCCCAGTGTCTCAGAGCAGGGCACACCCTTCTAAGAGGACTGCAGAGCCTTGGCCATCACTACTTCTGGAAAAGGATGGGTGCAAAGACATTCTGACCTGAATGTCTTCTGACTTCAGTCTCAAATGAAGGATTTACCAGATTTTGGAAGGGCTGGGTGGCGATAGCCAGGTGTGCATTTACCAGTCAATGGTGATAAGGGCTACATCTTGCATTTACTGAAGAGCTTTATTTTATTTTTCCCATTGTATCTATATGGGATTCATACCTGAAATCTCTAGTTGACTCTTAAAATCTGAGCTGCTGGTCTCCCCATCTCTAAATGTTCAGATTCCTTTATTCATCTTTGAGGCAAAATATGAATCACAGGCAGGTGCTATATGCTGCTTGGTCTGTGGGTTTGCTGGAGGAAGTAAAAGTTTGTATTCATGTTTCCTTTTTGCTTATCCCATCTTTTCTGTTCTGCCTCAGAAGGGAGAGGAGTCCATGCTTTGTTTCTGATTTTTCTTTTGTCTCTGGCAGGCAGTATCTGTCCACTTACTGTGTATGATAAGAATGGTTTCAAGGCTATGCTCCACTTCTCCAGAGACCCTGCTCCTGGCCGACCAGATGTGCTGGTGATGGTTCTTTCCATGCTGAGCACATCAGCTCAACCAATTAAGGACATAGCCTTCCAAGCTGCAGTCCCAAAGGTGAGAAGCCTGTGACAAGCAGCAGAGAGTGGGGACTACTCAGAAATGTCCTGAGGAGAAGGTTCGCCATTTCTTGCTTAGCATTTGCCTTGCTCATTGGAAATTGCATGGCTCCTTTTGTTTGAATGGTGAACCTGGTGTATGGTGGTGCCTGTCACCCCAGTGCAATGGTTTACAGAGTATAACCCTCACCTTGAAACAAGATGGGGTTCCACACATGCTGCTTTAGCCTCCTGGGTAAGGCACTTGTTCTGCCTGCGTATGTGCAGCACAGAATTGTCTATTTAAGAAGATCTGCCCTTAGATGCAGGGAGTGGAAAGGCATGCTTGTCATTAAATGGCAAAAATCTGGTTGACCTATTTTTAACCAGCTCTGTGGTTTGGTAATACTCCCAGCCCTTTTCCAGCATGGATCAGCCAGCATTCCTTTTGTTTTCTCTTTCAGACAATGAAAATAAAGTTACAGCCAGCATCTGGTTCTCAGCTGCCTGCCTTCAGCCCTTTTCTCCCCCCAGCAGTGGTATCGCAGGTCCTGCTCCTTGCCAATCCACACAAGGTATGTGCAGTGATTGAGTCTGTTAGTGGAGTGCTCTGAATGTCACTGTACTGAGGGGGAGTATTTTTATGAAATTGGGGAGATACAGGAGAGAGACAGAGCAATCTGTGCTGTGCTGTGAAGACATTTTTCCTACCAAAATGGCATTTCAGAGCTATAATCTGAAGGGCTGAATGGGCAATTACTGCAGGGGCCTGCACAATTCTGCTTCAGTCTTTCTGTAGGGATGGCTCCCTGTAGACACTGCACAGATGTTTGCAACTGATGGAACACGAGGTCACCCAAGGTACAGGTGATGGGTGGCAGTTCTGTTGCATTGATGAATAATTATAAGACCAATGACTGATGTAAGGAATCCTCCATCACTGAAAAGGTTGGCCAGACCTGGATTGCCAAGCATCCAGGCTTGCACAGGTCTGCGTGGTGGCTCTCAGTCCCTCTTTATATCTTACAAAGATCCAGGTCTTGTTCTGTGCAGAGCCTCTGCATGGCTGAAGTGTTACTCTCCCCGTTCAGGGGGTTTTTTGCTGCAGCAAGGCTGTGAGGGGTGAGGCTGAAAAGGGGCCCCAGAAATCTGCAACCATGACGTTCTCCTCTCTTCCTTTCTCTCACAGGATCCTATCCGACTGAGATACAAACTAGCGTTCACGCAAGGTGTGCACCCCTTCAGTGAGGTGGGAGAGGTGACTGGCTTCCCAGAAGCAGAGCTCTGGGGCACAAGCTGAAGTTTGGCAGGCTTGGACATTGCCATATTGCCTTAGTGGTGGACAGGGAGGGACTGTGTGCCAGCAATGCCAGCCTGGACTCCGCAATGGTTCCTTTCCTTAGGATCTGCCATCTCCATCTTCCTTTTTGCTTCTGTGCAGGTGCCTGGCAGGAGGAGTGTAAGCTTCTGCCACGGCATTTTCCTGAAGCTGATCCCGCTTTATAGAAGAGCGTTGCAGTCCAGGAGCCTTAATGCTTCTTCCATACAAGTTTTTCCAGCTGCTTTCTGGGCCAATTTTCCTTCTTCCCTGTTACTTTTATTAATTATTGAATTAAAAACGATGACAACAAAAAATAATAAAGCAAGCCTATACCAACAATCAGTCCTTGTATGGAGCCAGGATCTGGTCCAGGGACCTACCTCCCTTGTCCTCACCGCGGGAGAAACAGTGGGAGCTGGGCTACCTGGACTCTGCTGGATGTGGTTTTTATGGGGAAATGTATAAAATAACGGGCGTCCTGGGACAAAAAAACAGTCCAGCATCCCCAGCTCATCCATCCCCGGAGTATCCATCAGTCCGGGCTTGTGGCCCTGATAGTCCCAGCCCTTATTTTGGTGCTAGTTTGCCAGTCCCTCGCCTTTTGTACACGGTCGCTGCTGAGGGGCGGCCTCCCGCCGCCTTTAGGCCCCGCCTCCAGGCGATGTGTGGCCCCTCCACGCGGGGCAGGGCCGGGCCGGCAGCGGCGGGGAAGCTCGCCCGGCCCCGCTGGAGGGCGGCCGCCCTCCGCGCTGCGGGTACGGTGGCCGGTAGGGGCCTGTCGGTGCGTTTCCTGGTTGCCTCTGAGGCCGCGGCCTGTGGTGGGGCCTGTCTCCGGTGGGGGTGTTGTCCGCCTCCGGCCCGGCGGCGATGGATTTCTCCAGGTTCCTGTCGGATGACTTTGAGGTGAAGAGCTGGGTGAACGCGGCTTTCCGGGCCGTGCAGCAAGAAGCCCCCGGGAAGGTGGATGCCCACGCTGCTACCCTGGTGATGAAGCTGCAGCTCTTCATCCAGGAGGTCAACAACGCGGTGGAAGGTGAGGTGGGGCGTGGGGGCTAACATTGCTGGGCGCCCTGTGACCCTTTACTGGCTTGCAAACGTGTCCATTTGCGACCCATGTGGTTATTTTACTTCAATTAACCTTTTCTCCTGCTCTTCTACCCACGGGTGTGTTTCTGTAATCTCTGTGTCCTGACAGTTCTGTTCTAAGCACTGAGAGGCAGCTGCCCCTGCAGAGGTTCAGATTGGATAATGCAAAAAGTTTCCTCCCCTAGAAGGGTTGTCAAGCATTGGAATAGGGTGCCCAGAGAAGTGGTGGGGTCGCCATCCCTGGATGTGTTTAAAAAGGCATGTAGATGTGGCACTTAGGGACATGGTTTAGCCGTAACTTGCCAGTGTTAGGTTAACAGTTGGACTTGATGATCTTAAAGGCTTTTTCCAACCTAAATGATCCTATGATAGAGTGCGTATTTAAACTTTACAGATACACCTAAAGTTTTGTTGTTTGGTGTTTTGCTTTGTTGTTTGTTTTTTTTTTTTCCCCCCCAAGTATTGAGGATTACATTCCCTCTTTCCTGCAAGGATTTTCGGGCCCTCCTGACTGTACTGCTTGGTGTTCCTGTAGAAACAAGCCATCAGGCTCTCCAGAACATGCCCAGAGTTCTCCGGGAAGTAGAAGTCTTGAAACAAGAGGCAACATTCCTGAAGGAGCAGATGATCCTTGTTAAAGAAGATATAAAGAAATTTGAAGAAGACACAGCTCAGTCAATGCAGGCAGGTTCTTGTCTTAGTTATTGTTTATGTGCAACTTGTGAAATTTTAAAGTTTCCATACTTGTTTGTGTTAAACAACCTTGTGAACTCAAGACAGACAAAACCACTGCTTTAATATTAGAAAAGTGGGCGTGACACAGCCTAGTGCAATCTACATTTCCTGAGGAACTGCTGATCACGTTTCAGAGTTACTGTTACCCTATTGGGACCACTAATTTCTCCCCAGGTTTCTGCCCTGTTAGCTGGGGGGCGTAGCATTTTTCACATAAAGTGGGTATTAAAAGTCTAAATCCAGAATTCAAACTAACCCTTTGTTGTTTGCCTTTGGAAGTTGATTTAACATCTCTAGCTCTTTCAGCCATCTCCTTCCTCCTTGTAATGGCACGATCTTTTCACACTTTTTTTTTAACATTCAAGCCAAAAATAACTCCCGTAATATATCTGTGGCAGGCATCTTTTGTGTGAATGGACAACATTATATTTTCTTTTCCTTCAGGTCCTAGTAGAGATCGACCGAGTGAAATCTAGAATGCAGTTGGCTGCTGAATCACTTCAGGAAGCAGACAAATGGAGCACGTTAAGTGCAGACATCGAAGAAACTCTTAAAACACAGGTAGATACCCCTTTATTCTTTCTGGTCGTTGTGTTTTCAGCTTTCCAAGGAAACTGTGTTTAAATTTAGATTTTTGAAGTGACATTAAAACCTACCTGTTTCTAAAGTGCCATTATGAAATGGGTATTAATGCTTTCTACAGCTATGTTCAGTAACTGGGTTGCCTTTCCCTGGATGCAGGATGTGTCTGTGATTTCATCCAAACTCACAAGCATGCAGAGCAGCCTGGCTATGCTTGTCGATACGCCAGATTACTCTGAGAAGTGCGTGCATCTTGAGGCTCTGAAGAACCGACTAGAGGCCATGGCCAGCCCTCAGATTGTTGCTGCTTTTAACTCTCAGTCTGTAGGTCAGTGAATCTTGGTGTCATTTACTTCAATCACTAAAAGTGCCGAGTTTATTGTCTTTAAAACTTAAAATGTTGTTTGGGTGGGGAGTTTATGTCCTGGAGGCTCCTAGTGCTGGGTTGAGTCCTTTTCCTGGTAGAACCAGATGCTTTGAAATGTTCTGGGCTCTCCAGCTGCCTGTGGTCCGGCACATCTTTGATTTTTCCTACAGTTTGGTATACCTGTGGCCACTAAGGGAAATAAGGAAAATGTGAGCTTGTTTTATAGGCCATGTGGATGGGTGAAATGGAGGTGCTGAGGCAGGGCTGCCCTGCTGTCATAGTTTAGTTATTCCATGGTTGCTTTCCAAGTGGGAGCTGTTGCTGGAGCAAGCGGAAGACCTCTGGTTTTGTGTTATCATAGTGCTACTGGGCATTTCTCTTACAGCTTGGTGTTGTGGTCATGAAGAAAAGCTGTTTGGAAACATTCTGACTCCTTACTGCCTTGTTAAAACTACTTTATAAACTCTCCTTTAGAAGATTTGATTTTTTGGACTGTTCTTTGAGCTCCTCCTTCTGATGAAAGTAAAATGACTACTCCTATGCTTTCTGAGTTCTCCACTGAACAAGACACATAGGTGCAAGAAAGTTGCTGACAGCAGTTCTACCGGTACAAGGTCCCTTGCTTGGGCATAGCGTTGAGAATAATTCATTTTAAGTACTGTTTGCATTTTCTTTCAAAATCTGTTCAGGGCATGTGGAAACATGGGCTTTTTTCCCTATTGAGGAGAGGTTGTTGGATTTTTTTACTGTGAAGTCATGTTTTATTTCCTGAAGTCCAGCTGCTATAAATGTAATGCAAGTCTGTAAACGTATCCCCAGAGAGTCTGCATTCTGTGACTTCCTGAGATGAAGAGCACTACAAGTTACTTAGTGTTCTAGATTACCTGCCTTCTGGGTCCTGTTTGAAAAACAAAGTCTCATTACTAATTTTTCTGACCCCAGGTGTATTTTGTGGACAGAACTATAAACATCCCCCTTACAGCACAAAACAGACTTCTGAGGAACTTGGTATTTCAAAGCTTTGAGTGAGAGCTAACTCTGCCATTAGTCAGTCACAAGGCAGCTGTCTTTGGTATCAGTTTGAGGAGTTCTGAAAGCAGAGCTGAGAAATTTGTGAGATATGTTCTAGTTTTGTAGCTAGTGGCTTGTTTCAGGAAAATAATGCTGTCCTTCTAGGAAATGCTCCAGTTTTATCTGTCTTGAATACTAGATACGTTTGCTAGTGAAGTTAAATTAATTCCTTGTGTGCGTTACCTGTTCTTGTTTGACTGTGGGTTTTGAGCAGTTCTGCTCCTGTTTGAGAAGATCAGCAAATAAAAGGTGAAAATGTGTCTTTCTGCCCAGGCCATTGTGCATACTCCCTCAAAAGACTTCTCTTGCTCCTTTAGACCGATATCTCGCCCTCAGCTTTGGGACTGACTGTTAACTACCAGTTATTTTGTTTTGTTTAGATCAGGCAAAAACGTTTGTTAAAGTCTTCACTGAAATTGATCGGATGCCCCAGCTTCTTGCTTATTATTATAAGTGTCACAAGGTAAGAATTTTGATAATACAGAGGAATAAAAAATTGATTTCTAGCTTGGCTCAGACTGTAGGGGGAGCTGCTACATCACGTATTTTACTTTTCCTGTTGGAAAGGATGGAACCTGTTACTTTCCGTGTTTCATTCTCTGACTTCTCTTTCTGGCCCTTAATGGCTTTGGTTTCCCCCCATGTTTTAAGAGTATTTCTCCATTCAGGGCTTTATTTTTGTTCCTGCAATAGACATAGGATATGTGCGTTCTGCTTGATTTCTCTGTGCCTTGTAGTTTTGCTTTGCTTTTCTTGGATGTGGCTATGTCAGCAATAACTTTATTGCTGTGGCTTGCCAGCTGCTGCCTTCTGTAAACTCTTTTCAGGTAAGATTAAAAGTTGGAATTCCAGACAGTTCTGTAGCCATTACCTGATCCTCAAATTTCTCTCATGACTGTGACTTTTGAGGATTAAGTTCAAGGCCAGGGCTTGCCAAGTATTTCAACTATTATGCGGGGGTATCAGTTACGATCTCATTTTATGAGTAAAATACCAATGTTAATTAAATCTTTGAATGAACTAAGAAGCCTCTAGCTTCGTGCTGAAAGTCTCTTCCTTCTGTGGTGCCGAATTATAGCCAAATGTTGTGTTGAAATGTAGAGAGAGGAGCAAGGGTGGGCATTGTTTTTTAGCAAAAGCGCTTCACATAGAAGTTCTCGCTTTGAAATAACAAAAGCTGGAGCTGTGGTCTGTCAGTTCTCCTCTTAGAACAGTTCTTATTTCCCCTACAGGTGCAGCTGGTGGCAGTGTGGCAGGACCTTTGCCAGAGTGACTTAAGCTTAAATCGCCAGTTGACTGAACTGTATGACACACTCCTGGGGACCTGGCACTCACAGCTTCAGTGGGCCACACAGGTGCGGAAACTGCTTGGTATTGGTGCAGCATATGGGAGAGGACGAGGTTGAGCACACTTTTGTGGAGCTCAGAATAGTTCATTGGTGCTCACTCTTTGAGTTATAGTCTGTGCCTTATCAATGCAGGGCAAGGTTTGCAACCTGTTTTCTATTTCTTGTCCAGCTCTTGCAGACAAAATTTGATTTCTGGTGATCTACCGATAGCAAGGTTGTTGTGTTATTGACATTAAAGCTGCTCTATCACTTTCATCTGTATCTGAAGTGAAATCTAATTTGTTGGTGTTGCAAATGTGTTCTGTTGCAAGACATTTGAAATGCCTGGATTGCTTTATCACTTGGCCTGGAGGAAGCCCTCAAGGTCATATTGGACTGATTTGTGTCGCTCTGTGTAATATATCTTTGGGCTTCTGCTATCACCTCTTGGAGTCTGTGTACTTGTTTTTCCTGCCAAGAATAATGTAGGATCCAAAAAAGTTATTGTCTGTTAGTGAAATGAAGAAATAAGTTCATATTGTTGAACCCGTAAGAGTTTTTCATCCATGAAGGGTAAGAGATTCTTATCTTCATGTTAGGAAGCCTGGTGCAAGTGCTAAGCCTGTACTCCAAAGGAGCTCAGTGTTTCCTTGAAATGTATTTTTTCTGCTTAATGATTCGATGTGAATTACAGGTCAGATGTCAGGTTACATTTTAGCAGCTACTCTTTGACTTGGAGATCGCGAGAGAGAAATGGCACATGGGATAAAGCTCGTGTCACTCAATCTCTTGTGTTGGTTCTGTTTTCTGGATAATTCTTGGACCTTTTTCGTGCTATTCAGTAATTATGGTGACCTTTCTGCAGGAGACTTGCGGTGATCCCAGCTTTCAAAGCAAATGAGCAAGAATAGCTGACATAAAAAGTCGCAATAAAAGGTTGTATCACATTTTATGCTGGTGGAGTTGATCAAGTGCTTTTGCTAATAGCTTTTCTGTTACTACAGGTTTTCAAGAACCCCCATGAAATTGTGACTGTATTGTTGATTCAGACTCTGGGAGCGTTGGTGCCTTCCATCCCTGTCTGCCTCAACACTGCCTTGGAGAGAACGGGCCAAGAAACCAAACTGAATAAGCTGCTGGAGCTCTATGATGCCACCATCCACTTTGCAAAAGGGCTGGAAGTAGCAATGCTGCCAAACCTGAGTAAGGCTTTTGCACTGAATTTTGCCATTCTGTTGGGTCAACTCCTTTGTAAAGTTCCATTGTGGGTTTTTGGTTAGTTTTGCATGGAGGGAGGGATTCTCTCTTCTACAGTATTGACCAGTTACAAGGCATTTGCATCTTTGTGTACATATATGTGTATACCTGACAGTAAAGCTATTGACACAATACTGAATGAACTTACTGGAGCAGAGCTGTTCTGAGCATGCTTGCTGACTAGAGTAAATAGTTATTAGCACTTTTCCTTTTACAAGCATTAGTATTTCTTCTGTCTAATGGATGAGGAAATGTCTGTAGGGAAGCTGTGAAACCCATTGTGAAAGATCACTAAAGCTTAAAAGTCAAGGAGTTTCCTGGACTTAAGTCCTTACTAAACAAGAGAAAACCTGCTTGAAAGCTGCATCCATTGGATTCTTAATTTCTATTTTGTGAATTTTCTGTTGCTACTGGCTTATGTTTTAATCAAGTGAAAATGTGGGTCCAAATACCATTTCTAATCATTGGTAGTTTATTCCCCAGCAGCATCCTTGATGTTTAGTTCAAAAGGTAACCTGCGCTTTCCTTTCCTCATGGTGTTTGTCATCTTGTTTTGGTCACGACTTGATGAATAGTTCCCACAAACCACAAAGTAGTTCAGTGCTGTGTTTACCTAGGTTTGTGCCTGATGAACTGTTGGCTATTTATAGTCCTTTATTAGTCTGGTAAGGCCCCTTCGAAGGCTGGCTATGGGAAAATCCTAAATTAAAACTAATGGAACATTCCTGATGCTATGCTTCCTGTGCTTCGTTCCTCATAACATTGTCTTGAGCTATTTAAGACCGGATTCATACTTGATCATGTAAGTTATGATGATTGGGCAATTTGAGGGAGCATGACTGTTTTTGTTGTCTTTATGATTGCATACTCTTGTCAGTCGTTTTCTGTCCTTGGCTTATTTTGTGTTATGTAATAGAAATTATAAAAATAACTTGAAAAAATATATCAAATTCTAGAAGATTATGGAAGAGGAAGGCAGCTGCTGAACTGTTAACTGTTCACACACCCCCCCCCCCCCAAAAAAAAAAATTCTTTATTTCCGTCAGTTTTGTTATGGGGTAAGACATTTGGGAAGAGAACTATCTCAAGAATGGGAAGGCCAGGTGACTCAGCAGAACAGGGTCAAACCAGTTCCTACGTATGTGTATGTAAGGGAAGGGTTCAGTTATGATTCATACGATAATTCGGGTTGGAAGGGACCTCAGGAGGTGCTCTGGTCCAACCTCCTGCTCCAGGCAAGGTCTACTGTGAGTTCAGGCCATGTTGCTCAGGGAATTGTCCAGTCTGATCTTGAAAACGTCCAAGCATGGAGGTAGCACAGGCTTTGGACAACCTACTCTATTGTGTGTCTGTCCTTAGGGTGTAAAGGCTTTTTCTTAAATCAGGGATTCAATGTAATTCTGGTTGGCTGCTAGTTTGGGTTTGGCAAAACTTCATGATAACAGCTAAGTGTCCAGTTCCAATTTGAAAAATAATCATTCAGACCTGTATTTTTGCTTGAGTTTTCAGCTCCCTGCTCAACACAATGGCACTGAGATGCTGAGTTTGTGGTTCATGTTCAGCTCTGGTTGATGAACACCATGAAGTAATAGTTCTAAGTGAATGAGTTAGTTTCAGTTAAGTATGAACCAGGCTTTCTGGTAAATGAGGATTGCCCCGTTTTTAAGTTGTGGGAGTAATGTGTTTCACTTTTCAAATGGTTTCAATACCTTCCTTCTACTGTAGGTTGGAACGTTTAATAGATTTTTGTCACCCAGGCTGTTTTGGAGCAATGAGTGATAATTTTCTTGAGGCACTTGTTGAGGTAGAACATCTTGGTTTTAGGAAGCAGGTAGAGATAATAACCTTGTTTTTAGAAAAATGAAGGGGAGAAAAAAAAAAGAATCTCTGTAGTTGAGACTAAAAGCTGTTGGGCAACATTCCAAGCATGTGTAGGCAGCACACTCTAATTGAAGAACTGCTGCGTGTAACTTGAAATAAGGTTTTTTAGTAGCATGTTCATCTATTTGTAGACTAAACATCCGATTCTTTGCAGAGGAGCAGAATCTGGTAAAAGTAATGGAACTGGTGGAAGCGGTGTATGGCCCCTACAAGCCCTATCAACTGGAGTATGGAGACCTGGAAGAAGAAAATCTCCTCATTCAGATCAGTGCAGTACCCTTGGTAATGTAGCAGTCTTTGTTCAACTACACAGGGAGAGGCTTGGAGCATCTACAAGGGTCTTTGCCATAGTTATTCTTTCCTCCTCTAGTGGTGTTTGGGGTTTTTTTGCAATGTTTCCTATTTTATTTATGTTTTGATACTACTCAGTAAATTTTGTTTAAGAAATAAAGTCAATTTCAGCAGCACTGTCAGATTGGAGGTAACTCCTTTCTTCTGCTCCTTCACCCAGTAACTGGCACTGGGTGGATGTGCTGGAGTAAGACTTTACCAAAATATTACTATCAACCAGGAATCCGCTTTAGGTTCAACAGAATTTATTAAGAGCAAGAGCTGGGGGGAGGGAAGTGCATTTTGTGGAAGATTCTGGTGTTGGCGGAACTGTTTTTCCTTGAAGACTTGGTAAACATGGGATTTGTCAGCCTGACTGTTATTAACAATCACTGTGCAGGAGGGTAGAAACAACCAGCATCCTTCTCCATTAAGTGTGTGACGAGATACTGAGGGAACAATGTGTTACAGAAGGTGTCTTTAATGCCTGGACACTCAGAAGAGTCAGGCTCAACTTTGTTGTTGTCGTTATTTAGGAACACTGGGAAGTAATTGACTGTGTCCAGGAACTGAACCATTCAGTCAACAAACTCTTCATTCTGGCTTCTGGAGCCATCGACAACTGCATTAAACTCACTGATGGACTGGGAGTGTGTGGGCTCCTTAAGGCCCTGAAAGCTCTCTTCACCAAGTAAGGTGCTTTTAGTTACGCTGCTGCATTTATCCTGAGGGAGTAGCATGTGTTCAGTTTGTGGCCAAGGACTTTGTAGCTTATGAAAAATGACTGAGAGTGGAAAATACCTATAACCGTAATAGGAATCATCTGATATCCCCTCCTACCACTTCATTCAGGCAGTGACTGTTTTTCAGGGGAAAAATGGAAGTGTTTTATGGCTAAATGACAGACTTTTCTCAGCTGTTTTCTTTTTCTGGTTGGGCTGAATTTTCATTTTTAATAAATACTTCTGGATTGGAAAATGTTTCCCAAAACAGAATAAGACAAAGGCAAATTAGGTTAATGAAAGTAGAACTCATTGGGGAACTGCATACTTACTGAGACAGGTGACCTCTCATTCAGAATCTGCCTGTAAGTGCAAGATACCCTAATGAGCGAGGTTCTGTAGTTCTCATCTTAAGGTATTACTGACAGCCCACTTAGGTAATCAGTACTGGAATATCATCTCCTTATTCTTTACTGATATCGAAAGAGCTGCTCAAAAGATACAAATCAAAGTGTTACCTTACTGACCTGTGGGGAAGAGGGAAAAGAGGAAGGTGGTGCATTTCTCTGATCTCACCTTCTTTATAGACAGTTACGTAACCATGTGCATGCCTCCAGCTTATGGGCATTATTTAAAAAAAAAAAAGTCTGTGTGTAAAACAAAATGTTCTCCTTTTTATCCATGTTCTCATCTGGTGAGTAGCTGAGAAAACAAATTCATGAGATTGTTGTCACTGTGTTCCTGGAGTAAGAGCCAAATGATGTTTTAGTAGCAGTAGGCTTATAAACTCTTTCTGGTCTTCCCTCGGAGATGTGATTATCGTCATGATAATAAAAATGTCTTACCCCTTCCTTTGCATGCGAGAGGAGAGTTCCTAGGAACAGGAAATTGAAGTAGCCACACATAATCTGTCACCCTGACTTTCTTCCTCTTTTCTAGTGTTGGCTTGAGTGGGCTGTGGTTGATCAGTTTTTCGCATCCATGTGTTTGGACTGGAACAACTGTGTCTCTTCTGAACTCCTGTTAATATTTCTGGCGTGTATTTGGCCCCTACAGAGAACTGAATGAGCAAATCACATTCTCTTATGCTGGTGCTTACCTTTTCTCTGTTTCTCATTACAGGTATACATCTGACTTTACAAATGCATTGCAGTCTATACGGAAGAAATGTAAACTGGATGATGTGCTGTCAGATTGCCTTTTCCAGGAGGACTGGACTGCATTCCAAAACTCTGTCCGGTAAAGGGGATTATTTTTTTTTTTGCCTGGCTCAGAACTGATTTGTTTTATCAAAGTTAGAAGGGAATTACTTGGGGTCAGTTTGCACAAGTTCTTAGTACAGAATGCAGGGCTGTGCCCACTTTGAGGCAGTGCTGTTGGGACCACTAGTGTTAGAGACTGGTTTTCAGGTTGCTGCTGGCACAATAAGTGCTGTGAGGCTCCCCACCCTCTCTGGAGCAAGACTGCATGTCATAGCACCTGAAATATCAGCAGCTCTTAGAATTTTTCCCAATGACACTGAGTTGGCCTTGGCAGTGATTGCAAGAAGTAGCATGTGGATGAGAGTGTTGGGCAGAAAAAATCAGTATCTTATCAAATGGATTCAGAATTAATAATAGTTAAATTAACTCTTGAGAGATGTGTCCCATGTTGGCTGTGGTTTGGTTATTGCACTTCATAATTACTTGACACGTGTCCCAGAGATTGACTTGGAGGGGGTGTCTGGCATTATCTGCCTCAAATCTCACAACATGTGTTTTTGCCTTGCTCTTTCCCAGGATAATTACTACTTGTGGTGAACTCCTTCGTCAGTGTGGAGACTTTGAGCAGCAACTGGCCAACAGGTAAGCGTTGCTGAACTTAATTCATGAGCTGTCAACATAGGTACCAAGTTGAAAAAAAACCAAACCCCGAGGTACTTTCGTTGCATAGATGATGGAGAGAAAGCAGAGTCATTGTGATTTCCCCCCACAGCCCCTCCACATCTTTTGAAATGTCAGAGATGGGTCACAGACTCAGTCGTGTGCCCTTTGACAGTCACAAGAATCCTTTTTCTTGGTTATCTGGCTGGGTGTCAAATGGAACTGCCAGATTGGGGAATTTTCCACTGGACCAAATTGGCAAGATTCTCACCTCCCTTGTGACATGGGGCATGAATCATTGCTGAAATGAATCGAGGTGTGCCTTAACTACTTGATTCCTTGTAACTTGAGGAGCACCAAGCACAGGCAGCACGTAGGTCTTTTGTTGCTTGTAAGCAGTGCACTGTTCAGCCTATTATACCAATAAATGCTTTAGTCTGACGAGTGCCTGTGCTTTGTGTGGCCTGCAGTGCACAGGAGACTGGGTTTGTTCCATATTTGCTAGACATCTTGAGAGCACAGTCCTTTCTTCTTCATCTCACCACTTTTGCAGGTTTTGAGTTACAGAGTAGACGTGAGAGTAGGCTCTAATTAGTGTCTGCTACCAATGAATACTCCTTCCCTTGAAGTGATGTAAATGTAGTGTTGATCCTTGGACCAACATGAAAGCAACAGCGCTGAGTTTGGAGGATTTTGCTGGTGACTTTTGTGTACTTATTTTCAGAATTTTATCAACTGCTGGGAAGTATCTCTCGGACTCCTACAGCCCTTGTAGTTTTTCTGGCTTTCAGGATACCAGTTCTGCAGAAAAGAAGAGCTCTGTAAAGAATCCCTGGCAAGAATACAATTATCTTTTGAAGGAGAATCCATCTGAGTATGCCAGCCTTATGGAAACGCTTTACACTCTAAAGGTAGCTTTGGTGCCTGGAGAGCCTGCCTCTATCACAGGGTGCTGTTGGGCCCACGTTTGGGAGATGAGACCTAGGTTCCCCCTGCAGCCTGACTACGTTTCATCCTGAGCTGCAGCCTTTTGATGGGCTACATTCCGACACCGATTGATCTGCTGAGAGATGAAATGTCCAAACCCAGGAAGTCTGAGCTCATTCCATCTCTCCCCAGATCCTGGCTGTGTTTTGTGAACATGTCCTTATCAGTTCAGGTGAGGGAGATTTTGTTGCGGAAAGCATTGGGAAGATTGTGTTGGAGCCATCTCAGATTGTGGAGCCCACATACTGGCTTCTAAAGATTTTTTTTGCCGCTTATGCTCTGCTGCTGTATCCATTCTGAAATGTAATTCTACAAGATCATCCATGCATGTATCTGTGAACAGGGTAAGAATGGCTCTTGTTATCTTCGTGGATCTAAGTTGTTTCCCATCATCAGTCACATGTGGTTGTGAACTCAAGGTTATAAGTTCTGTCTCTTATTTCCTCAGAATGTTTTGATTTTTTTGCAGTTAATTTACCTGCAGCTTGTGCAGCTTTGCTTTCAGGGTTATTTTTGACTTTAAACTTTTGCTAAATAGTCAAGTTCCATTGGTGCCCATCATGTAAAACTTCTGCTTAATTCCATGCAGGGAATCAGTTAGTTGTGCCATTTGAGTAAAAGGCAACTTTGACATATTCCCTGCAAGTTTCTCAGTGTCTGGCCTGTACTGGTGCCTAGTGTGGCTGGAGTGTGGTGCTGATTCTTTGTTCTACATTTCAGGGAGCAATGTGCATTTTCCATCTTGAGTAACTGGTTGGAATAGGGCATCCCAAAGGAAACAAGCTGTACCATTGCAGAGAATAGCTCTTTTGTATTAGGATGGCCTAATAAAGACCTCTTTAAGAATGTTAACATAGCTTGTCTGTGTTCAGTCTTCTGTGTGTAAACGCTTTTCTGTGTCTCTCTGTGTTAGGAAAAGGGTACGAGTAACCACAACCTGTTGTCTTCATCTCGATCTGCTCTAAGCCGCCTCAACCAGCTGGCACACCACTTGGCTTTTGATTCTGTTTTTCTTCGCATCAAACAACAACTCTTACTCGTTCCAAAGATGGAGGTGAGTAATGGGTACATCAGCCTGTTCTGAACTGGCAAGCTTTACCCCTGGGATCCCCTGGGGTGGAGTACAAGGTTGCTTAACCTTTCTCCTTTTCAGAACGTTTCCCTCTGGTATCACATTTCTTCTATGAGTTACAGTCAGTGAAAAAGTTTACCTTCCTTCACCCACAGCATTCACAACAGGCAGCTGTGTTTGCAAGCTCTGATGTTTGTTTGAGACGTTGCTTTTCTAACCTGTGTGAGCATATATTTCCCACATGGAGCTGTGTGGAAAGAGGGTGTGTGTTTTGGACCTGAGGGGCAGGACGAGGGTAGCAGTTTTCTCACCATCTGTGTTCTGCTTTCTAGAAGTCTTTGGGGTAGTCACAGTTCATGTCTCTGGGTGATTGCTTCCTGGAATACAGATAGACTTCATGCTCCAGAAAGTCACAGGTTCATTTCATGCTTTTTGCCTTACAGGGCTGGAGCTCTGGTGGCATTGGTGAGACCCTGACAGAAGACCTGCCAAATTTCAGCCTCACTCCTCTGGAATACATCAGCAATGTAAGAGCATGCAAGGGTAGTTACTGGAAACCCAATGCTGAGGGAATATCTTCTGTGTTTTCCCTCATTTTTTGTAAAATTATAGTGTTTGTTAAAATAGTTATATGATGGTGATAGATGCTCGCAGTCGTCCAGCCCTTGATGGTTGAGTTGCCCATTTTTTGTAGCTTTTGTGAAATTCTGGTCAAGTTCTGGAGTAGTGAAAGAACATCAGGAGCACGAGGAGAGGTTCTTCCTTGTTAAACTGCACTGTTTACAGTGGAAACTCTCGTAATAGGATGGAAAATGTCAACTTTTGTTGCAAGGTTGAATACTGACCATATCTTCATAACGCAGCCCGTGTAGCCTAGAATTTCCTGCAAGGTGTGTTGGAGTGTTTTAATCACACTGAAGTTAAAAAAGTCTTGAGCTCTTACCCTTCTAATCCGCACGTGACTCCCTGGTTTCTCTTTCTGATGGAATAACAATGAAACCTTTCTGGCAGTGTCTGGGGGGTGTCTGGGTGGAAAAGGAGAGTGAGCTGTTCATTCCTTCTGAACTACACACCACAGTTCAGGGCTGATGAACAGCCTTCAGATTGCTCTCCCATTCTTCTCATTCATGTTTCAAGCTGCTGCCAAATTTCCAGTTCCGATATTAGTAGCTGCTGTTATTATCTCAATACAAAGTATAACTTGATAAGCAAATTTTTTGTGTTGCTATCATTCTGGGCATCACACAGGGAATAGTTTTTTCAAGGATAGGCTGCAACCAAAAACTTCTTGTATTTTGGTTTCCTCTGGCTTGTGGACTTCAGACTGTTGTACTCTGCTTTTAATGCTTTAAAGAAGAAATGTATAGAAATAGGTAGTCAGTTTGTGGGATAATTTTATCATGGCTTGTTTGAGTTTAGCTACCTGACAGACTTTTATGAGGTTTAGAAAGCTCATGGGCGGTTTATCAGGTAAAACTTCAGGGAAAGGTTGGTACTGAATTTCTGAGTAGCTTTTTAATGAACACAGGTCAGCAGGAGAGATGTTCATGGTTGGTAAGAGGCTGAATATGCTCCCCTGCCACTTTAATTGAAAGATAAAGCCGAGATGTGTGTGGTTGTAACTTGATTCTGTGAGATCAGAGATTTGCTTGGACTACCAGTTCTCTTTACAGGTTTTTCTTAACATGATTTTTTCAATGGTTGGTTCTCTGACCTCGTGAGAAATTATTTCTTGTACAAAATATAACAACAAGCAAGAGACAACTTGTTTCTGATAAATATAGGTTAGTGAGCTGCTGTCAAGCTCAGCTTTCTGCTTTCAGGTGTGGATTACCGCAGCTGGGGTTTTTTCTCTAGGAAGGTACTTGCTTCACATTTGTTCAGTGACTCGGCTCTTTGTGCTTTTATTCTAGATTGGGCAATATATTATGTCTCTTCCTCTTCACCTTGAGCCATTTGTCACTCAAGAGGATTCTGCTTTGGAACTGGCTTTACACGCTGGAAAACTGCCTTACCCCCCAGAGCAAGGTAGGGTGAAACCAAAGACTTTTCTGGGGGAAATCCTTCCCATTTTGATATTACGTGGGTGTGGTGTGTTATTGTAACAAAGCTGTTTGAGAACTGTTTCCTATCGTCTAGTCATGCTGTTTCTTACAGGATTCTCTTGGTAATACCTAGGAGGAGCCGCTAAATAACCAGTAAAGTTTTTTTGGTTTCATTCAAACGAAGAGCTTTAGTGTTCATTAAAGCTGTGGTTTGGGGTGCGGGTTCTGAAGGATGACTGTTTTGATATATTGCAGGAGTGAATATATTGCAGGTGCAGGGAGTGAACAGGAAGTACCTGGGGCTTGTTCCCAGACTCTGAAGGGAACTGTTGAAGCATCTTGCCTAAAAGACTTCTCAAATAAGCTTTTGTGGCTTCTACTCCTTATCAGCCTGTCTGTTGGAGTACAGTTCACGGAGCGGCTTGGGCTGTCCAACAGCTTGCTGAAGGGGGAGTCTTACTCCAGCTTTGCACTCTTGCGCTCTTCTTTGTGCTGATTCCGTAGTAGGGCAGTTTCCCCTCATTAACCCCACAGAAAAGTATTCACTTTTCCTGGCCTAGTTTCTTTAAAAATCTATCAATAAAGTGATTTAAATCAACTTCCTAAGAGCTCTGCTATGCAGCAGAGCTGGCAGGAGTGCACAGCGAGGAATAGCAAAGAGGAAGCTTGTGACCGTGTTTGGAGGCGGTGAGTTGTTGGGTTAGCTGACCCTCCCATGAAATGTCCCCATCTACTGAAGGAAACAACCCTGCATCACGGAGCATACAGTGTGTTCTTATCCCCAGACAGTATCTAAACTGGGATTCTTGCAGCAGCTGCTGCCAAAAACTAAACTAATACGAAGCTTTCCAGCTTCGGCCCCTAGTGAGATCTGGAAAGAATGTCTTCTGAGCTTAATTTTACACCAGTCACTTCTAGTATAAAATATGCAGTCCTCCATGACTTTGCCCCTTAATTTGTTGCTAGAAAAAGAGGAGCCCCGGAGCTCCTTTTTTCGGGAATAGACATTCGTTTTCAAGCAAGATAGTAATGTTGTTTCCTTGTAAACAACTTTTTCCCGTGTATCCTTTCTGTAAATCCAGGAAAACCTACTGTTACACCCTGTGTGATGTGCTAACCTGCCCATCTGTGACAAAGGTTAGAATCCAGAAACATGGGCAGAAACTAGTCTGCTCTCTGTCTTGGTTTGGACAGGTTTTGCAGACTTAGGAATTTCTTAAGGATTTGACCATCTTTTGGTCTCCATAGTCAGGTTCATGCTCAGTGAGGACACAATCCTGGAATGCTGACTGCTTCGTTTAGGTTCTTTTTTCATCTTGCATTAACTCCAGCTGAAAAATCATTAGAGCTCCACTGCTACTACCAGTGCCCCCGGAATCTTTAGTGATTTGATCCCAGATCCCCCTCTGTGCTGAGGGAAGTGCGGTGGGTGCTGAGAGCGGCTGCTGAGACTTTCTCCCCAGAATGCACCGGTTTCTTCCTCTGTGTCGTTCCTTAATTTCTTGCAGCAAGCTGAGTTTTGGCTCATGTTCATTCTTCAGGTGGCTGTCCTTACCAGTTGTGTCATTAATCGCGCTTCAGTTAACAACAGTAGCTACATAATGCTTCCCAACAGGCTGGCAGCGCGCCATGGTTTGCTGTGGTTAATCTCTTTCTTGGTGTTTATTTCCACTGACAATCAAGGAAGTGTAAAACTTGGTATTTATAGTCTTCCTGTAGCCTTCCGAGAACGTGCTCTTCTGAGAATATCCTTATTTTGTCGTTTTCAGGCTTTTACATGTTTAATTACCTTGTTAATTTTCAAAACACTTACGAACACAGAATGCCTCTAGGGCTTGAAAAAACCACCTTGTCGATGCAGTAGTTTATAAACTGCTCCTGGAAGATGATGCTGTAGAACATGCCAGGCAATGCCCCTGATCCCAGCCTGATCCACCTGGCAGCCCTTTGGAAATGACTTAACTTGGAGAAGTAATAGAGTTTTGGGTCTTGAGCTAACTTTCCATGTTCTGTAGGGTTGGGCAGGGTATGTAATGGCTTTGATTACTTCAAAACCAGCTGATAAACTGTGAATCCTAATGAATACATAAATGTCTCTTTGAAAAAGCACTTAGGCATTTATGAGTTATGTTTTGTTACATGACCAGCGAGCACAGGTGAATGAGACTACCCACAGCTAACGAGAATTTTCTTCCAGGAGATGAATTACCTGAGCTGGACAATATGGCAGACTACTGGCTGGGCTCCATCGCCAGAGCTACGATGCAAACTTACTGTGAAGTCGTCCTGCAGATACCAGAGCTCACCCCACATTCGACAAAGCAGCTTGCCACGGACATTGGTAAGCTCCTGCACACGCTTTCCTGAGAGCTGCTGCTGTAACACGTAGGCTCCTCTGTTGTTACGTTAGATCTGGAGAAACTGTAGCCTGCATTTCTCTAGCTGTGAGCATGTTGAGCTGATAGCCAGCACGGTGGAGTGGTTCACAGCTTCCTCTTTTGCAGCGTTCTGTCACATCTCTCTCTGGGGGAAGGGTGATGTTCTGGTAGACTCCTGCTCCTTCACTGCTTTGTGCTTCTGACTGTGGAAGTCAAAGTCCTTCTGGACTGAGAGAATTCCCTTACAAGCCAGTCTCAGCAAGAAGGATCCGTATATAGTCTTTTCAAGTGTGGTACTGCTCTTTCCCTTCTCATCGAGTGCTGTGTGGTGCCAGTACATGCCATACAGAGGGTGTGCAGTGTGGGCCAAGCCTGTTGGGAAGTGCTCCAGTGGATTATGAAGAGGGCAGCTGGTTGATTTCTTCCATTCACTTGGTAGCTGAAATAGGGGGATCAGTTAAAGACCTTCTAAAAGTTGTTGTGGAGCACTTGACCAGCATCCTTTTTTACATGACCCATAGGATCAACTCCCCTGCTACGATTAATTTAGTGTCCTGCTGCTCTGAAGGTGACTGAAGGTCCTTTCAACAAGGAGAAATTTTCAGCAGCAAAGTGGGATGTAGCTAGCACATGTTTGTCATCTCTGCCTTCTCCCACACTGTGCAGAGTGACTGAGAGAGGACTGATGGAAGGTGTTGGGGAAGGTGTTTCTGCAGGACTCGGTGACCTTAAAGGTCTTTTCCAATCTAAATGATTCTGTGATGTGGAGGAGATGGGCTTTTTTTTATCCAAAGCTGATGAAAGCATCACCTTGAGACCACTGCAACTGTTGTAAATACCACTTAGTCCTTTCCCATGGATGATGTCTTCCCCATGACCAAGCTTAAAAATAAGGATACAGACAGTATCTCCTCTTCAGCTTGCCTTAAAGCGTGCTTTAACGCCAGGGAATATGGCTTGGATCTTATCTTTTTTTTTTTTTTTGGCATTATTTAAAAACAAACAAGTGGATCAGAAGCTGGTTGGTCAGCGTACTCCCTGCCATCCTTCATTCCCCAGCTGACTTTGAATCGGTGAGCTGGAACAGCCGTTCACCTCTGCAGAACTTCCCAGCTTTGCTGCCAACTGCTGAAAGAACGATTGGGATCCTTTTTCTGTGAGCAGTGGTGACTGACCACCCCGAGGGCCTTGTGTGCAGGTGCTGAAACGTGACAGAATGTGTCTCAGTCCTCTGGACAAAACAGAAGGTTGTCAAATTGGTGCACAGGACACCAGAAACACACGTTAGTCAGTACAGTTCAGTTCCAAACACACTGCTGGTTTCTGTGCTTTTAAGCTACCAGTGACAGGATTCCAGCTGCCATAAAAAACGAAGAGTCATTTTCATTTGCGCAATGTTGTCTGTTGCCTGTTCAAATCCATGTTTATCCTTAATCTTACAGATTATCTAATAAACGTGATGGATGCCCTTGGCCTTCAGCCATCAAGAACGCTACAGAACATTGTAACTCTGTTGAAGGCAAAACCAGAGGATTACCGGCAAACTGCAAAAAGCCTCCCCCGCAGGATGGCCAGCAGCATCGCGGCAATGAGAGGCCTGGAGTGCTAGCTGTGACGTCCCTGCTGCTGGACACTGCCCAAGGGCTGAACTGTTTGGGTTGGTTTTATTTCCCTATAAACTTTGCAAGGACAGTGAAAACGTCTCTGGGGATTAGGGGCATTTCTTTCTGGATAATTTTTAATAAGTGTGTTTGTCTTGGAAAAGCTTGTTGGTCTTTAGAAATGAAGAAAGATGTCCTACACCAAATTTACCAAAAGTTATCTGAGTTGGCTGTGCTGGCTTCTGTCTAGAAATGTTCTGCTGGTTCCTGGGGAGTTCATGCTTCACGGCGGTAAGATTACTGTCTTTTTCAGAAAGTTTAATCAATTCTGAATCTAAAATTATGGGGTCGGTGCAACAAAGATCGACTGATTGGAAGCTCTTCTACCTGGAGGCAGTCGTTATTGCTCAAGTCTGTCATTATTCACAAAGTCAAGAAGAGAGGCTCATCAATTAGTAGATGAGGCATGATCAAGCTCAGCCCTGAGAATAAAACCAGTTTTGTAGGTTGTTCCTTGTGCAATTAATGTATTCTACTGAAAGCTGTGAAATTTATAAGAAATTTAATGGAAGTGTTTTCTTGTAAAGTTACTAAAGCTTCATATACAGATCTTCGTAAAACAACTTGTGCAGTCAGAGTGTGCTTCCAGTGCTCCCACAGCCTTTTTCCCGGGAGAAAATACAGAGAGGGCCAAAACCCAAATGCTAAAAATTTTCTGTTTGGGAAGAGAAAAAACATCTTTATTCCCCTTGTCTGTACCTACTTCTGCAGTTTTCTCTTCACCCTTGTGCACACACACTTACCTGCAGTCAGTCCCCTTGGGGGAGAGAGCGGAGCCACAATCAAGTGCCTGAGACACTTTAAACTTTTTATTAGTTGTCAGACGCCCTCTATAAATCAGCAGTAACTGGAATAGTAAACTGTCTGTGTCCTGCCAAAGAACATGCTGTTCCACCTTACCCTTGGTGTGAGACGGGTGAATCTCACTCTGTGCCTCTCCCATCCTTCCCCTGCCTCATCACTAGAAGGGGAGGATTTTTGATGCTATTCTTTGCCTGCTGCTGTTGCATTTCTGAGGGTGAATGGCCCTGGAGAAGGAACCCAGGTGGAGGCGTGAGAAGCTGGGAGGCACAGGCTGTCTGAGACCTGCTGCTGCATTTTTTGTCCCTTGCAGATCCCAGAGCCCACCTCAGGGCTTGGAGAAACCCCTTGGAGACCCTTGGAGAGGGCTGGCCCGGGAAAACAGCTCTGGCTTCCCCCTCTCTCTGCAGGCTGTCTCATTGCATCAAGCTCCTTGCTGTCTCATCAGCACAAGGAGTAGGCTCAGGGTGGTTGTTTTTCCTCACAGAAAAGAGACATCCCATGTCTCTGCAGCATTTGTGTGTTTGAACAGCTATATGGGTTCCCACACAACCGGACTTGGTGGTGGTGATGTTGACAGTGTTTGTTGGTGAGAGCGTGGGAGGAGAGGCCCAGCTTTTTGTTCTCAGCTTTCCTAGTGTTTCAGGCAACTGCTCTATTGTGTCTTTTGCAGGGAGCTGTGTTTTTTCACTGTTGTGAAATCTTTTGGAGGTCTTTGTCCAGAGAAACGTTAGCTTTCATGCATACACTGAACGATGAATTGGGAGGGGAGGGTGTCAGCTGCTTGTTTCCAGCTGCTGCGATGTGAGTGGAAGTGCTGTCGCTTTACAACTCTCCTTCTAAAGGAGGCTGTGCTGAGGTTTTGTGGTGCTCAGGGAGGGAAGCACCCCTTTAGGGAGAAGGGAAGTGCAGAGTTAGGCAGGAAAAAGTCTAGGACAACTTGTAACAGCTGGATTCCTGTCTTTACAAGCATCCTAACTGCCTGTCGTCTGCCCTGTCTCTGCTCCGGTTGGTTTTATGTGCTTGCTGAGCTCACACCGAACGCAGGGTTAGGTGGTTTCTTTAGAGAACAATGTCTTCGTGGGCTGTTGGTTGGTTGCTCTTGCAAATCAGAACCAGCCGCTGGATAAGGGGCTGGGAGCAGCACGTGGGCTTGTTAAGAAAGTGCTCCACGAATCAGGATTTTAATTCCACATTTCTGTAAATTTAGGTATTCTCTGGCTGCAGATGACTGTAAATTACCCCTGTTTTTCTACTCATGCCTATCAAAATGTGATTTCCAAAGCTATTTTGTTATTTAAGAATCTGAATTTCATTTAAAAAATGTGGTTAAGTTTCCTGTTCCTATGATTGCCAAGTAAAATTGGAAAATGTCTGTAAAAACTTAGATATCAGAAGTAATAAAACCCCAGAACTTTAAGCTGCCATTACTTTTGTAGCCAGTCATAAAATTTTACAGAATTGATGAATCAGGTCATAAAATTAAGGCTGCAGATATTCTAGTGTTATTATCACGTAGCTGCTGCAGCACTACTGGAGCAGCAATACGCTGCTCATTGAGGCTTTGACTTTTCCAGTAAATTTTGAACACAGAAGTTCCCCAGTGTGAGGCAGCATCGGTCGGGCCGGTGACATCTCATCTGGAAGATCACACCCCCTCCGGTTCCTTGGTCCTGCTTGTGGTGGTCATCGGCAGCTAGACCCACCACTTTCACCACCACAGAGGAGAGATGGAGAGACCATCTGCCCGAGAGCACTGTGCTCTTGAGGATCTTCAAGCAGAGAAGAGCAGGGACCCCCCTTGCCACTGTGGCCGCCCCCACCACCCCGTGCTTGTGCCACACTGGGCCCTGTGCCCAGAACGTCGCGTTCCTGGTTGAATGATTGAACCACACGATCGTGTTTCCTCTTGAAGTTTTGCAAAAGTACTTCACTTAGGGCAAGTCTGGGTGGGTTGTGATGGGCTCCTGGGAAAGCTGGGGGCTGGGACCAGCCAGGGGTGGGTGAGCTCACTGCATCGCTCAGCCCAGCCCCACGGGGACCACCAACCCCCCCTGCGCCTGCCCCCACGTTAGGGCAAGCATAGCATTATCCTCATAAGCTGCTGCCATCAGCCTCTTGCCAGCACCGAACTGCAGCTGCTGCCAACAGGAAATTTAAATGCAACTTTTAAATTTATTTCTTGCCTGGAGTGGTACGGTTAAACAGACAGGTGTTTCCTCCCCACACCTGTGTCTCTACAGAGGTTGGAGTATTTCTCTCTGGCACATCAACAGCCGTGCCCACCCACGGTGTGTGTGTTAACAAACCCTCAGCAGCAAACACTAACACAGCATCCAGGGCTCCAGAAGCAAGGGAACAGTTTTCTTTCACTCTTTATTTTTTAGGAGTGGGATTACTGTCATCTCGGAAGTCAAAAGTAGCTTGGGTCTCACCCCCAGTGCAGCACACACCGTGTCGTGTCTCAGCACCCACCAGGACACACCGTGCACCCATTATCAGGATGTCCTGGCCTCTCCCCACCACCACCTTCACAGCCCTCCCTCAGACCCCTGGCCACAGCCCTCAGCAGGTGTCACCTCTCCACTCTTCTCACCAAGAAGTGCTTTCCCACCCACGTGTTAAAAAGAAACAGTGACTAATGATTACATAGCGATACTGACTTATACAAACTCTGCACACTAAAGCCAGAGCCTGACGCTGACTTTATGAGGTTTATTTCAGGGTTTATTAGATGGAGCTTCTTCACAGTGGGCACTCGGGGAGCGGGGGACACGCAGGGCTTTTTAGTTCCTTCCTAATTTTGACTTGAGTAGGAGATGGCTCAGTAAGTGACAAACTGAGCACGGTAGCAGGGTGCACTGCTCACTCAGTTTCTGCGTCGCTGTCGGGACCGAGGACGTCGAGGGGCTGGACACGCAGCGAGTCGTAGTTGGGTGGGGGGGTGCCAGGCTCGGGGGGCAGCGCCTCGTCCCTGGTGAGGGCACCCCCATCCTCGTGCTGGAAGCCCAGGTTGGTGTGAGCCTCCACCAGCTCTGACACTGTCGGGGGCGCGTCGGGGTACCGCACCTGCGCCCGCTTCTGCTTCAGGCCTTTGCACCAGCCGATCACGTTAATAATGGTGATCCACAGTGAGTCGATGATGATCTCCCCAAACTCGATGAGACACAGCACTGAGCCCCCCATCCAGAACCCGAACTGGCCTCCCAGGCTTGAGAGCAGCCAGACGATCTGCGGGGAGGAGGGCAGGGTGAGCCAAGGCAGTGGAGCATGCATGGTCCCTGACCAGCCCCCACTGATCACTCCATGTGATGAAGCTGGGGGCTGCCCCTGCCCCAGGGACCTGCCCGCCCAGTGCCTCGCCTTGGGGTGCTTCTCAGTGACATGCCCCACGCTGGCAATAGGGATGGGAGGTGACACTCACCGTCGTGGCAGCAGACTCAGAGATGGTGCGATAGTTGTACTCCTGGAAGTAAATGTTCAGCTTGATGATCCCATTTCTGTAAGGGAGGACAAACGGCAGCTCAGTACATGGACAAACGGGCTGCAGGTGTCCTGCACCTCCGCTCCCAGAGCTCTCCATGGGAAGGGCTGGCACAGCCCGGCCAGAGCCGCTCACGGGTGTCCCCTCAAATTTCTGTTGTGTGGGTGGAAGAAGTTAGAAAGCTCTACTGACTGTCAAAGGGAGAGACGCAGTTCTGAAGTTCCTCCTGAAGAAGCACCTGGGAGCTTCTCTGGGGATGTTTGGCTTGTTTTTCCCAACTACCCTGGTTGGTCTCCTCACTACTGCCCTGCACCTCGTGTTCCTGTGTGCGTGCACAGAGTGGCTGCATCACAACATACTGTGTTACAGGGGGCTTAACGTGCACAGGTCAGCCAATAGATGTGAAACTATTTCCTGCTGCTTTATTTATTTTTTTCTTTGGGTGAAAAAAAACCCTCCTCTTTTTTCCCTAATTCAGGGTTTATGTTCTCAGCAGTTACCCTGATTTTGGTGCATCCACCCTGCTGCTCCTGATGGTGGCAGATTCAGAGATGTATGAAGGGATGAATGTTATGATCCAGGAACTGGACCCTGGCAGTTCATAGCTCAAGAGCTTCAGCCTCCTGCATGTAACTCATTACAGGTGCTGCAGTGAGTGCGGATTTTAACTTAACTGCACGTTTGAGTTTGTCTGACTCAGTTTGTCACCCTGGAGAGCAGACGATATGCATGAAGTGTGTTTTGGGTTTGCTTTATGTATCTCCCAGGCAAACATGTGCTAAATCTTGTCCTCTCCTTGCACTAGCACACGTGTGCCCATCACCAAGTTCACGTTAATCTAACGTTAACAGGCTCAATAGAGAACATAAAGTGGTTGTTCCTTTCACTTACCTGTCCAGAGTCACATTTGTTGACATATCCCTTTCATAAGACAGAATATGGAAAATCCAGTCCTGGGAAAACAAAATTTATTCAGTACTGAGCAGAAGCATCCTCTCTGGGCACCTACTGGGGCAGGAACTCAAGGGAGTTGCAAGGGAGATGCAGGTGTTGGGTGCAGGACCCCTGGGGAGGAGGCACCACCGTGGGGATGTCCTTCCTCTTGTCGCCGGGCACTTGTGTTTGTATGAAAATGTGTAATTTAGCAAAGAGGAACTTGCTGTCTGGACATTAGCTCTAAAAATACTGTGTGGTTCATATGGCTAAGGACAAGTAGCTACTAATGAATGTTTCAAACCAAGAAATCTGTGTTACCTCTGAAGCTTCAGAGGGCCAGTCTGCCATGGAGATGGTCATCTTATACTGTGTGTCACTGGAGAGAGGAAAGGAGAGTATTGGTACAGAAGGTTTCCCTCCTCTGAAGTCACTGGAACTTCAGTTCTCATGCAGAAAAGCAACCCTGCATGATTTGTTGCCATTTCAGAAAGGTCAGAACTGATGGGAGATCCCCTCCACCTTTACAGCCGCCAGAAATGGCACAGGTACTTACTTGCACGTTTCTTTACAAGAGTCAATACAAATCTGCCTGTGTCTTATACTTGATCTCAGTGATGAATAGCAATATGCTGTTTGGCAAAAACAAAAAAGCGAAGCATCTGTTCAGATGAGGACCCCACTTACTGGACTGTATCAATTTAATCTAAGAAAATAAACACTTAGGAACAAGCCTGCTCCACAGGTTTGCTGTCTTCCCTTCTAACATTACTCTCCTTGAGAAATCCAGCCAAAGGGGCCAGGCAATTTAATAATAATTTAAAAATACATTTTAATTTCCTGCAGGCAGTTTCTGTAGAGTCACCTTGCCCAGTGTTGGTATTCTGGCCCAGCCCTGGCCAGCTGCAGGGGCAGGAGGGCGGCTGCTGCTGGAGCTGCCTGCCCAGGGCTGTGCTGCAGCCTCTGCTCCCTGGGGAACACCATTCCCACCCCCCGTCACACTCATCCTCACAGGAGCCCCTTTGCTTCTGCTCTGGCCAGTTTATTTCTGAACTCGGGTGCAGAAGCCTGGAGCATCACCCCTTTTCCTCTTCCTTTGATACCCAGAGGTTTCTGTTGCCTTCCCCGGCTGAAGACAGATGACCTGGGGCAGCGTTGAAGCTCACGCTCTCAGCCTGTGACCAGGACCAATACTTCACCCTTTTTCCCCAGCACCAACCCCAACATCCATGGGAAGACTGTGCATATGTCAAAGCCATTCACCTGTTGCATTTACAATAGCGCTAAAGCTCCTGTCTGCTCCCATCCCTCCTGCCTGCCAGGACCCCAGGAAGGTTCTGCAACGAGTTTTGTTCATGTTCTTACCCCAGCCTGGGTTATCTTCGTTATTGCAGTAATTCACCCCTTCGGGTAAAGGGAACATATAGTGACCACATCCGCAGATCTCAGTCATGTGATTTTGGAAACAAGATCGCAGACAGGCCTGAAAAAGAGAAAAGGGAGCTGCATAAATGTGGGCTGAACCCCCCTGCCCGTCTCTGTGCTGTCAGAGCTTATGCTGGCTATGAGAATTACTGGGCTGCAAGGTATTTTCTCTCTTAAGCATTGAACAGAGGGTTTCGTGGCTGCACACAGAGGAGGTTGAAGCCACAGAGGGAGCAGGTGCTGCCAGAGCCCACCCCTATGGGACAGCATCATCCCATCCCATCCCTGAGCGATGGCATGGTCCCATCCTCCAGTGTGCATCGAGCATCCCAGGTGGCACGGTGGGCTGTGGAAGCCCAGCACAAGTCACATTGGCTTTCCAGTGGTGAGAGGAGGTGGGTGGATAAGCTGCCTTGTGTAGAGTCGCACTGCCGTTAGGGTTTTGTCTACGATGCATTTTTACTGCTGCTCCTACAGATTTTAAGGTACATCCCAGCTGTGAGCTGCCTGCAGGTAAGTCACCTTGCAGGAGCAGAAGGGAACTCAGTGCCTGCTCCCAGCAGCACGAGAAGCTGCTCATTTCTTAACTATTTAGGGCTTCATGGAAGTAATATGGAGTTTCCAAAAAGGAATAAAAGTGTTCTGTTACACCCATGGACACTGCTGTTGTCTCCAGGCTTTTATGATATAACAAAAATAGGGCTGGCTTCCGCTTTGAAGCCGAGGCTCCAAAACTACTTCAACATAAAGAGCAGGTTTTAGAAATCTGAATTATCCTATTTGTGCATCTGCTTCTCTCCTTGAAAGGATTGCAGTGGCAGCTTCAGCAGCGTGCGAGCCGGGCTGCAGCGCTGCCATTAGCTCAGTGAGGCATGAAGTTAATCATCTGAGATTGGAGTGGGATTGTGGATGAACCAGAGCGCAAAGCAATAACAAAGTCTATGAAAAGATAATTAAATTTAACAGCTCCAGCTAGGTAGAACAACCAGAGAATTTCTGTGTGATACAAAATGCTTACAGAGTTCACTGCAATCAGGGAGGGATGGAAAAGTCTGATTTTGCTGAGAGGTCTCTGAAGTGACGTGAATTGTGTGGACATAGAACCCTGGTCAGCATTTAGCAACTTTTAAGCAATAATGCAATCGTTTCAAGTATTTGCTGAAACGTTATACAAGCACCTTAAAAAGTAGGGTAAAGTGGTCTGATTGTTATAATTATGTAAAGGTAGAAATTTATTAAAAAAAAAAAAAACAAAACCAACCCACCTCCCTCCCACCTGTCTGGGTTGTATTCTTCAGGCTTTTATAAATAACCCCCAAAATGGTTTTGCTGTTTTCCTCATTGCCAGATCTCACCCTCCACAAATGCATCGCTCTTACGGTATTGCCTGTCACAAATTAACCAGTGCTTAATGTTTACGCTGTGTTTTTCTGCAGATTCGAGGTTTACAAACACTCAACTTTCTCACCCCAATTTTCAAGTGAAGAAAAGGCAAAGGCCTGGCTTCACTTCCTATACAAAGCAGGCAGGTGTTTTCAGGGTGAAAAATGACTTAGGGATTAAAAAGAGAAGGAGTCTCCAGGAGAGGAATCCCTCCTGTGTCTTCCTTTCCTGTCAGGGATAAATACTGCTTGTGTACACAAAATACAAGCTGGTTTCCAAACCTGGGGCTGCTGAGTGTCCAGACTCGAGTGCTGGTTTATTACCAGAAAAGAAGGTTCCTGTACTTGGGCCATGCTTTCTGCTTCATCATTGCTGATGCTCCAGTAATCCTACATTCTAGTCAAAAATTTTAACAGCCTTGCTAACGTTTCCTAAACAGCCTTGTTCGATTTAAAAATAAAAAAAGTGCTTTACCTGTATGGAATAGGAAGTATTATATTGGCTATAGAGATTTTTCACGGGGACATCAGACCCGTTCATGGTGCAGTCACTGTAGGGGTAGCCCATCCGTTCCAGTTCCTCCTGAAAGAAAAATGAAACACCAAACTTCAGCAGCTAATGCTCCTCCCCAGGTCCCTGGTGCCTGTTTTCTAGGGACTCTGTAATTCCTGTATTCCCTGCTGGCGTTGAAAAAAGATATGGAAGAATCACAGGCGGTGGGGCTGAGTGAGATGCAGCCCTTTCCTCAGGGCTGGATCATGGCAGATGAAGGTGTTCAAGAGCAGTATGTTTTAGCAAGGCACCTTCTGACATGCTAAAGGAAGAGGGAACAATGACCTGAGCTCAATATTTTGGCTTCGATAAAGCACTTTGCCAGGACAGTTACATAAAAGTCTCCATAAACTGTTCCAGCCCGCAGCTAGCGTACACCTTGACTCTTTTGGTTTGAGCCAGTTCAGCCAAGACTTAAAACAAACTTGGTTGCAGTCCCATCAGATAACATTATTCTCAGACAATCTGCTCTAGAGGAATGCCACACATACCACCAACACGCCGATGGAGGTTTCCGTCCCGGCCATTGCATAGATACCCTGATCCTTAAGGAAAGGGAAGCTCTTCTGTTGATGCAGCATGAGCCTGGCCCCAGCAGCAGATGACAGGTAGGGGATATAGTCCTGCTGGCTGATGTCCAGAATTAACTTCAGCCCTGGGACACCAGAAAAAACACTCAGAACACAAACTGTACTGAAATGCGAGTCACTGAAAAAAAGAGTTGAGTCTATTTTCTTCTCTCTGTGCACAGAAACCTCAGTTCCTCGAGGAAGAGCCAGGGTCTGGCTGTCACAGCAGCCTTGCATGTGCAGAAATACACACAGTGGGAATATCTGACTGAATATTCACACATCACCTGAGATATTTCAGCTATCCAGATGTTGCACCTCTGCAAAATAACCTCTGTAGCCACATTACTTGTTTCTATATGGTACGTTTCCCTTTTGGGAGTTTATCCCCTCCTGGAAAGGTTACTCCCTGATGGATGCTCCAGAGGCACAGAACTCATAAAATCTGTTATATCTGACAGAAATGGCCACTGGGAGACAGAATAACTTCCAGCACTCCTGCAGTCCTGAGTAATGTGCCCCAGGCAATTGTGCTTCAGCAGGGGAGTTGGACTGGATGATCTCTAGAGGTCCCTTCCAACTCTGACAATTCCGTGATTGCTCCTCAGCAGAGCCCTCACTCACCAAACTCAGCTCCAGGGTTGGAAGAATTCAAAGCTTCTTCATCCATGCCCCAGTTAAAGATGTAGCAGTTGCCATGGTCTGGGTGATAGATTTGAGTGAAATTCCTGGAAAAATCGTGCACATAAAAATGTGACTCTTGGGCAGGACTATCAGGTTATAAAAGAATTACTCTGGTGGGACCAGTGCTTGGTGGTTGGGCCTGAGATTCACTTTAAATTGCTTCGCTTGTTGAATGCCTGTATAGAAATTTCAGCTGACATAATTTCAATCAATCTGCTGTTGAAAAAAAAGCTAAGCAGGGTACTGATGTGTACTGAGACACAGCCACTGGGGACAACGCTTTGTCGGAATGCAAAGGAATCATCTGTCACACAGATGAGACAGAAATAATTGCTTGATCTGAGCTATGGTAACGGGTTTTGGCTGGTGTTATATCTCGTTTTTTGATAATCATTCTCTGTTGCTCTCTTTGCAGACAGGGCAGCCTGGGGTGCTGCTTTGCGCTCATGTTTCTAAAAAATGGGTATATAAATTTAGCTATCACAAGAAATAACGACGGCTAAAATGCATTTCCCAGAGCCTTGTGTAAAAAGAGAGGGGACTTTAACTGGGGGCTGCACTGCTGTGCCGGGGGTACCCTGACTCAGCACCTGGGCTGGCAGCTGGTTATCACTAGATACCATGGAAAGGTCCCAAGGACGCTCTTAGTCTCAATATATTACGAGCAAAACGGCCCATCCAAAACTAAAACTCAAGCCAGCACTATCCCATTTCATCCATGATCACATCCAGAAACCCTCTGGGAAATACTTTTAAGGACCAGTAGAGATCTTTTTATTAACTGATATATCCCTTAAAAAGAGAAAAGAAAAAAGGCTTTCATGCCTTTAGCATCCTGTACCACTCCCAATGGGACAGAAAAGGGCAGAGAGCTCGGTATGTACCTACTTGTAGTTGCAGGGTTCAGCCCCGTAGAGACATGCCAGGATCATGTCTTCTGCCTGGTAGCCCATCCTGATTCTCTCTTGCAGTGGGACTTTGGAGAGGATGCTGGTGGACTGCAGGATGTACCACTCAGTCACCGCCTGCGCTGCGCTGGTGAAGTTCCTGTAGGTGCAGTTGTCGGAGCCCTGATGGCTGCACTGGGGACACACAGCAGGTGGGTCTGAGACTGTCCCATGCAGGGGGGACCACAGGAGCGATGTATGCTGTGTTCCCTGCACACTCGGCTTGGTGTCAGCCCTGTCTGCTGCTTCTGGGGGAATGAAGGAGGTACAGCCAAATGGGATCTGTGGAGCCGGCTGTCACACCTGTATGTGCTTACAGATGGGTCCCTCCCCAGGGAGATTTCCCAGCTGGGCAGAATCTCCATCAGTCTCAGTGTTATCTCCATAAGCTTATAGAAGATGTCACTTTTTTGCCAATTCTTTAAGGCTGGAGTTGCCCCAGCTTCCGAGGTCTGCTCAGGCAGGGTCCTTGAAGCCTCTGCGGGGGCAGAGGGAGCAGGGTTGTGAGACCACCACCATGTGCCTCTGCTCTAAGGACTGCAACAGGAGAGGGGCAGGGGCAGCAGCTGCAGCCTATTCCCAGCATTTTGGGTGCTGGACCCAAGGAAAAGGTGAAGGCAACAAGGAGCCTGCATGGAGCACCTCTGCCCTGGCTGTGCTGGGTGACCCCAGAGGATGTAGAGCATTGTCCTCTGCTCTGCGGGCAGACTCCACTGACCAATGCTGTGTACAGCTCAGTTACTGCCCATTGCTGGCCAGTGTTTCCAGCATCCCTCTCGCCAGAGGCTAGTGGACCTACTGGCAGGATCTGCCTCCGTTCCTCTGATGCAATGCTAGGCTGCTACACACTGTAGGTCCCTTTTTCTATCAGACACCTGTTGATCATGTTGATGTTATGGGGCTACCTAAAATTCATCACAGACTAACTCAACACACCTCCTTGATGGGTTTCCTTTAATTTAGGGAAGGATATTTAGTCTATGAACCTGCTGTGGGCCCCATATGCAGAAATCCAGCAGCTTCAGCTGGGCATTGGGCTCTGTATCCTGCAGGGGATCAGACACCCCTCTGAAATTCAGAAACATCTTAAAATACTGCTGTGCTGCCTTCCTCAAAAGACCAAGCAAACAGCTCTGTAGCACTGAAATAACATGCCATAACTTGTGAACTGCCCATGGGTTCCATGTGCCCTGTACTGAGCATGGGCAGGCCCTGGCACTGGTGCAGCTGGACCGGAGACCTGAGGCAGAGTGGCCACGGGCAGCTGGTGGGGAAGAGACACCAATCTCCGTGGTACATCGCTGCCAGAGCACCCAGCACTGCCCGTCCCTCACCCCTCACAAGCTGCCTCCCTCAGGACCCCTCTCACCAGCTTCACCGCCAGCTTGTACTTCTTCTCTTCTGACGTCGCATTGGCTGGGGCAGATGTAGGAGCTGTTTGGTTGCCCGCAGTGGTCTCATTGCCCATAGTGTTTTCATTGCCCACAGTGGCTAGGTAGTCTGCAACAGTTTGGTTGCCCCCAGTGGTTTCATTGCCCATAGTGGTTTGGTTGCCCACAGGGCTTTGGTTGCTCTCAAAGATGTCCAGGATGATGGGGTTGTCTTTGTCATGCTCATCGATGAGGACTAGGGGTATCTGGTGCCAGAGTTCCAAGTTGAGCGGTGGGGAGATGTCCTCGCTGCTGTTCCCTGGTGTGGGCTGCAGGATCCTCTCCAGCGCTGCTTCAATGAGCCTGTCCAGTTCTTTCAGCAGATGCTTCACCTCTGAGTATCTGCAGGACAGAGCGATTATCAAGCAGTGTCAAGGCGGTGGGGAGTGCAGCAGCTCACCTGCCGCTCCACTGGCCTGGACCTTCCTGAGGACCTTAGACTGCTGCCTAAAGATTTACTGGAGGATGATAGGAGCCTCGGACACTGGCATCCCAGCAGTCTCCAACCAGGTGGAAAACCAGCAGGAGGACAAATAGAGAGTGCTGCAGTGGTGAACAGTGTTCTGTCAGTGCAGAATCAAATTGGCTGTATTTCAGTAATTCACTGCAGTTTGTGCCAAACATCTGCAGCGAGCAGAGAGAAAAAGAACCAGATTCTCTATGTGTTTGTCAAGAGCATCTTGCCTTGGGCTACACTATTGCATAGATATTTGGAATATCCATGGCTACAACATTGCATGGGAATTTGAAGCAACCCTAACAAAAATCAGTTACTCCTCTGAAATTACAATCGAGTTATATCACCGCAGCTCCCAGCAGATACCACTGTTTAACCAGCTCTTAATGGCCAGAGTGTGAGCGATAAGAGGTACGTTCACAGCGAGGAAGGAGGAAGAAAGGGATTGTGGGGAAAGATTGAGAGGCTGATTTTGGTTGTGACAAGCCAGCTGAACTTTGGGTTTTCCCTGTGCCAGGGAGAGTTTTCAGGGAGGCAATAACCATCATTAGATTAACAGTCACAGTAAGGAAAATCAGGCAAATTCACAGTCACATGAACCCTTCTCTGGACCTGAGCCATTCACCCTCACATTGTTCTCCTTTATTTGGTTTTTAGTGCCACATTGTGAGTCAAGGGATCATTTTCATTGATGCTCCTAATGTGATATCCGGGACAGGAATGGACCCACGGTACCTTATGCCAGCAATATAACTGAGGGTGTTAACACACGGCTGGGTAAATCAGGCGAAGAAAAACTTACTTGAAAGGGTTGGCATTGCAGACCGTGACTGCCGGGAACTTCATGGTCTTAAAGCCGATGGAGAGAGATGAGGTGACGTTATAGGAGAGGTAGGTGTTGATGAGGATACCCCACTGCCAGAAGACCAGAGATGCAAAGAGCAACGTTAGGAAGAACCAGATTAATTTCTTCTTTGGCCCCTCTTTGATGATGCGCTTCGGACCATGGGTGTTGGTGTTGTCACAGTACCAGACCAGCAGCTCCTTGTAGGTGTAGCCAGGGCCCTTCTGCAGGCGGTGCAGCGCCCGGATGAAGTACTTCTTCAGGTTCATGTTGCTGTCTGCAGGTGGGTGAAAAGACATCAAAGCAGCTATTTTGAGAGGCAGGGTTTGTATTACGCCACATACACTTGTATCATCAGCAAAGTAAAGCTGGAGTGGTTGCGTGACAGTATGACCACGGATTTATATGGCAGGAGAAATTCAGAGCAGATGTTCTGAAGGGTCACACCATGGCAAGGGAACAGCATGGAGCCCTCCTGAGAGGTACAAGAGGGAGGTTTGTGCTTTGCAGTTCCAAAAGTGGTGAATGTTTTTGTCATTCCCTTCTGGGGTCTGTTCCGGCCTCACGGGATTTAAATGACTTGGACCTGCTGGACATGGCTGTCTTCAGTTATTTCCTGAGGAATGGGCCTCGGGCCCTGCAGGTGTTGCAGTAAATAAGAAGACAACTTTTTAGGAAGTCAGTGTTTTGTGTGCAGGCTGGTATATCCCTAACATCAGCTGAAACCTTTGGCAACACTAGATGGACCAAGCAGCACACACACGAGCTGGTTTCAGGTAGAATTCAGGCTAACAGTGTTTAGGTTTCAAGCTAATGTAGGGCTTAAGACAATTTTTCTTAAAAAAAAAAAAGTAATACAGTGCACCCAGCTATCAGAGGGAGCAGGAGAAGGGGACCTGGAACCAGCAGCTCCTTTCCCAGGACCAGGAATGCTGCTCAGTGCTGTTGCTGCTCACCAGAGGAAGGAAAACGGATCATTGGGTTTTTTTCACCGAATTCCTTTGTCTTTCAGATACTATCAGTATGCCTCCACTGCTCATTTGAGGGATGCTGCATATTTTACATTCATATTGCGAGTAAATAGAACATTTTGTGCTGCCATTTTAAGGTGAGAATTTGTGTTACTAAATCTTAATATCCTGAGGCAGGATTTCAAAACAAACCTGAGCCAGGTGCTTAGGACATTTTTCAAATTTAAGCTGCAGGAGAACAGAATTAAAGATTAATGCTGCGTGTAACTCCACATCCTAGAAGAAAGAGTGCTGAAATAATACAGCAATATTTCAATAATGAGGCGTTATGAGCAACGCAGAAACTAGATTAACATGAAGTTACTTGTAGAGCAACTACTGAAGGTACAAAAAGAAGCTGAAGGGTGTGCACAGACCTCCTGGGGAGTGGGGATAACTGTGTCCTTCTTACTTTTCAAAAAATAATTTAAAAAAAAAAAAGGAAGTACAGATTAATTGATTTATTGGCCAGATCTGCAAAATCTCCTGAGTAGTATATAACGTTTGATAGAAGTACAAAACCAACAGACATTGTGATGTCTCACACTGTGGTGCAAAGAGAGATGATGATTTTCACTGCACACCCTATTGCGTGTGATGTTAGATGCAGCCCAACAGCATGAGGTCTCGATGGAAGAGAGCTTTGGAAAGAAGAAACTCCAGATATGAGGACAGGCTCTGCTCTTGTGTGAAAGCGTTTTGTTCTCCAAGAAACACATTTCTTGGGACTTCGACCTCAAGGACCTCATGGACCTCCCAAACCCCTGACCCACCAGCTCATCGTTGGCTCATCCTCTGTGAACTTGTGCCACAGAGTTTCCCATCCACAGCTACCTGCAGAAGGGTTTATTCACAGAAGCAGCTCACGTTGCATCAGATGCTGGCGTGCCTTTTGGGCAGGACTACAATGAAATCAGGAGGAATGCCATTAGCCTCCGCTGAGTTACCCACAGCTGAAGGGAAGATGTGGAACGCACACAAACCGTTCTGCTTGAGCCTTCTGCTGCCCGGTGTGAACACAAACCCATCCTCAAGGCACAGCCTCAGGATACTACCGGCAAAATGCGTTTAAATCTTGAGATACTAGCAAGGCAAACTAGTAAATATTTTCCGCCTTTTAAGAAATCCAATAAAAGATTTAGATTAGATTAAAATTTAAAACACACCTACACTGCAGTGGGCAAAATCCAGCCTGGCTGGACCTGACTGGCCATATGCCCTGCAGCCTCTGTTTGCTCGGCTGCTTACGGACCACAGTCAAACACAGAGTCTGGGCTCCTGCTGGGAGGCTGAGACCTGCCACGGGGAAATCCCAATTTGTCCTACAGATCTGTGTGGGTTGCTCATCAACCTGTCATTGCTGGAAGAAGTTATTGTTTCTTTTTAAATTGGTTCCTGAGGCTGAATTTTAGCTTGTATTTTCCCTGATGGCAATGATGAGACTCATAGCTGTAGGCTGAGGAACACACACGGAGTAAAAGCTCTGTTCTCATATCTGAGTGAAGCTAAAGACACTGAATGGCTAATTTTGATGCTGCTTTATCTTTGTTTGCAGCTTTGCAGGAGTCGTCGACACACTTGTTCTCTACCTTGAATTCATTTCCATTTTACCACCTAACCTGAAAGTGCTCTTTGCAAAGTCACGGCATGACTGCCAGTGATAGCAAGGGGGAGATGCTGTGCTTGGAAAGGAAGACCAGCTCCAAATCACTTTTAAGAAAAGATTGGAGTGCCTTCTAGCTGGCTTTATCTCTTCACCTCACCAACCGTAAAGACACCGTGCTAAAGGGCAGCATTTTCACATTTTTAAGTCAGATTCAGGCCACACTGTGGAAAATTAGGCTAAACTAGTTTTTAGATATGTTTTAAACTGATTCAGAATGTTTTTTCCCCAATGTCAAAGCTATTGGAACCATTCTTTGCAAGCATTGCTCTGTCCCGTGACCCCACAGGACACCCGCTTGTGGGAGCACAGGGACGGGGACAGGGATGGGGACAGGGTCAGGTGGAAGAGCATCATCAGGCAGGATGCCTGCAACATCCCACCGGTCTGTGAAAACACATAGATCCCAAAATGAAGAAGGCAAGCTAGCAAAGGTGAGCTAGCAATAACAGCCAAGCAGACAGTCACAAGTTTTGCAGGGGACATCTTAACATGGCAGCAGGGTGAAGGATTCTTCATTTAGGCATAAGCTATGTTTTTAAACAGGTCATTTTATAAAAGAAATGCCACTATGTAAAAGCCGCACTTGGCTGTACTTGAGTGACTTTTTCCCAATCTTTTTTCATCCCTTTAACGGTTCTATTCTTACCTGTGTTCCCAGGATGTTTCCAAATAAACTTGTTTCTCTCTTGATGCTGAAAGCCACTCTGTGCCTGGTGCCTTGTCCGATTGGAAGCTAAAGCCCCTGCTGTGGGGGTCTGCAGAGGCTCAGTGCCTGTATGCCGCAGCTGTTCGGAGGGGATTTGGTTCCAGTTCTGGTGCCAGCCTGGAGCCTGCCCTGCTCTCCCCCATCAGCAGGCTGTACCTGGAGCAGAGAAGTGACAAGTGAGGGATAAAAAGACCCAGCCTCCACCACTACACAGACAACCATTGCCCCTTCCCAAAATCCTCTCCAGAGGAAGGGAATGGTGGGACAGGAGCCAAGTAGGAAATCAGGGCTGGGGACACAGAAGGTGCTTCCACCTTGATGGATAGACAGCCCAGCTGCTGCTGGTCTGTGGCATGCAGGGCAGTCTCATGGTTACTAAAACCTGTATCTGCTGCCACAGCATGTGATGCTTGAAGGTCTGGACATTTGGTAGCTCCCAGCTGTCGCTCACTGGTTTTATTTCTTGTTTGACTGCTCTGCTTCCAAGGCCCTGGCCAGGGAAGGCGGACACGTGCCCGTTAGGCTCCCTCACTCCTCTTTCTCCTTTGCTTTTTTTATTGTTGCACTGCTCTGTTTGCGGAACCAGTCTTTAATGTGCAGATAAGAACTGACTTTGTCTCCTTTGCAGACGGTTTCAGGGAACCACCGCTGCTTCCCTTGCCACCTCCCCACTGCTGTGCTTTGCTCTGGGCTGCCCCTTGTCCGCACACTGGTGTCATCTAAAATGACTGTCAGGAGCCAACCCCAGGGACACGAGACCCCTGGGGTGCACAGGGTGCCACGTACCCCTCTCCTGGCACTACTTGCATCCCTGTGATGACTGAAGCAGTCCTAAAAATCCCCTACTCCGGTTCTAATGTGGTTTGTGTTGTGCTGCAAAGGAGGTGTTCTTTCCTTCCCCCAGCAGCCAGGAGTTCAGCCCTGCATCATCCCTGCATCATCCCTGATGAAACTCCTCCACCTCACAGGTGAGATCAGACTCCCACGTTACGAAATAATTGTGTTGACTGTGTTGAATCTCCTCTGGGCTTTTCCTAGGGCAATTGCCACTTAAAAAAACCTACGCAAAACTCAGCACACTCCTGGAAGCTCCAGGGTGGTATGTCAGCTGCAAAGCCATGCCAGCACTGCCGGGCGTGATACTGCAATCATTCACTACTTTCTCTACTCAGACCCACAACAGTCACTGCTCTTTGATCACATGCTGCTCATCTGCCATCTCTTCCAGAACCTAGTGAAAAAAAAAATCTGTTTTCCTAGAGAGGACGTTTATGCTATGTAGTGATATTTTTGCAAATTAGAGGAAATGTTTTTATTACATCACCAGTTTACAGGTTGGCAGTTGAAAAAGAAGTGGAGCAGCAACGTGTCAGTGGGCAATGAAAGCCCTTCCTGAGCTCGGGGTCACAGAGTGCCCAGCAGATGCTTTGCCTTCCTGTTGTGTGTGACGAGAGAGTGGCAGTCACTTGCAGCCACCGACTCAGACGCCCATGGCCACCCCGAACCACGCAGGCGCCTCCAGGTGTCTCTAATCCCGACAGGCACGTGTACAGCACTCAAAGAGTATTTACAGTCTGGAAGTCTAGATAGTCTTTGCCTGACTCTCTGTACTCTGTCTCTGTTAGACGCTCCATCCCTTCTTCCCCTGCCTGTTTCTCCCATGATGTCCCTGTCTCCTAGGATGATGACAAGCCTTACTCCTCATGTGCCAGTAGGTCACGTTGCTGAGAGTTAACTCTGCTGCTTGTGCAATGAGCAACGTGAATCCTGGAATGCAAGAGGAGCAAAAGCCCCCAGCAGCTCCCTTCCCACCCACAGATCTCTTATTCTGCAGTAAGGCCGGTGTCCCAGAGAGGGAGCATCCTCTGCCCTCACCCGGGAGGCCGCAGCCCGGGGTGGATGCCTCCTTTCCCACAAATATTCAGAAAGCCGCGGTTTGCTTCCACACCTTTTAGCAGGGAGATTAAAGGAAAGCCTGTTGTAAACAGAAGTTAAATCAGAAACAACTACACCAGACTGCACAGAGAATACCTGCCTGGCCCGAAAACCTGCACTGCTATTGCAACAGCATGAGGGGATGGGATGACTCCACATCTGTATCAGTACAGAAAGACACCTCGTCTGAAGTTCTACGTTCCAGTTCTCCCTCCCCCTCCAAAAATAATATAAATAAAGTGTCGGCAAAGGACTCCCCGTATTTTTCTCCCTCTAGAAACATGGCTTAAAACCGCATCCTTCACTGCAAAAAGCAGGGGGTAGAAAAAACCCTTAATAACATTTAAATACTGACATATTATTTAACTCACGCAGGTCCTACCCCACCGAGACGGTCCCTTCGGGTCCGAGACGCCGTCCGGCGGCGTCTCGNGCCCCCGGTTCCCCCGTACCTGCCTCCGGCGCCGCACCGGCAGCGCTCCCCGCTGAGAACGGGACCGGGACCGGGACCGGGACCGGCCCCGCCGCCTCCCCCGCCCCGGTCCCGCCCCATCCCGCCCTTTGTCATTGCACCACGGTG